>JAPWDM010000024.1:0-605000 GCA_035578155.1 Brachynemurus nebulosus
CCTATTCTAGCTTCGCTCAGGTATCTATTTTGTTTTCATTTTGGAGTTATATATATATATATATATATATATATATATATATATATATATATATATATATATATATATATATATATATATAGATATAGATATATATATATATATATATATATATATATATATATATATATATATATATATATATATATATATATATATATATATATATTGCCTAATGGTCCCTAATGAGCAACTCAAATTGCCCATTAGGAGAACCAATGAAGTATATTTAATTGATGCTTCGTCCATCTTCACATGATGAAACCCATTTTCTAAGTCAAGTACGGTATAATAGCGCGCGCCATATAAGTTCGTTAAGGACCCACAAAAAATATAAAATATAAAATATTTGCTAGACCGGTCTCGGCCACTCTTGTATCCCTCTTCAGTAGCATAAAATATTGTTAAATTAGAACAATTTCAAAATGAAAGCCGATACATGTCTACCTTTTTGTATATTAAAAAAGTCAAATGGTGATAACATAATGCGGTCATACCAAAAACATTGCAAATAAAAAGGTTTGTGACTGTCACAGAATATTTATCCTCAAAATTTTTAACAAAACCAACAAAAAAAATTGAGGACGCTTAACTATGACATTAAACGACATAAATGCTCAAGTGCAACTGATTAATATTGGTTGATATTCGGTTAATCTCGGTATACACACGACCTTATACACAAACATTTGATACAACATAAAAGTGCTTACCGGCTTTAAGAGAGGTGTCCGCTTTGGGCAACCTTCCCCTATTAAAAATTGTTATCTTACAAACTATACCTACGTTAAAATTGGCTCAAATTTTGATGCTAAATATAAAAAAGGTACCATAACCAAAAATCTCCTTAATTCTTAGAAAGCTCTAGTGCAGTGATTTTTAAAGGGAAAGAAGTCGCGATCTCCAAAGGGCCGTAAAAACTATTTGAGTGATCACAGAAACAATTAAATACAGATAACATTCCCATTTCTTACACATTTTTTTATCTATTTCTCCACATGTTGGGGGTCTTTTTGAAGTTTTACGTGCAAAGGGGGGTTGTGCACCAAAAAAATTGAGAACCACTGCTCAAGTGCACCAACTACATTAATACTGGTACAAAAACATTCATTACAGATTAATTAGGAATGCCCAGTTCACTGCTTTAATATTTTTCCTATTTACGTACTGATTTAATACTACTGTTGCTGGAAAATTACATAGATATTCAACATGTTTAGGATCTATCATGCAAGAATAATACTACGTGTTTGTTTAAACTTGTTGCAATTTATTTGTTAAATAGATGGTGATAATCGCCTGACTACTACTTACATAGAACAAAAAAATAGATCATGTTGCATCAATTATGATTGTGGCTGTCATTATCAGTCACTGCTAGTTAATAACAGACACACAAAAAAGTAGTTCGTGTGAGCATTTATATGCAAGTGCTTCAATTTCAGTGACATAAATTCTGCCACTGGAATGTAAAATTTTATAACAATCACTTTTAAATGTACACACTGTCGTTGAAAAGTTCAAGACCAGGGGTTTGTAAATCATAGGTAAAACTAGGACCTTTTGGAAAGTTTGAGTTTCGTGTGCTAGGCCTAAGTGTGTTAGACCTAGCACACACGAGCGATTTTTTCACCGCGCAACCGCTGCGATTATTTTGCCACTTTGACAGAACATCAAATTTTGTATGAATGTAGTTGCCGCTCAGTAATATTAACACTATGAGGCCCGAGCACTTTCATAGTAAACTTCCCCGGAAGCCGGCAATATTTAAAAAAAAATAAAAACTTTACATAAACAAATACATAAAATAAAATGATTCAAATACTGACTATTTATTCAACACAGTTCAACATGTATGTGTAAAACTGTAAACATACGTACGTGATACGTACATACTACATGTACACTGACATTCAAATCAATCTTATTTAAAAATATAAATTATATTTTTTATATATTTTTTGTTTATCTTAAAATTTTTTATACATAGAAACCAAAAGATCAGTGTGTGTTGGTACTTGGTATGTATTTGTGTGAGTAGGAAGACATCCATGTGATGAATGATGATAATCATCGCACACGTAATGCCTAACCAACTAATCAATTAATCATTGATCGCGATCGGCCTCTGGGGATGTTTTGTTTGGTTTCGGATGCCGAAGCCGTGGGACTGAAAGTGTTAACATATGTGTTTACATGTATACGTGCGCAAAGCGTTTTTTTGAACGCAGATTTAACAGATAACAATAATATTAAAGTCGTTTGTAATTTGACCTCAAATATGAGTTTTAATAAATAGTATTTTGATATTGAAAAATTGATTCTTGAAGTTGAAAAAAAACTCTATAATACAATATAAATTTACAGAAGTATAGGGAAAAAAATTTAAAGAAGAAATTATGGCTAGAAGTTTTTGGTTGCTCATTCGAAAATATGCATAAAACTTTTTCGGGTATTTGCACAAATCTTCAAATAATTTATGGAATTGACCTTTAAACTACTTTTAGCTTATTACAGGATGAACCCAAATTCTTTTTTGTCTTTTTTTCTTGCGATAATAACGCACATATAACGCTATTTTCTGTAAATATCATTTTATTTATTATAAACGTTATAAAAATAACTTTATAAATCTAACTACAAATTGACAGTCGCTCGTACGTTTACTCAGTTTTAAACAGCGATTATTTTGCCGCCGCGGTAAAACAACCGCACGGTGAAAAAACCGCTCGTATGTACTAGGCCTTACACCATTTAAATTAAAATTTGTTTATGTAAGCAGCTCAATTTCAAATGCAGTGATAACGAGCTTATTGCCCTGAACGGTCTTATTGTCCTGGTCTGGATCATAATATAACATTAAACATACGTGTTATTATTTATGTATTAACTGATATAGGTTTGCATTATAATCATGTATACATTAAAAATAAATTCAATAATCTTTTGTTAAACTTCCTTGATTTTAAACTTTTCGACGGTACTGTATACTTTATTTCTGCTTTGATATACTTTATTATACTTATGCACAGCGCCGGTTTTACGCTAAGTGCCACCCGAGGCACTGTGAAAAATGTCGCCCATAACAAAAATTTAAAAAAAATGTCCTATATACTTTCTCACTTCTTACCTTTGCCTATCAAAAAAGAAGTGACGAGCAAGAAAAAAGCTCCACATTTCTTATTTTCCTATTACAAAATAAGTGATGACCAAAAAAAAAAAAAAACGCCGTGAGCAGTGAGGCCGCATCACGGGAGTCGAATTTTTCCCTTCATCTTCGGTATTGAATGTCTTTGACGAAATATAATTGAAAGTCTACAAACGATTTGTCATTTGTGGTTTCAAAACGGTTGATGAGTGTCCGCTTGATCGGGGCTTTAAAAAAAGGTTTTAAGTTTTTAAGGGCTTATGCCGATAGCAGTTAGCAAGAAAAAAGCCAACACAATTCGTACAAGGGCATTCCTACCCATGCTTATCCGCCAATTGCCTTTGTGTTTTATTTTTAAATATTAAAAAAAGGACCTTAAATAGTAAACTGGAAGGTCTTTATGAAAATATTTTTTCTTTCCAAAAAAATTTATATTTTCTAAATCCAAAATTCCTACTTTATAAATAAACAGTGACTTTAATAACATTTTTAAATCACTTAATATTTGTGTATTGCATTTGTTATAAAAGTAAGTTCATTTGTTTTTAAATTTTTTGAAATTACTATTCGCCTACTTGTATTAGAATATAAATAATGCATTTACAACATATTTAACAATACCATTGGATTCCGTAAGAAGGGGAGAAGTGGGGGGAGAAGTAATGTGGAATTCTTAAAAGGATTCCTTAAAGAAGGATACGTGTATTGGGGAGAAGTGGGGGCAGAAGTAATGTGGAATCCTTAAAAGGTATTCTTAAAGAAGGATATGTGTATTGAGTTAGTATCCAGCACTAGCTGGATACTAACTCAATACACGTATAAAATTTCAGCCCTCTATGTTTTCTTAGAGAGTCTCTAGACGTGTTAGCAAAAAAGGAAATATTGGCGTAAAAATCGTGGGGATAAGGGTTAAAAGTTGAAACTTCCAAAAAGCAGTGGCTGGATATTAGCTTAATCTGTACACAAAATTTCAGCCCTCTAGGTTTATTTGGGGAGATTTTGATCCGAACGAAACTGTTAAAAAACAAGAAAAATCATGTTTTTTTGGTATAAAAATGGTGGGGGTAAGGAAAAATTAGACTAAAATTTATTAAGTGTCCCAAATTTTGCCGCCCCGGGCCAGTGTTCCTCGTCCCCCTAGTGTAAAACCGGCCCTGCTTATGCATTACTATAAAGTATAAAGTATGCGAGAATACTCTATTTCGAGTCTTTATAATGTATAGAATAAAACCGTCGCTCTTATATGTAGTGGTGTAGCCTGATAAAACTAGGTAAATAAACACAATCTGGAAAAGCCCATTACAGATATTAGACGTTAGCAGAGAGTTTGACAATTCTATATGCAGATATTATTTATCCAGTCATTTATCAAGTCTATAGATTATTATTTATCAAGTCTATAGATTATTAGTCAATAATCAATGTGGGGGTATATACAGTAGATTTTTATCTAAAAAAGTAATTTTGTTGGGGAGATAAGGTAAGGGATGTACATATGCAATGCACTATACAGTATAGTTTAATAGGAACGAGTGAATTGAAAAAGGACAGATTTGGATGTAGACACCATGGATCGTATTTTTAGATGTAAAGGCAGCATATTTAGGTCGTATTTTACTATTAAAGTTAATTACATCATTAAATTCGGGAAAGAAAATCAAACACAGGCCAACCTTAAGTGAGTAGAAACTTTCTGAAAAACGGAACGTAATGAAAATTACCGTTATATAGAAGGATAAACTGTTACTGGAATAAATAAAATATTTTTTTATAAAATAATTTGAAAGTTCTTGCTTCAATTGTTATTTAAGACTGAAAAAAGCAAATTAATATACAATCATTTTGAAACAAATTAATTATTGCGAAAAAATCGCCAAAAATTGCCATTTTTCCAGTTAATCATATGTTAAAAATTTTATTTTGTATGGAACATCTGAAAATTTAATCCTTTTCAATTGAAATATGAACGTTTGCAAAAGAAAAATTGGAAAATATTGAATAGTTTTTATAAAAATAATGTTTTTGGTAAAAAGACGTTTCCGACGAAGTTAATGTAACCAAGTTCTGTGAAATCTATAGTTCTAAATCTATAGTGACGTTTATGGACTTAAAATCTTCTTAAAGATTAACAACTAACATATGTAATATATGCAGATGTTGCAGAATAATTCAAAGTATGCAAAAAAAGAAACGACGGAAAAATTAACAATCTTTTTAGACCCAAAAAACTAAAAACTTTAATTTCTTTTAAATTTAGTTTGACCGCCATTTTAAGGAACTTTTGCAATGATTCAGCTGCTTAAAAGTAGTTTACGAAATTCTACGGAATCATTTCCACTTTTCCATATTTTTCCTTCCAGGTACTATTTTTGACAGGTAAAAATCTAATTTGTTTGGACTAATGTGGCACAATTTACTAAAGATGGCTAGTGAGTGAGTGATTCAATTCACTGAGTTGAATCACTCAACTGACTGACTGAATTGAATCAGTCAAAAAGAACTAAATCGACTCTTTCAACTCGTGAGTTGAAAGAGTATAATATATATCATACACTCACTCACTCACTTACGAGTGTATGACATATAAGATTCTATTCAATTTTCAATCTCTCTTTCAGTTTGCTTATGACAATAGACAGAGCAATAGAGACTTATTTCCACAAACATCTGTTTTTTACAACTGTGTATATAACATAACGTGTATATATCGTATATACTAATAATACTACGGTATGGAAGGTATAACTTTTTCTTTTTTTTTAGAGCTAATATTTTATTTTTTTTTACTATCCTTTATTTTTTAAAATGCATAAAAGAAATTTTAAATCAAATTTAGTCCAGATGTCTAATAAACTAATAAAATAATCTAAATAAAAATTATACCCAATTTTATGTACACTATAAGTGCTATAAGTATGGATATTAAAAAAATTCTAAGAAAAACTATTTGTATTTTATTTTACAATATTTTCAAATTTTTAAAATAAAATTTGCCCGTCTATTGTAAGATTATTATCCGTTTCCAAAAATTAGTTTTTCTTCAAAACAGCAATGAGTGGATATCTTCCTACATAAAATTATTGTAGATTTTCACAATCAAGATTTTCATTGTTATGTCTTTTCAGCCGTGTATTTTAAAATGCTGTATTAATTTTTTAATTTGTTACGTCGGTTATGTGCATTAATGTTAAGTACATAATTATATTAATTTTATTCGGATATAATAATTGTATCCAAACACTCGTTCACTTGAGTGAGTGTTTCACATGTAACTATATGAGTGTATTTATTGTGTTGATTTGTATTTGAAGTTGTATCACTCACAAGTAAAGGTCCCGAGGCCGGACCTATCGATTTTGATGAAACTTAAATATGTTGTAGAACACTAAAAACTAACGGACACGTATTTTTTTATCTGCGGAAAAACGGTCTGAAGGGGTGAAATCGCCGTTGAAAAATTGTGGTAAAAATTTAATTTTTTAAATATCTCGAAAACAGTAAGAGACAGAGCAAAAGTTTAAATTGGTGATATTGCTCTTTTTTAAAGAGCTGTCTATTGATATGTAATTTGTTTAAATTACATCAACAGGGGTGGTTGGGGGTTAAAATTTGCAAAAAAGGGGCGAAAAATAAACACTGTAAAAATTTTGTTTAGAAATTTGAAATCTACGTCAAAAAATCTAATTGACCTGTTTTTGATCAATGTCCTAATATTAAGTCTAGGGGTAGTTAACTAGGGTGTGGCTGTGTCGAATAGTCGTACAATTTGGGTAGTTCCACAAGTTCTTCTTCATGGAAAATAGTTTAAGACAATTAGAATAACGTAGAAATAAAATTCTCGTATTCAAAATTCAGTTTGAGCAACACTGGGAAGGGGGTGTGTCACCCTCTTAAATTACATACTGGTTTACATACACTAATTTTTGCTATTAACACACTGACAGTGGGTAATAATGTCACAATAAGTGGTTCTGAAGTTGGACTATCGTATGTAAGGTTTTTATTAGGTTGGTTTTTAATGGATATTATAGTTTTCGTTATACAAGATTATCGGTACCGAAAATAACGATATTTTCAAATTAATGGAAACCTAATAGAAACCTCACATACGATTACTTACGGACCTTTACTTGTCACTTGCCAGTTTACTTGTCAAAGTGAGTGAGTTGAATGAGTGACTCAATTTATTGAATCGACTCACCACAGTGAGCGAATTCAAAAGATTAAACACACTAAAAAGTGTGATTATTCCCGTAACTACAATTTATGCATTTCTCAATTATCTTTCTCACAAGTAAATCTGAATAAGGTTTAAATATACATAAATTACATATAAGCAAAAAAAAAGTCTAGTCGATTAACTGCTCATTGTACAGAACCCGTAATTGTGCGATCCTTTCTCGGGCTTAGCCAATTTTTACTAAATTATAATAAAAGATTAAAGTGACTGTTCTTTTCTATCGCTTATATGTAAATTCCGTAAATATATACTTAAAAGTTCATTTTCTCAATTTTCACAAATGACTTTTCCCGGTGGAGAATGTAGTCACGGGAAAAGGCAAATGCATCATTTTCATTCAATTTAATAAAAAAAAATGAATTTTTTCTTGATTTGAATGTAAATTTAGATTATGATACCAGCTTTAAAACTTTCTCGGAAAACCTAAAATCATTAGTTTCTTCCAAAAGTACAAAAAAGATCTACTAAAGCAATAAAAAATAAAAAATTTGAAATTTTATTTTCTTTTTCACAAACAATTTACGTTGTAATTTACAAAAAAAAAAAAAATGTTACCGTAATTACCCACACAATACCTATAATATTTATTACCGTAAAACCGTCTAGACCCGGACAGGGGGTCTAGACCCGGACACTTTGCATCAATCTTCAAAGTAAATAATTTCTACATTAACCTGCAACAATAAACATTTGTTCTTGACGTCATTAGAGAGAGAAAAACATCCTCTAAGCAGCTGTACCAATAAAAACTACGGATTTCAATTTTTACTATCTCATTTTACAAGATTACTATCCTCCAGTTTTTCAAAGAAATAAAATGTGTGTCCAACTTAGACATGTAATTTTCGTCATAATTGCCATATTGTTTTAGTTTTGATATGTATATGTTCAGAATTTTATCGCGCATCATTTAATGATTTTTGAAGTTATATTCGATGTATATATAAAAAAATACATGCTATATACATATATCCGTTTAGACCCCGACGCATAATTTTATTATACTATGGCCACGATTCGCACTGGCTGTAACTTTCACTAACCATACGTTATATTCCCGCCAGAATTACGCGGTTTATGCCTCCTTCTCGTGTCATATCGCATGTTTACTTCATAGAGAGGCATACTATACATTGACCCCTCTCCCTTCCCACAAAATGTTTTGAAGCCTTTGACAGGTTCAAAGACATCAGACGATATAAAACACTGTCCTATCCCCGACGGGAGAGATTGATTTGCATGTTATTACATTATTTAAGTAAGTGTCCAGGTCAAGACAGATTTAGGGTATAAACCCGAACACTTACTAATTATTTTTTAATTATTTTATTTTTACTTATAATAAAACAAATGGGTCAGGGATATAACAAATAATATACACTCTTTCTAATGGTTATACTTTTATTGGTGATATCTATGACGGAAACATGTATAAACATAAAATTAACCAAAAAAATGTAGAAAAGTGTCCGGATCTAGACGGTTTTACGGTATATAAAAAGGAATTCAAATATTTTAGTCTTTATATAAAAGAATTTGAAAATTTCTGCTTTAATGTTATTTAGGACCAAAGAAATCAAATTAATCAAATCATTTTGAAACAAATTAGTCATTGCGAAAAAATCGTCAAAAATCGCCATTTTTCTAATGGATTTCGTGTGTAAGCTAATGTGACTTAATTCTTACCATTAATTGTGTACACTATACTTGTCAAGATATCAACAGCAACTTACCTGAAACAGAAAAGCATAATATTAGTATAATAATATCCCTGTCTAGTCAATATAGTAAGTTTGAAATAAATCAAACTAGATTTTTAATTTCTTAAGTAAACTTTAATTAAAATTCATTAGCTTTATTCTATTATAGCTATGATTAGCATTATATACAGTGAATGCTCGATAACTCTGGCCTCGTGATCATTTTCTTGTAAGGTAGGATATATGGTAGTTCAATATAAGTATGAAATATAAAATTAAGAAATATTTTGATCTAGAACTGAGTTTGCCTCATGTCTCATCACGAAAATATTCATAGTTTGACTATATTAAAGGAAATTGGAGCTAACTTGTTAAGTTGAAGATCAATAACTCTTTAGTAATAGAGACCATGTAATTAAATTTGACAAATGGGATAACATAAATACCAACTACGGTTACGGCAATTGTCGTAAGTGTTTCATGTAGATTTTGTCCTAAGACACTACGGCTATTATTAAATTAGTCATCTACAGGTATTAGAGGGTCAGTCAGTATACAGTATACAGTGCACATAAATTAAATTCAAAACTGTCTCTGTATATAGTATAGTGGTTTTTATTGGTTGTGACATAGGAGCACTGACAAATGTGTCGTATCCGCTGTTGTCATTTACGTCACTCACTGATGATAGCCAGTGATATACACTTTGAAGTGATCCATTGGGAATACCCTGATACTACTACATATTTGCATATATGTACAGGTGGTCCAGAATTATGTACCGTAATTGTTAGAGCTGATAGTACATTCAAAAATAATGGTATCATTTCATGTATGCTTTTTTCCAAAACTCAATAATAAGGGAAAAACAACTCTGTAAAGGGGTGAAACGGAAACCATTTTTTCCTAAATATTTTCCAAACGCTTTTTAATAAGGGATTGATATTTTAGGGGAACGTATTTTGCGTTCGGAGAATTAAATTTATGTTAACATCTATTTCACCACCTATGACTAAGGGGTGGTTTTTTTGTGGCAGGTGTGAGTTATCAAGTCTTTTCTTTTTTAATTTACAATTATTTAAACAAAATATTTGACGTTATAATTCCTCAGACAATTTCACACAAAAGATGTATACTTATTACATTTCGATAAATAATACCGTTTTCGAGTAATTTAAAGTAGAAGTATCTATTTCCAAATTATCCCCTAATCATAAGTAGTGGAATAATTGATACCATAAATTTAATTATCCTAATATTCATAAGCGCCCCTAAAATAAGAATCCAGTAATCAAAAGCGCCTAAAAAATTAAAAAAAAAAGAAATCAGTTTAATTTCACCCCTCTGCCTTATCACCGTTATTATTGAGTTTTGGAAAAAAGTGTAGACGAAAAGGTACCATTATTTTGGAACATATTATCGGCTCTAGAAACTACAGTACATAATTCTGGACCACCCTGTATATACTTTATTCCTTATACCTACTTAAAAATCATAGAAATAGAAAAGGATTAATTTCAAAGACAAAAATTAAATTGATTCGGTTAACAAAATCATCAAAAGAAAAATAAATAAACTTTGGTTATATATCGGTTTCAAGGTTTTTAGAATAGCACGCAGCTACTATGGCTATATGTGCTAACCATAGAGTAATAGAGACAACATATCTATGCCTACACTACTGGAACCAGTGTAACATGTAAGAGATAGACAATATGTTGTATACACACACTGGGTTTACATTGTATTAGTGCGATTTTGTGTATTTGTGTGAATAACGGACATAGTAGGGGCAGTCACGTGGGTCAAACACCACACGCATGTACTAGGGGATGTAACCGATGTAACAATACCAACAACAATCAAGCCCATTATCGTGTGGTTGATCTTCAATCATCGACTGCTACTGACAAACTGACAACTAAGAAGCCTAATGAGCACAGAAGTACACACTCGTGATTTCAGAAAAGAGATAGTTGCGGGATCTCTGTCCTCTGTGGTGCTAACATAGAGACGTATAGAGATGTAATACAATAATTTGAAAAAAATCATACAGATATTACGTTATACAAATATACATAGATAAGGTAAAAAGTTAGATATGATAATTTTTGTAACAATTCAATAATTTCAAGTCCTCTTCATATAAAATGGTATTCCAATGATGAAATAGTGGTTGCTATGAGTTGAATATCCAATTTTATTTTTTACAAAAATTCATATAGCCTAATGAGAGTTGAAATACAGACAGTTAAAGATATTTTCAAACTATACCTTTAGTTTTGCACTACTTACTTTATTTTTGGATTACTTTTAAGTAAATTTTTTATTCATATTGAAGTTAGTACTCACATAAGTAACTCGTAGAAAAAACTATTCTATTATTTCATATTAAAATATAGATGATAAATGTAAATATTGAAAGAATATCTGACAAAAGAAAGAATAAACTTTAGTAGTAAAATATACCCATTTTGAACCTTTTGCTTAAGGCAAAGTTGATTTGCAAGGTCTTGAAACGAATTTAGGATAATAAAATAAAAATGAATTATATTTTCCTATTTTTAGTATAACACAAATTGGTATAGTAAAGAGCACATAAAAATAGGTAATTAAACTGCAATATTTAAATAAAATTAACATTTCAAACAAAAAAACTTTAATAAATTAAATAACAAAAACAATTACTTCATATGCTAAAAGATGAATTTGTATTTTTCCAGGTAATAAGAGATAATCTCATTTTTAAAAGGCCAAATTTGAAGTGTAAAACCTTCAATAGTTTTTATGACAATTTACAAAATACACTTATTTGCTAAAAGTTATCGTGTTTTCATAATTTTAACATTGATTCTATCTATTTGCCCAAGCAGATATACTAATAAACGGAAAAAAACTTTTTAATATTCAAATGAGCTATGCCTGCTGTCTGAATACTTATGTATAGGTAACCGTGTGTCCTGGATATTATATTTTTCCATATTTTGGAAATATGTGCAGCACCGTCATCAAAGAAAAAATTCCGCATGCTAAATATGCTTATTTGGTAGTCCATAATTCAAATTCACATCACCGACACTGAATGTAACGTCAAAAAGTATCTAAAAAAATATTCTACTGAATACAAATCCTATACTCTAGTGTCTAGTGTGACTATATACATATGTGTATTATATCAGTGTTCATTTTTCATCTTACAAAAAAAGGATTCATATTTACCCACCGAGAACGTGGGTATAACGTTGTATGATTGTCTTCATTACATAAAAAATTTCTATAAATAAAATAAATCGTAGCTGTAACTTAAAAAATAGTATAAGTGTTTCAGTATATAAATTGTTAGACGAATAATTTTTTCTTCATATTTGCGTCTTTTATTAACAAAATATTTTTTAGTGTTTAAACCGAAAAGAAGTTGGCACCGCAGACTGGAAAATCTTTTAGTTTCCTTATATGTTTAAATCGCTTCCAAATTACTCTACTGTAATCAGTAATTGATCCACTTGAAGCTTACACGGAGAGAAAAATCCTATAATTTTTGTAGAGAAAATTTCAGAAAAATTACTATGCTCCCCTATAATCCGTGCGCGATCGACGACCAAAATAAAAAATATGTGCTAGCATGGTAAAATTTAATGTGGTGCTAACACAACTTTTATCACACTGTTATGCATGTATATTATAGTTTAATTCTTGTTGTCGTACTCTTTCATTTGCGCATCTGACTCGCGACCTTATATTGGTTGCACTGTACCTGTAAAAACATGTATACAAAAATGATTGCCAACAATATATTGTAATACATAATATATACTAAAGATAGGTAAATAACAAAAAGATGAATTAAACGATGACATCATCCTAAGAGAGTGTAAAAGCAACTGACTACTAGCTGCATCAAGGTGCTTGGTGGGAGCTGTCTGACAAAGTTTCTTCCACAGTCCACACCTATCATGGTTCGCATGTAACCCATGTAACTCGCTGATTGAGGTACATTTCATTACAGCGTTCCCAACAAAACCAACCTTCTTTCTGTTTTTTTTTTCTTTCTATTATTAGCATGTTAGCATGGTAATTTTTTTAATAAACACAATTAAAAATAATTTTTTTGTCGGTAATGGAACTTTTTACTGTGCTGTTTTACAAATTTTACGGAGATAATATTACGAAAAGAACATTCCATCCTTTAAATTTTTTATGATTAATTATAATCTTTATATTTTTACCTTACAGAATTTAATATGTTCGCCTTTTACACGTCGATTGTAGTGCTGAGCACAGTAATTTTTATAGGAATTTTCTCTCCGTGTAATTATTTATTTATTTATTTATTTGTTTATTCCGTATTTCAGTCACCAAAATATGATAGTTCCGGGCTCAAGTTTTACCTTGTCAGTACTTGTAATAGTCATTCTTAAACTAAGAACTGATACTACTGCGATGGTATGTAACAATTTCTAGTATTATCAAATACATCATAACATGTAAGTTTTTCACATGTATTCAAACTATCGGAAAGAACGAACTCAATTAGAACTTTTTAATAAAGTCGTACACTATTGTACCAGTAAACTATAAAAGGTTAACAAATGCAACTGCCCAAGTGTAACTTGGCTTGTGAAGGTTGCATTTACGCAGTAGATAAATTTCTATTCGGTACATATTTTTGTGTATAGCTGGTAATAAGTTTATTTCTTTAAAGCATTTGGTGTTTCTTTTGTTCGTGCACGTCACCGGCCAAGTTACATTTGATGTACAGTAAAATTTCTGCCCTGTAATTACCAGACGTAATTTTTGTACACGCTGTATATTAAAACCAATGTTCAACGAAACTTATAGTATAAATACTTATATCGTGTATATACATAAATACCCCTGTCGCCGCATCCTGCATAACATAGCGAATTTCCGTTTATAAAAGTTAGTTTTTGTTGGAGACTAGTTGACAGAATAATAAGTTAAAGACTTTTTTATGTAATTTTTTCTCCTCCTTCTAATGATGTAAAAAAATTTCACAAAAAATTTTAAATAAGGGGAAATTTTGGCCGAAAACTAATTTTTTCACGAAAAATGCCCCAAAACATATGTTACGGGCATCGGACGTGTCTGACTAGCGAACTTGTCCAACGGTTTGGGGTTTCCTACATTTTCACCAAAGTTTGTAAAAGTAGGACATTTAGTTCGAGAGTTATCGTGCGGACACGCACACACACAGATACACACACACACACACACACACATATATATATATATATATATATATATATATATATATATATATATATATATATATATATATATATATATATATACCAAAACTAATTATCCAGCCGATTTTAAAAATTCTTTTACTCTTAGAAAGCTAAACTATTTTTAATGGGTACAAGTCTTAGATGAGATCCGCCTGTGCCCAATATTTGGAAATTCACTATGTTATGCAGATGCTGCGACAGGGGTATTCTTGTGACTTGAATACAATCAAATCAGTATTTGCTAATAAAGCTGAAAATAGGTTAGCCAATTTTAAATCACATGGGATTGAAAATAGGCGCGAGAATAAAGTGCCTCGCTTCGCTCGCTAAACAATTCAAAATTCTATAAAAAGTTAATTCCATGTACAGCTTCGCTCCGCTCGCCATACGAAAATAGGAGCTAATAGTAGAAGGATGAAAATTTAGGGTTGTATGTATTTTTTTTACCAAAAAAATTAAAAAAATTTAAGTCTAAAAATATAAACATAAAATTTGGGGTTGACTACCCTTATCGCTTAGGGGTATAAAAAATAGACAACCTATTCTCAGACCTACTGAATATATATATATATATATATATATATATATATATATATATATATATATATATATATATATATATATATATATATATATATATATATATATATATATATATATATATATATATATACATATATATATATATATATATATATATATATATATATATATATATATATATATATATATATATAAATCTCATCAAAATCGGTCGAGCCGTTTCGGAGGATTATCGTAACTAAAACTGTGACACGAGAACTTTATATATTAGATATATATGGGTAGTTCTCCAAACGAAAGAAGAAAATGGACTTAATTGGGGCCCGATATTTTTTTCATGCGTAAGCTTTGGCAAGTAGTTTTATTTCAAGTTGATGACATTTTTCACACTATTTCAAAGTGGCCAGTCAAAATATTAAAAACTATAAATTTTATGGCCATTATAAAAAAAGAGACATCCATGAAAGTGAAAAAATGAGTAAAAAACTAAAATTAACAAAAGAGAATTTCTTATATTCATTTTAGCGAATTTCGAAAACTCGAAATTCAGCTATTACAGTAGGTGTCATGACGCAATCTGAGTCCGGGACTATGGCAGAAATCTGTTTTGAGGTCCCTAGGATACGAAAATGATATTCACTAAAATTTATATATATATATATATATATATATATATATATATATATATATATATATATATATATATATATATATATATATATATTTATGTGTTCCCACGATAACTCTCGAACGAAACGTCTAACGCTTATGAAATTTTGTGTGCGGACTGGATTCTGAATTGGCTTGGCTAAGTTCGTTAGCCAGACACGTCGGATGCCCAGAAGTAGGTTTTCTGGCCATTTTTTATCATTCGATCCTATCATAAGACAGTTCGATTTTTACATCGTTGAAAAGGAAAAAAAAAATTATGAAGAAAATGTTCTTATAATTTTCTTTCTATGTTAAGTAGTTTTCGAGAAAATGTAAATTTTCACTTTTATTCTTTCTTTGTTAGTCTAATAAGTAATTTATATTTATATCTCAGTTCTTTATGAAAAATAAAAATATTTCACTTTTTTATTAAAGAATTTTGTGAGAACAAGTGAAAACTGTTCACATATATGTGTTATAACACACATACATGTATAGAGTTTTGTTTCTCATTTATTGCATTATAATTAGCATGGTTCTATCTCATGTTAAAAAATGTAAATTAGACAGATTTTCTAAGCTAATGTAATGAAGAATTTTATTTTTTTTTTATTGAATTTTTAAGTAAACAAGAAATTGAAGATTATGTTATGATATAATATTATTAAATATATGAAACAAAACAAAGTATGTACAATGTACATATGTATGTACGGAAAAATATTTTGAATCGATTTTGAAAATTTTTTCACTAATAATTAATAATGTTAAAAAATTAAACCATTTCAAATGGATTTAAGGTATTTTATGTGAGGTCAAGGTTTTCGGGACCTAAAAAGGCCAGAAATTAATTAACCAATCGATTTTAAAAATTTTTTCACAGTTAGTAAGTTAAAGTATTTGAATTAATTAATTAAATGATGTCCGCAAGAAGCTTACGGACTGCCATAAGTTATATGAGATCCTTAGAACCCTTTTCTTACTGTTGGAGTACTAGACTTGTATGA
Source organism: Brachynemurus nebulosus (assembly GCA_035578155.1). Taxonomy (NCBI): domain Eukaryota; kingdom Metazoa; phylum Arthropoda; class Insecta; order Neuroptera; family Myrmeleontidae; genus Brachynemurus; species Brachynemurus nebulosus. Next base: position 16,581 of record JAPWDM010000024.1, read on the forward strand.
GTTTCGCCAGGATTTACTGATCCCATAATTGTAAAAAATAAACTAAACGACCAATTTTAAAAATTTCTTCACTGTTACAGAGCTAAACTATTTTAGATAGATTTAGAATACATTATGTAAGGTCCCCCAGGGTCCACAGGACCCAAAAGTGTCAAAAATAAACTAACTAACCGATTTTGAAAATTTTTTCACTGTTACAGAGCTAAACTATTTCAGATAAATATCGATTAAGTTATGTAAGGTCCGCCTGGGTCCATAGGACCCAAAAGTGTCAAAAATAAACTGCCTGATCGATTTTGAAAATTTTTTCACTGTTACAGAGCTAAACTGTTTTAGATAAATATAGATTCCGTTATGTAAGGTCTGCCAGGGTCCATAGGATCCAGAAGTGTCAAAAATAAACTAACTGACCGATTTTGAAAATTTTTTCACTGTTACAGAGCTAAACTATTTTAGATAAATATAAATTACGTTATGTAAGGTCCACCAAGGTCCATAGAACCCAAAAGTGTCAAAAATAAACTAACTGACCGATTTTGAAAATTTTTTCACTGTTACAGAGCTAAACTATTTTAGATAAATATAGATTACGTTATGTAAGGTCTGCCAGGGTCCATGGGATCCAAAAGTGTCAAAAATAAACTAACCGACCGATTTTGAAAATTTTTTCACTGTTGCGGAACTAAGCTATTTTAGATAGACATACATTACGTTATTTAGGGTCCGCCAGGGTCCATGGGACCCAAAAGTGGTAAAAATAAACTAACCGACCGATTTTGAAAATTTTTTCACTGTTACAGAGCTAAACTATTTTAGATAAATATAGATTACGTTATGTAAAGTCTGCCAGGGTCCATCGGATCCAAAAGTGTCAAAAATAAACTAACCGACCGATTTTGAAAATTTTTTCACTGTTGGGGAGCTAAGCCATTTTAGATACATATAGATTACGTTATGTAAGGTCTGAAGTGTCAGTAGGACCTAAAAGTGTCAAAAATAAAATAACTGACCGATTTTGAAACTTTTTTACTATTACCGAGGTAAACTATTTTAGATAGGTACAGGTTGTGTTATCTGAGATCCACAACTGTCCTGCGGATGCAAATGCGGCGTAGAATGCTACACAACGGGTTTTGGATATATATATATATATATATATATATATATATATATATATATATATATATATATATATATATATATATATATATATATACATAAAGTCCGCCTAGAATATACGGTCGAGCTGATTTTTTAATGAGGTCCACCGGGATCTTGCAGATCCGAAAACGCCAGTAATAAGCTATCGAACCGATGCTTAAAAATTTCTCACTGCTAGAGAACTAAATTATTTTAGATGGATACAACTATGCTGCACAAAATTCGTTCGGGTTCTTAGGTCCCCAAAAATACCAAAACTAATTACCCAACCGATTTTAAAAATTCTTTTACTCTTAGAAAGCTAAACTATTTTAAATAGGTACAGGTCTTAGATGAGATCCGCCAGTGCCCAAGATTTGGAAATTCGCTATGTTATGCAGATGCTGCGACAGGGGTATTTATTATTAAGCACAATTTATTAAACTATTAAACAATTTATTAATTTTTATTATTTTTATTATTAAATTTTTAATTATTACACAATTTATTATTTGTTTAATAGATATTATATATTATATTAGTAGTATATATATATATATATATATATATATATATATATATATATATATATATATATATATATATATGTAGTTATATAGTGTATATGTGTAAATATTAAAGAAAAATTAAAAAAAAATAAATTAAAAAAAACTAAATAAATAAAAAAAATTGGGAATTTATTATTTATTAAAAAATATTCGAAGTCATTTACTACAGTTTAATACATATTACATATTATATTAGTAGTATATAATATGTATCAGTAGTTATATTAATTATATAGTAGGGGAGACTGGGGCTAAATGGTAAATTGTCAAAACCATTTTTTTGCATTATCTTTTGAATGTCAACAGTTACGAAGCTGAAATTTTGACCTTAGAGGGCTTTCTTAACTAGAAAGCAAATGACGTTAGTAATGTGAAGTTCATCTGAGCCTTATGGTGTACATATCCTTAAATGTGTTTCGATAATGCCAAAGTAATTTTCTTTGCTGCCATACTTTTCATCCGAAACGGAGTTTTTTCAGACATATTATCATCAAAGTAAGTATATTAGTTCATTTATGTATTGTGAATACGAATATTTAAAAAAATTTTGTATATTTATCGTCATCATTTGTGTGATCGTTGTCAAAGCTCAAAACGTACGTTGGGGCTAAATGTTAAAACATTGGTGGGGCTAAAATGTTAAATGGTTTTTCTTTATTTTCTTCTATTTTCTCTTCTTATTTGTCGGCTTATCGCGTTAAGCGGAGCAAGTTGTAGGTACTCAAAACATATTGCAACTGTTAAAACCTGCTTTTCGTTATCGAAAATTATCGACATCGAGTTATTTTTCATCAATTGATTATAACGGCTTAATTTATACTTCAATGTCCCACTGATCTGGTCAGTAATAGAATATTTTCAAAAAAAAAAAAAAAAAAAATGGTTTTCGATACGTTTTGTAAACGTTAACTTTTGATCGTAAATATCTCTTAAACGGTGTATCGTAGCTCAAAATTAATGAAAATTTTGAAGGCTCAAGCGAAGCAAGTTGTGGGTACTCCAAACATATTTGGACTGTCAAAACCTACTTTTCGTTATCGAAAATTATCGATATCGAAAATAACGATATTTTTAAAATTTAAATATCTAAATTTCTACATATTCGTTATCTGTCGTATTATAAACTTCTCTAAATTTTTAGTAGCTTTTATTTCCAGAAAAAATAAGTCAAGCTGATAATTTTTCATTTTCCTTCTTGTAAAATGAGTATATATATATATATATATATATATATATATATATATATATATATATATATATATATATATATATATATATATCAATAAATGGGCGTTTTTCTTTATATCACTCATCGTTTTCATATCCTTTTACATATTTACTTCGTTGTACAACTCACAAAGTGGTTTCAGTAGGCTAGAAATATGTTGAAACACTCAATTTCACCCATTTACCATTTAGCCCCACCATGGGGCTAAATGGTAAAAAAATTTAGGTTCAGAAAAAAGGAAAAAACATCCATTTTTCGTGGAAAAATCACAAACTTCATTACGAAAAGTTGTCGAGAACTAAATTCTCTACAATATAATTGTGTTCATTTATATATGTTTGAGGATTTAGTGTCCCAAAAAAAATATTTGTTAAAAATTTACCATTTAGCCCCGGTCTCCCCTATATAGGTATTATACAAAAAAAATGGGAATTTATTTTTTATTAAAAAATATACGGAGTCATTTATTACAGAATTCTAATGACATTTACCTAATTTATTTACATTACTTAAGTTAAATCCCCGTTTTCGGAGCTACCAGGAGACTGAGACCAGGAGACTGAGAATTCTTCAATATTCTTTAAAAATCGGCTAAATAACGTTTTATAAAAAAAAGACAGGTCCGCTATTTCAATACAACATATTTACAACTCATACAACTGAAAAATTTCTTATATCCACAGTATTTTTCACGAAAATGCTGACCAGGATACTGAGAAATTGACTGGACTGAGTACGATCTCACTTACAATGTTAACTGAATTAATTGATACAACCCCAAATTCAATAAAACATATACTTTATTTTATTTATTATATTTGAGTTAATTACTATGACAAACGATGATTTAATCGGAATATAACTTTTTTATATTTTTTAAGTGTTTTGGTTTGATAGGAGATTGATGCAAAGTTCGGGAGACAAAATTCAATAAAATATTTCTTAAAGAAAATATAAAAAAATTCAAAAATTATTTATACAATAAATAAGTACCAATATTATAGATTACTACTGCAGTGTAAATTTTTTTTTCTATACATTCAGAAAAAATAATTATTTAGTCTGCTATGTTTTACTTTGGAGAGGAGACATACCAGGAGACTGAGAATTTTACATTTTAAGTGTCATTTTTTATAAAAGATATATTTCGAAACCGGGTTATTTTGAGTGACCAGTTAGATACAGTAATGGTTTACAGCTTCTATCCAGAAAAAATGTATTTTTTAAAATATTAATATACAAAATGCGTTGGGCCGTCCAAAATTCCATGGTTTGAAGAACTACCCATATATAAAAAATTTAGTTCGGTTTCTAGAGACCTCAAAACAAATTTCTGCCATAGTCCCGGGTTCAAGTCGTGGCATGACACTGGTTGTAATAGCTGATTTTTTGATTCGAAAATTCGCTAAAACGTAAACAAAAACCAAAATCTTTTTTTCTTATTTTTAATTTTTCCCGAGAACTAGTTCACACAGAATAGTGTTTCAAAAAATATATGATTTTTTTCGGTCTTTACAACAGTGTAAAAAATTCAGAAAATATTTAAATTTAAGAAGAAAACCCCCCAAAAAAAAAAAATTCTTTGATTTTTTTTGAAAACCAGTATATTATGTGGAATAATGGTTCAAAACCAACCTTATGTGATTTTTTCACTATTTTAGATGAGATAAAATTTTTTGGGAAAACTTCTGAATTGTAGCAAATTTTAACAACCTCGCTCTTTATGACGAATAATGCCCAAAAAAACATGTTTTGAGCATCGGACGTACCTGACTGAAGAACTGAAAAAGTATTTAATGTAACATGTCACACTGAAAGGATTGTCACAGCCCCGGCCTCTGGAATTTCCCTGAAACTGAATTTTCACAACCAAAAGTCGCATCAGACACCGCTCTGGAAAGAAATAATACCTAATCAATTGCTCTGATACTCGTATCTGTAGCAGTAACTCCAAAAAAATGTCTTAAATTAATGGCAATTTATATCATAATATAAAATTGGGCAAAACTGTCTTTATGTCCTATAATAAATAATTCGTCCTTGCTAAACCCATATTCAATTTAAAAAATGCAAATTTTATTCATTATTTTATATTCACCTTAAATAAAAATGTAAATAAATGGGACACTTTAAAACCAGATCATAATACATAAAATAAACACAATGTATAATATAAACATGTGTGATATTTTAAAACAGTATCCCAATGTTCCATATATGGCAGTGTAGGTGTAACCAAAAGCACCAAAAGTAACATATGTGTAGCTAAAGCTCCCCACCTACATGCATAATAACATTCATAAAACGTGTTTATCAGAGAGTATTCCCCGTTATATTATTATATGAAATAAAAGCTTTTGTGACCAAGCAGAAAAGCTTTATATAGATATATGTATGTACATATGCATGTATATGACCTAAATTTTTAAATTAGAAAATAAATATTTTTTCAGCATATATTACACAAAAATTATGTATGTTGTGTTATACTCAGGTTTCAAATAACCGTATTTTTAATATAAAATGTTTATTGATTTTTTATAATGCTATTACAAATTTTCAGAAACCAAAAGTATCGTGGAAAAATTTTGAAATAACGAGTGTAAAAAATTAAAAGTATCTGAAAACATAAACAGGGCCGTGGAGAGAAATGGCGGGCCCCGGGAATAAAGCACATCACTAAAAAATATCTCTCCGAAAAAATAGCGGCGGGCAAAGAAAAGCTCATTTTACTTTTTCCTGGACCTCTACAGACCGCTACAGGCCCTCTGTTCCAATCCGAGCCCCAAGGCTGCAACCTCAGTTACCCCAACCTCTCCTCGGGCCTGCACATAAATGCTAGTACTTAACATTTAAAATGGCACATGAATTATTGTATTTAATTAATGTTGTCTTTTGGCAGAAACCTTAACTCTTGACGGACTCTTAATATACCTATTCTATGTTATTTGTTTGGGAAACAAAAAAATATTGTTCGCCTTTAAAGTTTCTTGAAACTCTTCACAAAAACTGACGAAGGTACTGTAAGAGACAAAAGTAATACGTAACGTAAAGGACCAGATTTCCATGTCCATTTTTCAAGGTAGCTATTATTTCAATCCTAATCCTACACACATCGAGGTGACTTTCTTTTTAAATTCACATAACTTTCTAAAAAATAATCCAATTTTTATGAAATGATGTGGAAAATTTTGTAGGATTTACTCAAAGTGTATACATAAATATATATCTTATGTATGTATTTCCATAAAGCTGAAAAAATTTAATTACAATAATTTTTCAAAAACTCTTACACCGGATAAATAAATATTTAGAAGAAATATGTTACAACATCTGCCTAACATAGCGAATTTCCTCCTATTAACTTATTTTAGTTCAAAAAATAATTTTTCAAAAGACTGCAAGACATAATGGGCCAATGGGTTATAGTAAGAAGGATGACCAGTATAGAGTCAACGCTAATAGTTGACTGTAAACTACGTATGCTTCTCAGCCATCTCACTAGAACATGGAAAGTGAGATAGGAATATACATACATATCAATAGCAAGCCAAATGTGCTTGTTTTCAAGTGCATATTGCTTACAAATAAGCCAATAATTAATAACAGTGAGATTCTAAGTCTGTTCCTCAGACTTTTGTCTAATACAGACGCCACCAAGAACAATTTTTTTTATCTACAAAAACATCAGTCTACAGAATTCAATTTATTAGTTAGGAAAATAATTCAAATATCACTAACAATAAATATCTTAAATGAGTTTAAAAAAGTCAAAACTATACTGTTTATTAAATTGCGTAAAATCTGACACTGTCTATTTAAAAGTGGCCAAGTGGGAGTAAGCTAATAAATGCAATGACAGATATGATGAATTTATAAGGATTTTCTTGTACTACAAAATCTTAAAAATTAGGGAACGCCTACTTTTTTTTTAGTTAATTGTGTTTTATTTTTTTGCACAAAATTTTAACAATATTTTATTTCCTTAAAAAACGGTGGCAACCCTAATCACAGAAATACCTATAAAAAGTCATCCTACTGAAAAAAAACTACCCATAAAACCTATAAGTGCTTAACACATTAATATTTTTTGTATACATCAATATCTAAAAACATTTCAGTTTCTTTTTGGCAATCCTGGCAAACATAAAAAATTTTTAAAAATTGTTAAAATCGAAACGTTCTTTTGAAGACGGTTAAAGTTACCACGTTTTATATGAAAATGTCGACACAATCACCTCCTAGTTAACTACCCCTAGGCTTGATTTTTTGACTTAGGCTTTATTTGTTTTGATTGAGTTATAAAATTCAAAAGGATATTTTAAAAATGTGTATTATATGACAAAGATTTCCTTCCGTGAAATATAAAATTCTAAAAGAAAATTTATATATATATATATATATATATATATATATATATATATATATATATATATATATATATATATATATATATATATTTATATGTATATTTAAAATACGAATTTAAATTTAAAATGAATGAAAATATCTGAAATAAAGAAAAGGTATTTGACAAAAATAAGAATCTCTGAGTTGTTCTGAGCATGACTATAAACTTTTTATTTGGTTCTTTTTAATCTCAGGGGTGTTGGCTCCGTAAAACGATGAAGTTCAGACTTTGTAAAGATTACATTAAAATTCATATATTAAACAACTAATTCATAGATTAAACAACAGTCAGTTCACAGCCACAAATAAAATTTGTTTTAATCAGTTAACAAATAAGTCCTTTTACTGAACAGTTACCAATAAATTGGCTTTTTTAATTTTGCAACTTTATTGTTCGACTAGAAAAGGTATATAGAAAAATTAACAGCCATTTAGAGTAGCACAAACCTAGTTAACCCGCCTTAACGTAACATAAAGAGATTAAGATAAGAAATAAAAAAATGCAGGGTTAACCAATTTTATGCACGTACAAAATAAATCGTTACAAAAGGATAGAAAAAACGCAAGTAGTTTAATTGCATTCGTGACAGGCTAAGTCTGGACAACGGCTAGTACACGAGCAAATTTATAAAAAAAACCAACAAAAGTAAAAAAAGAATAATTAGATAGCTTTGTCCAAAATTAACACGAATTAACCGGTTTTGAGAAAACCGGTATTAGCTAAAAGAAAAAGATATTAGCCAAATAAAAAAGGCAGTATAAAAAATTAATGCTATTATATAAAAAAAATATAAAGCCAGAAAACCAGTGTTAAATCATCAAAAAATTAGTTTTAAATGAAAAAATAAGGTTTCTGATCTAAATTTATCCATTACGTAAATTACATAATGATTCACTAAGTTTTCAACACGAATAAAACATGTTCACACAAGTCAGTTCAAATTTAACTCATGTGAAGGTTGTCACAGGCGAACAATGACGGAATCAGAATTCACCTATCTGAATCAATTAACGAGATTCGATGCCCAATGCTGGAACAGCAGAACCAATTCCATGAAATATTGACGGTCGTTCGCTCAGCTTCTGATCAAAATTTGACTCCAATCAGCCAGACAAATCATCATCAATACTTGTCGAAACACAATACTTTTCCACAAAACTTCCAATTACTGACTTCAATTTAACTTGTCGAAAAGCATTCTTGGAAAATTTCTTACGCCAAAAGAAATATAAAAAAAGTTTAAATAGATAACACAACAAAAAAATGTAACAGAATCATTAAAAGTTTCTTTTTTTTAAACCATTCAACACTATGACAATAACTACATTTTCGTGATAAACAACAAAAAAATAAATTTAAACAAAATAATTTTACAAAAATAAAATTATTTTAACAGCAATAGAAATATTAGTGTTTAATTAATTTTATATTCTTACCTTACACCCAAACGTCCAGCGGTGGCGAGTTCAAAATTATAAATAAAAAAGGAATTAATTTTTGTCAGCGAAAACTTACTATATCTACCTTGGTCACTTAAGGAACAAACGCTAACGTAAAGATGCCGATCTTGTACATACATTCACACCGTTCAACACATGGTGTTCATTTCACTATGTATTCAAAAACCAGAGATTTACCCGGTGTTTGCAAAATTTTTATAATTCGAAATTTCTGAACTTTTTATTTCAAAATTACGGATTTTATTTTTACTTATTACAAAATAATTGTGGATCACGTAACAATATATATATATATATATATATATATATATATAGTTACGTCACGTTCAAGGTCAAATTCGAGGTCATTTTCTAGTTCCTCATTTCTTCCCATGAAACTTTTGTCCGGGTTATTTTTCGATAAAGTCAATATTAACTGAGATTTTGCGGAGCTGTTCAGAGCGTTCATAAAGTTCCGGAACATTTCCCCGCTTATACTAACAAGGGGAGTATCAAACATGGGAATCACGGATTTGGGAGAAATTAATATATGTTGTGGAATATATTTCTCTGAGTATTGTAGTGATAATAATTTAGGCCAATGCGACTTTATTTAGAAATTAAACGCACGAAAAATTTCGAATAACATATCGTGTTTGATATGTATCAGGTATTGTCTGCAACAAGGGCCGCTGGTGGTGTCGTTAGTGTCTGCTATCATATATGTAACTTTTTTTTAATATACAGACCTAAGGGTTCTATGTTCGAATCTATGCCTTTGCAACATAAATAATAATTCTCTTTTCAATTTTTTTTATTCTTTTTCAAAATTGTACAATGGTCAATTACATTGACGATGCTATAATTCTTTTTTTAAATGGAGATATGGTATTCTTTTTTATGTCATTATTATAAAAAAATTTACAATTGTCATTACTTTAAATAAGGATAAAATGAAGAATGTCTAAAAATAGTATAAATAATTTATAATAAAAATCGCTTTAATTTTATGTAAAAAAAAAAATTCAGTAATTTACAATTTACGATAAAATTACTGTTACATATAATGACATGTACAAAAAAAAATTATATCCCCTTTTTCAGAAAATAATTACAGACATAGAAAAGAATACCATATCTCCATTTAAAAAAAGAATGATAGCATCGTCAATGTAATTGACCATTGTACAATATTGAAAAAATTAAAAACAAATTGAAAAGAGAATTATTTTTGTTAGAAAGGCATAGATTCGAACATAGAACCTTTCCGTCTGTATATTAAAAAAAGTTACATACATTAGAGCAGGCATTAACCACACCACCAGCGGCCCTTGTTGCAGACACTACCAACTAACTGATACATATCAAACACGATGTAATTCGAAATTTCTCGTGCGTTTAATTTCTAAATAAAGTCGCATTGGCCTAAATTATTATCACTACAATACTCAGAGAAATATATTCCATAACATATATTAATTTCTCCCAAATTAATAAATTAATTTCTCCCAAATCCGTGATTCCCATGTTTGATACTCCCCTTGTAAGTAATTAGGTAAATTTAGTGTGTGTTTAGTGACTATTAACTCTTTACAAAACTATTTTATTACGTGTTAGTTGTGATTTTAAATTTTGGTTGAGAAGGAAAATGGCCAATTACTCTGTCCGGGAATTAGCCGATATATATAGAGCAAGCTTTCGAAATCACATGAAAAGACGTTGGCATATTCGTGAATTATGGATTCATTGACTGAATGCAATTAGCACTATAAAAATATACAGTATAACGTTACATTAGATACTTTTTTGTCTCTTACATACAATTTCATTAGTTTTCACTGTTTGATAAATTATTTTCGATGTAACAATGTTTTTGAAATCAACCATACATTTACTACGTAATCAAGTTAATGCAACAAATAAACAAAAAAGCACGAAAATATTAAGTAGACTGATTGTTCATACTAATAATTAATTCTATAGAAGTAGAACTTGTTCAAATAATATTTCATTATTGTTACAAATTTAGGGTAAATCATCCAATTTTACTGAAATTAAGGGGTTACATCTCATAATGTAATAATGTAATAAAACAATCAAAATGCAATTTGGAGTGTTTGTTATACAAAAAATGAGCTATAGAAAACAATTTTTTTATCGGTGGAATTGCAAAATGAAGAGCACAGACTTTAAGGTACCATCACAGTGTGATTTGCCGAAAAATAGGCAAAACCTCCCATAGGTACATAGCGGCTTACCTAGAGATTGATAATCTATTTAATTTGCTTTTCGGATGAAACTGCGGCCGCAATCGTGTGTACCGATTTTCGCTCTTTTTTAAAGACACTTATTTAGAATAGAAAAAATATTTTTGTATTGTTAAATAGTGGTATTAATCGTAAAAAAATTCATTCCCATTCCCCCATCCTATCCATCTGAAAAAAATTGTGAACATTTGTCTATTTTTCGGCAAATCACACTGTGATGGTACCTTAAAGCAGCACGGAGGAGGTTTGTGGCATGACAAATAACTTTTGCAATTTTCATCCGATCAACTTGAAATTTCAACCGTAGCTTCTTAGATATATTTTAAAGAGAAGTGCGGCTGTTAACAAAACAACAAGATCACTGTCATAAAAAATTCGTCAAAAAGCGTTTCGAGTTATTTGTTGGATACGTTTCAAAAGCCTTTTTCTATACATATGTATATATTAAACGTGTAAAGTCTCCATATTGTACATCTTTGTACGTCTATTTTTGCAATTTTAATCGACATTGGACGTAACAAATAATTCTCTAGTTCTAGTAGTTTTAAGCTCTTCCCCTTAATGAATACCTAGACATGTATATATACTATACATATATATGAAATAATCATACATAGCTTGCAATGTATAGTGAACGAATTCACTGCTGTATGCAACGTGTACCTAACAGATTACCAGCGGTTTTAATTTACTGAACACTGAGCTAACAAGTCATCACTGCTGCAACTTTTTGGTACAGTAAGCATGTACTATATATACATACATACACGGAGCTATACTAACAATGAGCTTTATGCGGCTACACCCACTCATTCTATTTTATATTACGTTATCGTCAAAGACAAAATTGGAAGAAGCATCAGCATATAGAACAAGAGTATCTACCTACTGGCGATAGCTATATTTAACTGAGCTAGATGGCTAGACATATATCCAAATGTCTACATGTAGTCCAAGATCCGATAGCACAAAATCATACCTGATAAAACACCTCAAATTAAAAAAGCTAAATCGATAGTAACTAATGTCGACAGTAAGAAATGCCCGCCAGACCTTTAAATTTTTGTTAAATTCTATTTTTAAAAAATTTTGGAAATGGCCGAAAAAAACGTCAAATCTACCTCACATAACACCTCACTGAAATTTACATATGTTATAGCTAATGTTCGAAATCTTGCGGTGCTGACAGGACCGTACTTATATTTTCAAAACTTAAAACGTTAAAAAATCGGGAGTAAATACATTTTTTTTTTAAAAATGTATCGGTATATTCTCTATTAACCATCAGCTGTTAGTAAAAATTAGTTTCAAGTTACAAAAAAGTGTTATTTTAAAAAAGTACAAAAATTTTAACTTTTTTTAAATTAAAATTGTTGAAAATTTGACTGACTGTAACTTAAAACTTGTTAATAAAAAAATAAGCTCTCATTTAAAAAAAGATTTTTAGGAAAACAAAATAATGTGTTGTCTCTCTCTTATTTTACTGGAAGAAAAAAGACAATTGATACACATAAATCAATTACTTATAACATCAAAACATACCTTACACAATACATAAAATTAAAAACGCCGTGAGCAGCGGGGCCCCATCACGGTAGTCGAATTTTCCCCTTCATCTTCGGTATTGAATGTCTACAAGCGAAATGTGATTGAAAGTCTACAACCGAATTGTCATTTTGTTGGTTTCAAAACTGGTGATGAGTGTTCGGCTGATCGAGGCTTTAAAAAAAGGCTTTAAGTATTTAAGGGCTGTATCTCAGTAAATTTCAATTTTGTGCCGAAAACAGGTAGCAGAAAAAAAGCCAACACAATTCGTACGAGGACATTCCTGCCCATGTTTATCCGCTAATTGCCTTTATGTTTTAGTTTTAAAAATTAAAAAAGGACCTTAAATAGTAAACTGGAAGGCCTTTATAAAGATATTTTTTCTTTCCAAAAAAATCCAAAATTTCTATTTTATAAATACTAAAAATCCAAAATTCCTAATTTATAAATAAACAGTGACTTTAATAACATTTTTAAATTACTTAATATGTACATACGTATTTCATTTGTCATAAAAGTAAGTTCACTTTTTTTTAAATTTTTTAAAATTACTATTCGCCTACTTGTATTTAGAATAAACATAATGCTTTTAAAACACATTTAACAATAGCATTCAATTCCGATGTAAAAATGGGAGAAGTGGGGGGAAAAGTGATGCGGACTCCCTACAAGGTACTAGCTGGATACTAACTGAATACACGTACAAAATTTCAGCCCTCTAGGTTTCCTTATGGAGTCTCTAGACGTGTTAGAAAACAAGCAAAAAAATTAAGGAAATATTGGCGTAAAAATCGTGGGGGTAAGGGTTAAAAGTTGAAACCTCCAAAAAACAGTGTCTGGCTATTAGCTTAACCTGTACACCAAATTTCAGCCCTCTAGGTTTATTTGGGGAGATTTTGACCCGAACGAAACTGTTAAAAAACAAGAAAAATCATGTTCTTTTGGGTATAAAAATGGTGGGGGTAGGGGTTAAAAGTCGAGACCCCCAAAAGGCACCCCCTTGATACTAACTCAATCCGAATACAAAATTTCAGCCCTCTAGGTTTATTCGGGTGACCTGTGCGAGTGGTACAAACTTCGAAAACGTCGAAAATGCATGAAATTGTAGCTTAAAAATGAGGGGGGTGGGGGTAAAATATTAAAACCTCCAAAAAGCACAACCTAGGTACGAACTTTATCAACACACCAAATTTCAACCCTCTACGTTAATTCTGGGGGGCTGGGGGCCTGTTAGATCCAGCGAAAATCGTTTTTCCCCCCTCTACTCCCACCATATCATCCTAGGAAGCTGAATTTTGGATATGTTGTAGATAATTGACCGAAACATTATTTAAAACCGGTTTGGAAAAGTTTTATTGCTTTTCCGCCCCCCACCACCCCCTTAAAGGTCGGGTCTGAAAAAAAATTTGCCCAAAATTTGACCCCACTTTGATAGTATGAGGTGCCTCGAAAATGAGCCCCATTTACCAAATTTCATCTCTTAACTTCCATAGGGGGGCCCTACACAAATTAAAAGGTGGCGGGAAAATATATATATATATATATATATATATATCAGACATTTTTTTTTTCTACATATTCGTGTTCTACGGGTCCGAAAACGGATAGCGCCCCTACTCTCGCCTCTCGCAGCTCTTATCGTATAGACTGTATAAGTCTAATTTTTCGGAGAAAATTCGACTAAAAATCGGACCAAGCAAGTTGTGACAACAAATGTATACACGCATATCTAAAATATATTCAAAACATATCAATATAAGAGGATATTGTCCGTATATAGGCATCCATAATTACCTGTTGTATATATTTAAAAACACATCAAAATGTTTTATCTAAAATAAATAAACAATTAATACCTTAAAAAAATAAAGACAATACTGTCAGCCCCGCAACCTCTTCGATCACTAGTTATAGCAAATAATATATATTTTACTGAAGAATCGGTCTATCTGGCATATTTTGTTAATTAATGTAAATTAATTAATTCACTATTTTAATTAGTGAAAGTGTTACGCAAATCTACCTCATATACCTCGTTGAATTTCACATCTGTTAGAGCAAATCTTATATAGGCATATAAAAATCTCATGTCACAATGTTTGGCTAGGATAAACTCCGAAACTACTGAACCGATTTTGATCAAATTTGGTAACTATCTGTAATTTGGTGTAACTTAAAATATAGGATAGTTTTTATCTCAATTATTGACCTTAATATTTCTTTTAGCGAATTTCCAGAATGGAAACTCGCTATTCCAGCCTTGCTCATGGTGGAAGTTCAGCCCGCGACTATGGCAGAAATTTGTTTTGAGGCCCCTAGAACCCAAAAATAATATTCACTAAAATTTATATATATATATATATATATGTATGTATGTATCGGTTTATGTATGTATATATGTATCAGCACGATAGCTCTTCAGGAAAAACTGCTAGCTTTACGAAATTTGGTGACAACGTTGGAAATCCAAAAATCTTGGACGAGTTCTTCAGCCAGACACGTCGGATGCCAGGAACATGGTTTTTGTTCTTGCAAAAAATTAGTTTTTTGCTAAAATTTACTATAATTTAAAAGTTTTTGCCACATTTTTATACACCATTGCAAAGAGGGAAAAAAATCACATAAAAAAGGTTTTTGAACTATTATTCTAGGTTAGCTAGTTTTTGAGAAAATAAGAAAAAAAGAAAATCCGCTACCGGGGCGGTTCTAGAAACCTCCGGCGGTGGGTGGAGTAATGTGAACGAAAATTTTTTCTAATCTAACTGAACCTAACGGAACTTGATCTAACCTAACCGAACCTAAGAAAATTTGGTCTCGAACCTAACCGAACCTAGGGAAATTTTTTGTAACCAAACCGAATCCAACAAAATTTTTTCTAACCTAACTGAACCTTATTGTTCTATAATTTATATAAACTGAATTTATTTTTAGCGAATTTTCAGAATGGAATTCAGTTATTACAGGCACTGTCATGACGCGACTTTAGTCCGGGACTATGGCAGAAATATGTTTTGAGGTCCCTAGAAACATTTCTGCTATAGTCCCGGACTAAAGTCGCGTCATGACAGTGCCTGTAATAACTTTATATACAACTTTATATATATATATATATATATATATATATATATATATATATATATATATATATATATATATATACCGCACGATAATTCTCGAACGAAATGTTCTAGCTTTACGAAATTTGGTGAAAATATTGGAAGTCCCAAACCGTTGGACAAGTTCGTTAGCCGGACATGTCCGATGCCAGGAACATGGTTTTTGTTCTTGAAAAAAATTGTTTTTTTGCCAAAATTTCCACTTATTCAAGAATTTTTTTACACTATTTAAAAGAGGAGAAAAAATTACATAAATACCCCAGTCGCAGCATCCCGCATAACATAGCGAATTTCCATTTACAAAAGTACTACGTTTTTCTCGGAAACTAGTTGATATAGAGTAATTGTAAATAAAAAATTAATTATAATTTTTTTTTACAAATTAATTGTAAATTTTTTTCACGAAAAATTTCATTTCACGAAAAAAATTTGGCGGAATGAGGCGAAAAAATCACATAAAGAAGGTTTTTTTATTTACAATTACTCTATATCAGCTAGTTTCCGAGAAAAACGTACTTTTGTAAATGGAAATTCGCTATGTTATGCAGGATGCTGCGACAGGGGTATTTTGCAAATTAAATGTTTTAATAACAATATACTATTTTGTACTTAAAATCTATATAAATATGAAAATATAGATATAATATAGCAAATCTCAGTTGACAATAAGGGGAATAAAATTTTACAGGTCAGTTTTACACTGGAACAAAATATTTAGTGAATATAGTTAAACATCGTTTTTAAAGTTCCTATGTGAGCGTAAGATAAAAAAGTATGTACAAAAGCATAATTTTGTAAGTACTTTCCCATATTTTTTTTCATAAAAATGAATGCGTAAACTCGAAAAAGAAACTTATATCAAATTTCAGTATAGGTGAAATAATCGCAATATGCAGATAATTTATATAAGTAATAAACCTAATAATAAAATTGAGTTGTTGGTATGAATGGATGTTGAATGTTTTTTTTCTTTATATTGTGGTTTTCGATATGATAATGTGATCGGCTAGCAAAAATAAAACGGTGCATGTGTTGTCAGGCATTACAACTGCTCTAAAATTACGGTCACTACGGTAACTGTTTGCAACGATTTTGTATTTTGATTTGTCAGTTTATATTAAAATATATTTCGATTCAAATGTGCTATTTATTCTGTCATAATTCTACTTAAATTTAAGCTACATTTTTTAATTCAAACATAAATATCTAACCAAATACAGAAAAAAATGTATATTGAATTCAAATAAATCAATTTTTGTTCCTATTTTTTGTTTATTTTCAAATTTATGGTTAAATCTTAATTTAAAAATTTTAACTTATGCCACATAGATGTCTTAAGCAAATTTATTTTATTAATTATTTCTCATTATTCCCCAAAAATTTGTTTTAAAAACTTTAAACATCAGTTTTTGAATGTATTTCATTTCTGCTTTTTTTTTGTATGTAAATCAGAATTTTAAAATTAGGTCAGCTAGACAAAAATGAATTTACCTGACTTGTCATATTCGTTGTCCTTTATTACTAACAGCCAATCATAATTTTTAAAATTTTATTGCTAGTCAACTTTCTTCTCGAAATTGGCGGATTATACGTATGTTTGTTATTGATTTTTGTTTCCATAGTTTCAAAATATGCATTGGCAAAAATTTGAACATCTTTTACAACTGACATAAATTAATAAAAAATTTTACTATTTATTTAAATAAATATTAACACTTTCAGCGCCACGGCTTCGGCATCCGAAACCTCACAAAACATCCCCAGAGGCCGACCGCGATCAATGATTAATTGATTAGTGGGTTATGCATTATGTGTGCGATGTTTATCGTCATTCATCACACGGATGTGTTCCTATTCACACAAATACATACCAACACACACTACTCTTTTGGTTTATATGTATAAAAATTTTAAGATAAACAAAACATACATAAAAACTATAATTTATATTTTTAAATAAAATTAATTTGAATGTCAGTGTATATGTAGTATGTACATATCACGTACGTATGTTTACAGATTTACACATACGACATGTTGAACTGTGTTGAATCTATTCAGTGTTTGAATCATTTTATTTTATGTATTTGTTTATATAAAGTTTTTTTTTTTTTAAATATTGCCGGCTTCCAGGGAAGTTT
This sequence comes from Brachynemurus nebulosus, assembly GCA_035578155.1. Classification (NCBI taxonomy): domain Eukaryota; kingdom Metazoa; phylum Arthropoda; class Insecta; order Neuroptera; family Myrmeleontidae; genus Brachynemurus; species Brachynemurus nebulosus. The sequence continues at coordinate 34,437 of JAPWDM010000024.1, forward strand.
ACTATGAAAGTGCTCGGGCCTCATAGTGTTAATGTAAATTTTACGAAAAAAATGTTTTCGTAGAAAAAATATAGTGTAAAATACGTGAGAAATAAGCCATTTTTCCCACTTATTGCATATACTATAATAATATACTATTATTATTATAGTGTGTATTGTGTTATAATTGTGCAGTGTATCTAAAACCATCAATATGGGAATCTATGGAAAAATCTCAGAGTGTGAAAATTAGATATATTAATGGTTACTTTCGAGTCGTATGGCGAGCGGAGCGAAGCATTACATGGAATTAACCTTTTATAGAATTTTGAACTCTTTAGCGAGCGAAGTGAAGCACTTTATTCTCGCGCCTATTCTCAATCCCATATGATTTAAAATTGGCTAAACTATTTTCAGCTTTATTAGTAAATATTGATTTGATTGTATCAAAATGATAAGAAAAAATTAACTCAATCAATTATAACTACTGAGCCACAGCAACGCGTGGCTGGGTCAGCTAGTTATATATATTTTACTGAAGAATCGGTCTGTCTAGCATATTTTGTAAATTAATGTCTGACAGACCTCTTTTAATTAGTGAAAATTTTGGGTACCCTCACGTGGTACTTACCTTTACGTAACACCTCGTTAAATTTCACATATGTTATTGCAGATTATATGTATTTTACTCAGGAATCGGTCTGTCTGGCATATTTTGTTAATTAATGTCTGACAGACTTAACAAAAGCTTTTAATTAAAACAAAAATTGAGGGTGTTATGTGAGGTAGATTTGCATAAACTTTTCACTAATTAAAATAGGTCTGTCAGACATTAATTAACAAAATATGCCCGACAGACTGATTCTTCAATAAAATATATACAATTTGCTATAACATATGTAAATTTCAGCGAAGTGTTATGTGAGGTAGATTTTACGTTTTTTTCGGCCATTTCAAAATTTTTTTAAAAATAGAATTTAACAAAAATTTAAAGGTCTGGCGGGCATTTCTTATTGTCGAAATTAGTTACTATCGATTTAGCTTTTTTAATTTGAGGTGTTTTATCAGGTATGATTTTCTGCTATCGGAGCTTGGACTAATAGCTTGCTAATCAAACAAACCATATGGGCTAGTCTAAAACTCACATGTCTGGAATAAGAGAATGAGTTTCAATTATTAGAAAAATACTGACAACATACCGGTTACGTCTGAAAAATTTTGAATAATAGGGAATATGCATATAGTCTAAAGAAATTTTAAATATTTTTTTTTTTATATTTTAGTAGAATATGGAAATTTAATGGTGACAGTAAAAAATCTTTTAATTTGTAAATTGTAATAAAAAAAAAAATTAAAACATAATACCTATTTTAAATGAATTTTAAACGAAATTGAACCCGCCATGACGTAACTCGGCATGGAAATGCCCATTAAAGAGTAGCGACGGAAATAGAGAAACAAAAAAACTTCGTTTCGTTGTTTACTTGTAAATGTCAATTAATTAATTGTGCATAATGATTATTTTAATTGTGCTTGAAGTTCCACTACTTTTTTATTATTTTCTTTAAACATTTATTTATAATTTATTTATCGTAAATTATAATAACGGGCGCTGGATTTGTACTGAAGTCTCCTGAATCTATACCAAATCTATAATCTGCCCAAATCGTCTTAAATCCCTGATTACAGTAAATGAGGTTGAGAATGGAATGACAGAACCAAAAATGGGTATTCTATTGAATTGATCTTCTAGATGCAAGCGATGGATGTTCACTGCTACTTAATTGTTGTTGTTTGATCTCATGTACAGGCAAATGTAAATGTTATCGAGTTGAGATTTGCTGCAGCCCGTTGGGCAAATCTCAAGAAGGCTGCACAAACAATTTACATAACACATGAAATAACAAGTCATGCCATGTTGCAAAGTTGTAATTTACATCAGATGCTATCGTATTTGTGTCAACCATTCATGTTTCTTTATATTTTGTAATTTTATTAATAAATTACATACAATTAATAAAATAAATTTTTTTTTGCGTTGCATTGTATGGTCTAATCTGTCATATCAAAATACGTAATGACCTTGAAATTTATTCTAAAACAAATTAGACCTAAGAAATGGATTCTTCGCATCCTAGAACATATAAAAAGTGATATTACTCAATAGCAGCCATATTTAATTTATAGAAAACAAGCCACCAGCGGTCGCGCACAAGTTGCTTGCGATGGTCCCCTAAAACCTTAAGACCATACCTAAGATTATACCAAATTTCAAAAACTTGGCACAAAGTGCACGATTTTAATGAATTATCCCTATCCTGTCTGTTCGAAATAAGAATTTTATTTTCAAAAATTCCTAAAATAAATATAATATAAAAATATGATATAAAAATAAATAAATAATAATCTTCGTAATTATATAATTTACCGTTATTGTAGTTACTATCGTTATTATCATTAAAAATTATAGTGTCAAGTTTGGCGTACTAGTCATGCCAGAATACGTCATACCCGGCGCTATTTCATTTAAATTGTATTAGGTTATAAGAATAAAAAAAATAATTTATTTAAATTATATAAGGATACTGATATTTTTTAAAATATTTTTTTAGACTTATTATTAGTTCCTCTAACTATTTAGGTAATAAAAAAAAACATGCATATTCTCTCATTGAGCTTCAATAAAATCTAAATTATTATAGCAATACAGCAGATACACAAATTTAAATTTAAACTAACAATACTACCTACAAATTTGTATACCTATATTTTTGTAAGGTAATATTTCAAAAAGTTGGTCCCAATCTCTATAGCTTATAAATTAGGTAGGACTAAATTAAGGTATTGGCCTCATGAGGCCGAACGCAGATCGGCAAATTTAGGTGGTGGTGGCCGCGAAAATTTTCTTTATTTATATACGAAACGTTTCTGGATATTTTTACCAAGTAATATCTCGAAAAGAGTTTGGGGATAAACCTGTTTGTTGCAACACTCGGATGATTAAGTGATGCCAATTTTTTTGTGTTTGAATTTTATTAACGGTTTCCTGTCAGTGACATTAAATTTAAAATTTTAAATGAAACATAATATTTTTTTTGGACGAATATCAATTGTTCATTCAGCTTCGATCTATGTTTCTTACATTTAGAACATTCTGAGGAAATCTCAAAAATTGTCGAAATAAAATATAAAATCCATATTCAATGGAGGATATACCAAGTTTCACTTAAAATTCACGAAGTTATTGTCACGTGGCCGGAAATCACCAAATGAAAATAAAATTTAAATATAAAAGAATCCCATATGCGTCAGGCTCATCCACTAAACCATTTTCGAGATCGAAACATCGTAGGACACCGCACATTTGTTCAGATATGTTATTATTATAATTAAAAAATTTTAAGATATTTATAATATTAAATTTATATGAATGTAAGAAGGGGCAAGGCCATAAAATTTTGGTAAGTCCCTGGGCACAAGAATTGTAAATTCCATCCTAGTATAAGGATATTATAAGTATAGTCGATAAAAATGTAGCCGAGACTCGCTGCAACCCTTTTACTCTTAAAAAGTTATAAAATCTCATACAACGCTAAACTCTAAATAAGTCCATATCATGGTTATAGAAAGTCATGAGGCTTGGGCGAAAACTATGGTAAACAAACAAAACATCAGCAATTTCTTTCTTCATAGCTCACCTTCTATGGACCACAGCAGATTGTTATGTTATTGAGCATTAATTATTTATCATAATCCCCTGAAACAGTCAAGTCTTATAACTTTCTTTTATCATGATGTACACTTACTTAGGGATTGGTTCTACATGAGATCTGATAATTTCTTAAGAGTAAAAGGATTTACTTCCTTATTGCAAACAGATTATTCAATTCAAGAAGATATATACTCCATAATCTCCCTAATCGGTATTAGTGCAGTAAAAGCGTACTTTGACCGTGCATTTCGGGTAGGCAGCAATTTTTTTTTTGGAAGTTGTAGGGGGGTCAGTGATGAATGTAAAACCGAGTTTTCGGGATCCGCGGTGGTGTCGTTTAGCCGCCATCTTCGAAAAAAGGTCGAATTTTAATTTTTCGAATATCTCCAAAACCGTAAGTCTGACAAAAAATTTGTAAAGACTTTATTTATAGATAATTTCATTTTCTACAAAATTTGTTATAAACTTTTTTACATAACTTTAAAAACAAAAAAGTTATTAGCAAAAAACCATGAAAAATTTAGGAACGAAAACTTTTGAAGCCAGATAACTTTTCTATTTTTGACCCGACAAAAAATATGCTTCTTATCTTTTTTATAGAGTACTTTTCAACGAAAAATTTGAGGTATTAAATTTTATCATCCGACTTCTAGTTGGGAAGTTATAGCTCTCCAAAAGTAGGTAGGTAAAAATTGTAACTAAAAAATCGTCGACTCTTAAGTGACATATTAATTTTAAAATACAATTATTTTATATTGTTTTACTTTTTTTGGCTAGTATGATTTTATGAAAAAATAGATATTACATATTAACCTGAAATTTAACACCTTTCCGCACCACCCGTGGCGCTTAAAGCCCTCTCTCGTAATATTTCTTTTAACAGCTTAAATTCTCATTTATAACAAATCTCATCCATTTTTATTTGCTTCAAGCTCGATGTAGAGTAAATTTTATCAGGCGTGTTGCCTTTTTTGGTTTAAAGAAAAAAACATTTGATTTGTTACGCCCAAAACCAACCAGCAGTATATCTATATCTTCAGCAACGATTGTTACGGAGTCGTACAAATCGCACTTCTCCAGAGCAGAATTTACAATTAGTGAATCCGCGTCTGCTTCTGCTGGCTCGATATTATAGTCCCATTCCAGCAGTTCTTTCTTTAGAAGAGTAATTAAATTTTTCTTGTTATTTTAATTTGAAAGAAATTTTTCTTGTGGGATTGTCGGAATACTATTGCTATACTGCAAATTATATCTGCACAGTGTTGCTTTTTCGACCTCCGAAGACGTTCCCACGATTTGGTGCCAGCTATGTTTGGATCGTCAGAGTAACCATCAAAAACTATACCTACCGATGAACCAAAATGATTTTTAATATATTTGGCATAATTTTGACAAATTACTTTAAATGATACGTTCCGCTCCCACACAACTGTATGGAGAAGGTATCCACCGTCAATAATGAAGAATTTATTTTCTCCAAGCTGCACGGGTGCACTAAGTGGTAAAAATGCTTTGAATAAAGAGGATTTCATGCTTTTCCGCATACCGTCCTCTGCAAACAACGATAATGGGAAAGGTGAAAGTTCGTATTTAAAGCATTCTTTTATATCGCCGATTGACTGCTTGGATATACATATTCTTTGGAAAATAAGCAAAGGATTAACTACTATTGGAGATTTATCCACTTCAATAGATCTTGAGACTGTGCTCAAAGAAAGCACTTTATTTTTTCTTTTGAAAGATAAATTACTGAAATTCTTGTCAATATTTTGAGAGATCATGGCTTTTCCAATTTCAATTTCACGGTCACAATTAATATAATCTGGGGTAATAATGCCAGTAAAAACTGATATTAATTCCGATCTTTCCAAAAATGGGTCATAAGATGCCAACCAGTGATCTAATTTTTCAACATCTTCGTTATCTCTGATGACTCGTGTATCTCTGTGATCGACGTGTTGTTCCGAATATTCCAAGGAAACATTACAGAATTTTTCTATTTGCTCGCAGATGTCTTGCAATGATATCATTCCCAGTATCCAGGAAGCAAGCGTACTTTCAGATATTCCACGATGAGTTAACCCACCAGACATTTTCATCATCCTCATAAGTGTTTGTTCAATGGTTTGGTCGGACATTATTCCACTCCAGAATTTGTTTGTCCGTCTGATAGTGAATCGGCCACCAGAAGTATAGTCCTCAAATTCTTCTGGAGGCATACGTTTGTCTAGTTCTTGCATATCTTGTAGGTAGAGTTGAGCTGATTTTGCGTACAAGAAATGCCCACTAGAGTGAAATACAGGGAGCATTTTTTGAACTGAATCTAAATGAAGGGTCCAGTTACCAGATCTTTCAGCTTCAATGAATTGTTTTAAAAGCGTGATCATTTTGAAATACTGTATCCAGAGCCTGGCTGTTGGTCCTTTATGTTCAAATATTGTAACAGCATCTTCGAATTTAGTAGCTATTTCCTTAAATGCCGTGATTTCAGCTGCTTGTAAAATCTGTGTTTTATTACTTACAATACTGTCCATTAAATCTCGTTCTTCATCAGTGAAATCAATAAATTCCATAATTTTTTTTGCCAAAGACAAGTGCACCAAAATGTGACCTCGTACTGCTCTTGCGTATGCGTGCCCAGACATAATATTATTAACACAATTATCAGCATAAATTAGTTTTAGCAACTCTTCTAATCCACTACCAGACATAGTGTACCCAACTGAACCAATAATAATAGTTTTATTTATTTACATACCTCACTTACCTTTCTTTACAGCGCGCAAACTCGATAACTGTATGTTTAATAATAAAAATAGGTACGTCAAATTGTTCGTTAAGAAATTTCCTATGAAAAATATAAGAAGCATTAATCTTGTCGGGTTGAAAATAGAAAAGTTATATGGCCTCAAAGTTTTCCACTCCTTAATTTTCCACAGTTTTTTGTGAATAACTTTTTTAATATCGATTTGCTGACAAAATGTTTCAAATAAAAATTGTAGAAAATAAAATTTTCTATAAAAATGGTCTTTACAAAATTTTTGTGTGCCTCACGGTTACAGAGATAATCGAAAAATTAATTTTGACCTTTTTTCCAAGATGGCGGCTAAACGGCAACACCCCCAGTCCCGAAAACTCAGTTTTATATTCACCACAGGCCCTTCTATGAATTTCAGAAAAAAAATTGCTGCCTACCCGAAATGCACGGTTCGATCGTTTTGAGCGACGCTTTTACTGTAGTATATATTTTCTTTCTGAAGTTAAATACCAAATGGCAGATACTGCTGATGAAAGCTTCGAATTTAAAGAGAATTTAATCTACATGCAGTTAACATGACAGCAATTTTCTTTTACTTACTATATATTGAAATGACACAAACAAATACTCTATTTACATTTTAACGACAAAAATTTATGTTTTATATAGTCTATTACGCTATTGTTACATCTAAAAAATTGTCATGAACAAAGAGGAGTTGTCAAGATACGAGAAGATTGAAAAATTGTAAAGCAAAATGCTAAATTATGATTTTTTTGTTTTGCTCCTTTTTCTTATTGAAATTTTTCTTCTACATATTAGAAATGCACGTATAAATGAAATAAATTATAAAGAAATGATAAAAAAAAAAGCGAGAAAATAGCTTACAGCATTTGAAAAGCATTCATATAAAGATTTATTTGTGAAGGCATTTGCAAAAAGTAATAAAATGGATATATAATTTTAATTTCATAAAACACAAGACAGACAAATAAAATACAGTGTGTCCTGTACAAGCTTATATTTAATTAATAATATAAATAAAATAAAATATTGAAATGTTTATAAATAATAAAACAAATAGGGTTGGGCGGGGTAAAAAAAAGACAAAATCAAATCTTTTCATTTTTCATGTAGAAAATATTTGAATTTTTAGACAAAAAAATACTGTATGATGTTAAATTGTTTGTATTTTAAGATTTTGCCTGTTTTTTCACTCAAGCGAATGGCATAAATCTATAAAAAAATAAAAACCTTGTCTTTTTTTTACCCACCAAGTGGGGTAAAAAAAAGACAGTGGAGGGTAAATAAAAGACAGACCTCTAACTAATAGGATACTGCAAGTACATGATTGGAAGGGTAAAAAATAGACAGCTTGGGTAATTAGCAGTACAACACTTTTTATTTCACAACTCTATCTCTACTACAAAATTTTTTATAGATATATTTAAATTTTACGTATTTTACCAAAAACTTTAGCTAAGATTTAGTAGTAAGAAAAGTCAGAAAAAGTTAACTGATGCAAAAGCTTGACTCACAGGAAATTTCTTTGGACTTTAAATATTAAAACAGTTTTTATTTCATAAACGTACAACTAATAAAAAATTTATTGTAGCTCATTAAAAAACCAAATATGCTAATTTGAGGCTGTCTTTTTTTACACCACTTTACATAAAGTAAAAAAAATAAATCAAAGTAATCTATGAATGAGTTAAAAATACTAAATGTGTGCAGTAAAGCATAGTTATACATTATAAAAACATAAATAAATTTTCATGGGTCAAAAATACAAATTTTCGAATGAGCTGAATTGATATCCATGAAAACTGTCTGCTCACTAACAAAAAAATTGTTTTATTGAAGAATCAGTATTTTTTTAATCCATAAAATATACATAAACATGCCATTATCTAGTTTTAAAATGAAAATCCTTGTCAATAATCTTTAATTTTTCTAAATGTTAACCCCTTGTTTTGTCTTTTTTTTACCCCACTTTTTTCTTTTTTTTAACATATAAAAAAAAATTACAAGCAGTCAGACCATTTAAATAAAACTTTGTACTTTACATTACTAAAGCATGTAGAATAACAAGAAAAAAATACAGCACTCTATCTTATCAGATTTTTTACTTACTGAAAAAGTTTATCGTCGCGGAATGAAAGTTTTTCTCTCATGAATGACAGAGGTTTGGGAGGAAAGTTTTTTATGTTATAAAGCCCGTTCCAAAAAATAATTTTTTGGCCCAGACAGCTTAAAATACTAATGTATTTTGTTGTAATATTTTTTATTTTTTGAATTTAACACTGTTGAGTTTAATATAAGTATGTCTTTTTTTTACCCCGCTCGAGCAGTGTCTTTTTTTTACCCCGCCCAACCCTATGCAATTCTATAAAGTAACGCTCAAATCTGTGAATATTGTTCAAATATTCGTACAACACTTGGTCCTATAACATTAATAGATAATGAAAGGAAAAAATAGCTTGCCACAAGAGATAGCAATCTATGAGCTATACATTCTCCATACATTAATAATGTTTCATAGGCACTCGATAACATTTTAAATTAAAAATATAACGTTAATATCTAAATCTTACTATAATTTACCAACTTCGAGAAGAAAGTTGACGCCATAAAATTTTAAAAATTATGATTGGCTATTAGTAATAAAGGACAACGAATATGGCAAATCAGATAAATTCATCTTTGTCTAGCTGACCTAATTTCCAAAGTAGGATTTACATACAAAAAAAAAAAAAAAAAATCGTGCAGAAATGAAATACATTCAAAAACTGATGTTTAAAGTTCTTAAACCAAATTTTTGGAGAATAATAAGAAATAATTAATAAAATAAATTTGTACACATATATACAATTTGTACAATACATTTGACACTAATTTTGCATAATTTAAAATTTTTAAATTAAAATTTAACCATAAATTTGAAAATAAACACAAAACAGGAACAAAAATTGATTTATTGGAATTAAATATACATTTTTTTCTGTATTTGGTTAAATATTTACATTTGAATTAAAAAATGTAGCTTAAAGGTAAGTAGAATTATGACAGAATAAATAGCACATTTAAATCGAAATATATTTTAATATAAACTGAAAAATCAAAATACAAAATCGTAGCAAACAGTTACCGTAGTGACTGTAATTTAAAGAGCAGTTAAGAACAATGTAATGCCTGACACCATATACCCCATTTTATTTTTGCTAATCGATCACATTATCATATCGAAAACCACAATATAAAGAAAAAAAAAAAAAAACACCCATCATCCATTCATACCAACAACTCAATTTTATTATTAGGTTTATTACTTATATAAATTATCTGCATATTACAATTATTTCACCTATACTGACATTTGATATAAGTTTCATGTTCGAGTTTACGCATTCAGTTTTATGGAAAAAAAATATGGGAAAGTACAAAATTATGATATTGTACATACTTTTTTATCTTACTTACATGTACTCACGTAGAAACTTTAAAAACGATGTTTAACTATATTCACTAAATATTTTGTTCCAGTGTAAAACTGATTTGTAAAATTTTATTGCCCTTATTGTCAACTCCGATTTGCTATATTATACTTTTCATTTATAAGAACACCGTTAACTACGTACCACATCACTTCAATGTACATAATCGCGCAACTCGTCCAGCCACATATGTTGGTCACGTGACTCAGTAAACCAATCAGAATATGTTGCTGGCTAATTCCTATTGGTCGCTGGACAAAACATATTACAAACCAAACACAGAACAACTAGAAGCCAACTTAAGCCAATATCAAAAAAGTGTAACTCGTTTGGAGCCATTTGTAGGCCTGTCACAGTTTAAGGCATGTAGTCAGTCGGTGTCCCTCGCCGAACACACATTGTAATACATTGTTAGACATTGTTACTTGAATTGGACAGGTTGGTCTGTCCCATAATAGGTGTTTTGTAGTAGTATGTGTGCGTAAAAATTCGCACAAAGACGCAAACACCAAACCAACACTATTGCAAACAGTGTGTACCTACACAACATAGTGGGGAGATTTTACGTCACCCACTTGACTACAAGTGGAATAGTGTGATTTGGTTACTAGTTTGGTCCCTTGGAACCAAACATGATTATGAAAACAACGCGGTTTGAATAATCTCATCATTTTTTTTTTTAATTTTAATGGGATAAAAAAAATTTTACGCATTTGATTTGTCCAGATAAAAAACAGTGAGAAGTGTGACAAAACACTTCCTTTGATATTCATTTCACATTTTAATTAAAGGAAGATGTGGAAAATCTTAATTTCTACAGTGCATAGCTAAATCCGTTTTAACTTTTTATTAATTAAATTTGATATTAAAAATATCAATCGTGCGTTAACTTTAACTTTGTGTTTTACACTGAACAGTTAGATAACTTTGCACGTGAATGAGTAGGTACGTGCTTACAACATACAAAATATTATAATTTAAAGTTACTTAAATTCATATATTGTTCGTTAATGGTGCTTATTATTATTATATAAACTGTTCCACCTACATATTCTGAAAACTTATTTAACAAAGTTATACTTACTGCGAACAAAATGTACGTATTTATGTAGCTAACGACATCCGTGTCTGCACACAATATCAGTTTCATTAATTTTCGTCAGAAATTATATTTTAAACTTAACATACACGTATTTATATTATATAAGTAGTTAACGGGAGACATACCTTTAAAACGAAAAAAGTTTTCGTGTTTGATTTTCAAAAAATTTATCCCCAAAATTAAATGAACAAAAAAAACCTTAATCAGGTTCTACCTGCTTTCTTACACATGACACTATGCGAGACTCAGAGTCGCACACTTCGCCCACCCTTTGCGTCGCCATTGTAGACGCATATATATATATATATATATATATATATATATATATATATATATATATATATATATATATATATACGTATATTTTACATGTTTAAAGGTTTTTTGAAAATTGCTAGGGTTAAGCACTAATTGTAGGTACCTAGAAATAGGTAAAGTATTGTAATTACATAAAAATTTTGTAAAATATTTTACCGTTTTGAGAATAAATATGTATATTCGGAGCACGGTACTCTGGAGCACGTTTTATATTCAAAGGCTAAAACATATAAAAGACTTCCAATATCGTTCTGAAAATTTTGAAGATATTCTTAAGATGATTTATAAATATTCTACGAAATTTTTTTTCATCCGTAATAAAAAGGAGATACTTCTTATTGCGCGCGAAAAAACGTAAGCCATTTTTACACTACCACAGACAACTATAAAGTTAAATTTTTAATTCAGAATTGCGAAAAGATACTTTTACTTATTCCAAATGGGTTTTCTTTTTTTTTTTCTTTTTTTATGTTTTATTATTATTTCTGTCTACAACAGAAAATATTATAATATGGTGTTCATAAAATCACGGATCATATTTTACTCATATAGATTCCTCACTTGATTCCCATAAACCTTTGAATTATTTATTCAGAATTTGGACTACCTATTTATGGGTATGAAAACAAAACTGATGGCCCGATTTTAATGATATTTATTTTTAAATGTTTAGCATTGTAGGAGATGAGTTAAAAAATACTAGAATTGTATACCAATATTCAACGCAGGGCAACTTCCACTAAATCTGAAAAATTCATATATTGATAGAAATAAGCAGACAGGAAAGCACCATCGAAGCCTCATTTTATTTCTCTTAGTACCATCAGTTGGGGCGAATCCCGACAGTAGGGGCGAAACCGAATATAGCTGCCTCTCGATATTTCTTCGTCAGTATTACAATCGCACAAGGTTATAGATCAATCTGTGCTACTGAATTTTGTCAGTTATGAGTTAGTCGTCGAAGAAAAGCGGTGAACGTGACATCTTTATATTTTGTTATTTTACAGGAACGTCTTGTATAATTTTTAAATATAACGCACGTTTTGAAATCTTATAAAGAAACTGCTGTACAAAAAAAAAAAAAAAAAAAAATAAAAAAATAAAAACAAAAAAAACAAAATATAAGGTAGGAAATGGCAACAATATGTTTGGTGTTTTGTTGACAATAGATGTACAATAAATTAAAGCTGTATTGTGCTGAATTTTTGTTTGATAAATTAATTAACAAAAACCTGTCTATAGGTAAGGCGAATCCATACACCATGGTGCGTCAATATAAAAAGAAACTGGGTATAAACTACCTGAACCATAGTCTAGATAACATAAAATCGGCTCTTTTCGACGGAGGCGCAACAAGCGGTGGGTCCAAGGAATCCGGACCCCCTAAAATTATCTGGAAATTTTTCTTCAATTTATTTTATTCATATTAAAAAGTAAAATTTTTAGTGGTTTACTAATATTTTTTATTCGAAATTCAAATTTTCAGAGACGACATTTTATTACAACATTTTCCATTGTTATCGGAGAACTGCGTTATCAAAAAATTTGATAATTTAAATTTTTGTTGGACACCTGTAGATATGTAGTGCGTCCCTGCTTTTCGATATTAAAAATAAAAGAAAATCGCTCAGACAAGCTGCTGAATATTTTCATGTTCCCAAATCGACCTTGCATGATAGATTCAAAGGCAAATCGAAATAAAATTCATTTAAATCCAAAATGTTTTGTTTCACCCATCAAAAGTCATTCGCTGATGCAGATATTTATCTTAACGAATTTCCAGATTGGAAATTCAGCTATTTTTATCTTTTTATGTTCGATTTCACCCATGTGTATGACTGAATGTGATTTATATTGCAAAAAAAGCACTGTCCGGATTCGTCCCTATGTGTGGGGCGAATCCGGACACTATGTAACCAAAAAAAAAATGTTGCAGTATCAATTTTTATATTTTTATTACTATCCTATATGCTTGTGATAGTAAAGCATTTAAATTATTTTTTTAGAATTTTTTCGATTAACTCTAAACAATTTACCTACCTATTGCCAAAAACTGAAAAGATCGTCCGGATTCGCCTAAACTGACGGTATATGAATTTTTTCAGACTTAACAAAAATTTCCCAGATTTTTCAATACTAGTGTCATTTTTTTCTTTTAAAACTCATCTCCTCCAGTACCGAACGTTTTAAAAAAAAAATCATTAAAATCGGTCCTTCAGTTTTGTTTTTAGAGCCACTAGTAGATCAAGTGAGGAATCTCTGGGTAAAATATGATCCGTGATTTTATGAACACTATATAATCAGAATATGATTTTATGAACACTATATATAGGTATAATATTTTCTATTGTAATCAGAAATCATAATTATAGAGTCGGTGAACTTTCCTTTCGACAAACGGCGAGGCGGTGAATTTTCTAGTCGATGAATTGCTGTCGGTGAATTCTCCTTCGGTGAATTATAGTCACTAAACTTTCCGAACACACATAGGTATACTGAGCGTCTGAGAACCCCTAACTAAATCAACACGGGGTTACTGTTTATTTTGTGAATTAAATTTATTTTTGTGACGTTTTGTACACCATTATAAACATTACTGGCAATTTCCTAGTTCTAACGTTATCTACTCTTTATTCATATTATAATAAATTATATATTTATAGCGTTATTATTTTAACTTGGACTACTAAAATTTTAATGCCATCCCCATTCACACACATAATGTTTCATTTTGATTACAACAAAAATATGCATATTGCAATAATATATAAGCATAATATTAATATACAGGATGTTTCAAGCAGGTAAGAACATATAAATTTATTATGGGAAAAAATTGTTGTGATCAAAGGTGTCTTATTTTTACTAGGTAATTAATAATATAAAATGAAATGACATTGCAGTAAAAAAAAACGCCGTGAGCAGCGGAGCCCCATCACGGAAGTCGAATTTTTCCTTTCATCTTCGGTATTGAGTGTCTACAAGCGAAATGTAATTGAAAGTCCACAAGCGATTTGTAATTTTGGTGGTTTCAAAACTGATGATGAGTGTCCGGTTGATCGGGGCTTTAAAAAAAGGTTTTAAGTTTTTAAGGATTGAATCTCAGTAAATTTCAATTTTGTGCCGATAGCAGTTAACAGGGAAAAAGTCAACACAATTCGTAAGAGGGCATTTCTATCCATGCTTATCCGCCAATTGCCTTTGTGTTTTTTTTAAATATTAAAAAAGGAACTTAAATAGTAAACTGGAAGGCTTTTATGAAGATATTTTTTCTTTCCAAATAAATCCAAAATTTCTATTTTATAAATAATAAAAATTTAAAATTCCTAATTTATAAATAAACAGTGACTTTAATAACATTTTTAAATTACTTAATATGTATGTATTTCATTTGTCAAAAAATTATATTCTTAAAATTATATCATTAAAATTTTTTAAAATTACTATTCGCTTACTTATATTTAGAATAAAAATAATGCATTTAACACACATTTAACAATAGCATTCACTTCCGATGTAAAAATGGGAGAAGTGGGGGGAAAAGTAAAGTGGATTCCCTAAATGGTACTAGCTGGATACTAACTGAATACACGTACAAAATTTCAGCCCTCTAGGTTTCCTTAGAGAGTCTCTAGACGTGTTAGAAAACAAGCAAAAAAATTAAGTAAATATTGGCGTAAAAATCGTGGGGGTAAGGGTTAAAAGTGAAACCCCCAAAAAACAGTGTCTGGCTATTAGCATAACCTGTACACAAAATTTCAGCCCTGTAGGTTTATTTGGGGAGATTTTGACCGGAACGAAACTGTTAAAAAAAAAGAAAATTCATGTTCTTTTGGGTATAAAAATGGTGGGGGTAGGGATTAAAAATCAAGACCCCCAAAAGGCCCCCCTTGATACTAACTCAATCCGAATACAAAATTTCAGCCCTCTAGGTTTATTTGGGTGACCTGTGCGCGTGGTACAAACTTCGAAAACGTCGAAAATGCATGAAATTGTAGCTTAAAAATGAGGGGGGTGGGGGTAAAATATTAAAACCTCCAAAAAGCACAACCTAGGTACGAACTTTATCAACACACCAAATTTTAACCCTCTACGTTAATTCTGGGGGGCTGGGGGCGTGTTAGATCCAGCGAAAATCGTTTTTCCCCCCTCCAGTCCCACAAAATCATCCTAGGAAGCTGAATTTTGGATATGTTGTAGATAATTGACCGAAACATTATTTCCAACCGGTTTGGAAAAGTTTTATTGCTCTTCCGCCCCCCACCACCCCCTTAAACGTTGGGTCGGATCAAAAATTTTCCCAAAATTTGACCCCACTTTGATAGTATGAGGTGCCTCGAAAATGAGCCCCATTTACCAAATTTCATCTCTCAACTTCCATAGGGGGGCCCTACACAAATTAAAAGGTGGCGGGAATATATATATATATATATATATATATATATATATATATATATATATATATATATATATATATATATATATATATATATATATATATCAAACTTTTTTTCTACATATTCGTGTTCTACGGGTCCGAAAACGGATAGCGCCCCTACTCTCGCCTCTCACCGTTCTTGTCGTATAGACTGTATAAGTCAAATTTTTTCAAGGAAAAATTCGACTAATGATTTAAAATAGTTTAAATAGTTTTAAATGATAACAAGCAAATAAATATTAACACCTTGATGTCATAAGGAATTGTCGTATGGAACTGTTGAAGTCCGACGTCAACAATTCCATACAAAGAGTATTAGCTGTCAAAATAGTGTATCAGTTGATCATTCCGTCATATTTCTTTATGACCGTCATCGTGCTAAATTGACCCCACTCGACCTAGCCTCCCCCACCTTTTAGAACTGAAAAAGCAAATAGCTTATAATTAGGAGCTATTTATGAGCTTTCGTATTCCGTAGTTTAAACATTTTGAGCTCGACATACTGAGCAAGAATTTAATATTTTTAGTATGGGGGGGGGGGGCTGAGTCGAGTTCGATTCAGCCCCCCAACCGCTTCAAAATAAAAATTTCAGACCAATTTTTTCAGTAGAATTAGAAGCTATTTATGAGCTTTTGAACAAGTATAATTTCAATTTTTGAGCTCACCCCCGTAGTCTCCAAACTACCCTTAATTGATGAAATGCGAGAAAGAATCAGATATTTAAAAAATAAAAGATAGATTATTCTAATTATTCAGTTGTAACCCCTTATAAAAACTACCCCGCATCTCAAAATGAAATAGTCACAGGATTCAACCGACCCTATCTACCGACGACAGCTTATTGCCAGCGATCTTTATGGTACTTCAGGGATCATAAAGCTACTTCAACTTTTCAAAATCATCTGTTTCAAGTCAAAGAATTACCAATTAACTTGATTTTTCATATTTTATAAATTTTATCATTGTGAAAGTTTAAAGTCTTTAATTTTAATTAAACGTTTCGTTCTTATGAATGGGAACAGAGATGGTTATATAGGCCACTTTTTGCCCCAGGAAAACATTCTATTCCAGTAGGGAAATTTCCCAATAAATAGCAACTGTACAATGTAAGTATACAATATACAATGTAAATATATTCTATACATATTAACATAATGATGCAAAAAAAAAATATCAAATTGGGTCAGCTGAGACTCAAATCCAAGATCCCTTGGTAGCTAACTAAGTGCCTTGCCGCCTAGGCCACACGATCCTTGTTCGAGAGCCACTCCAGTCCGATAACAAATCAATTACACATATATATTACTCTCTTTGATGTGAGAAGCAATTATATTAATTTCAAATGTTATCGAATGCTTGTGAAGCACTGTTAAGTCTGGCGAACTTTGTACCTATTTAAACACACGCGAGTATTCATATGTTCACTTAACGTTCAGCTAAACTGAAACTTGAACGCTCGACTTCCTTTGGAATGTATGACCAAATCCTTATGTTAATCAAAATCCTCAAAAAAAAAAAAAAAAAAATACTAACGGAATTCTTTATTCTTTGGCCTTGTTATTTTGAATAATAAAACTTGTATCAATTCTTGCATATTATTTTTTATTTACGTGACTTTTGATGGTTTTGATATCAGTTAGAATTTTATAAATTAATGATAATTTCTTTAAAAGTAATATTAGTATTGTTCTGTAATGTCACAAAGTCGAAGAAAAAGTGAAATGTTTCGAAATTTTATATACAAGTAAGAAAATTTTCATAAATTAATAACGGTAATTGATTTGCGACGGTAATTTGTATTCAAATGAACTGACTGCTGACTGTTAATCATATATTTAAAATTTATTCCAGTATTTCTTTGATGTAGATATAGTTAAGTTTATTTTGAATAATAACTATATTCAAATCAACTGAAATATACATAAAAGCCATTTAGAAACGCATTAGAGCTCAGACTCGTAATGTAAACTTCATTTCAGGTCATTTATTAGTTAAATGTTCCATTCAGTTTAACTAGATTAAAATGCACATTTAGACCAGTATAATTTCAAATTTTCTTTTTATTTAATTTTAAAAATAATACGTCTGGTCTACTAAATGGACATATATCAGGAAGTTCATACTGCATGATATACATAAATTTTTATGTAACAGAGATATTATTTTAATTAAACTTCAAAGGTTTTAACTAAGCGTTAAGGACAAAAATCTGGAAAATCTGGTTATTATCAAATGGACGACAGTGTAATCGGTTGAAACAAACCTATTGTACCTAAGCAACACGTCCAATATAACATCGGTTAACGTACTTGTTACGTAAGCAATTACTTTCATAATGATCATAATCTGAAAAGTAGGCTTATTTTATACCGATTTGTCTTATAAATATATAACAACTAGCTGCGACCCGCGGTTTCACTCGCATAAAATTATCTGAAGTATGCATAGGTAAAATTTATAGGCCAGTTCAATTATATATTCCAAAATTCTATGCAAAGTCAATTATTTATAGCACTTGGCCATGCTCGCCCAATGACTCTAAAATAATTATCTTCACGGGAAATTCCCGTGTTACACGAGGCAAGCACAGGACAGAAATTAACTATACCAGAAGCAATAGAAATAAATAAACATAACTCCGATCACCTTTTAAATGACTACACCGATATTTACAGTTCAACTTTATTTTCAATATTATAATTTATTTAACCCTAGAATCATACGTTGGTCTACGTGTCAAGTTAATCATACATCGGCGTCGTTTCGACGAATGGACTTATTACGGGGAGTTTTAGAGTTTATTTGCAAAAGACATTTTTTTTACATAACAATACTACAAAAGCGAACAAAATATTTAAAAAAATTGGATTTGGAAAAATTTCTTAATGTAAATATTTATTAATTTTTTTAATCTTTTTATCAAAGCATATTTTCATTATAAAAATTAAAAAATATATAAATACATCAATTTTAATAATTAATTTATGAACTATTATGAATCAGTGGACACGTGTGACTTTACAGAATGTGAAATTTCTCAGTCATAAATATTCCTATAGATATGTAGTTATTTCCCCATTAGCCACATTTGTAAATTTTCTAAAATTTGTTAGTAATTTTTCGAATAAGATCTCAAAAAATAATAAGAATTAAAATATTTTCCACAAAATAAATTTTTAATCTTTTATTAAATCATTCGAAACGCATTCTTTAGTTTTCGATTCAATACATTCAAACTTCAGTATTATGTCGTCTCTATAAGTCAAACAGCTGTAATCATCTTTCACATTATCATAATCATTGAATAAATTAATTATAACATCCATATCTTTAATAAATTTTAGAAAAATTAGGAAAACTTTTATATGTGGAGTACAAAGTCTTAAAAAAAAAATATAGGTTAATCATACATCGTCGTCCTTTTGACGCACACTATTTCAGTATAAAAAAAAAACTACAATAGCTATAAACAAAATTTATATGTCTTATGTGTTATAATAACAAATAAATTAGATAACAGAAGTTTCACAGCGAGCAGGTACCGACAAGTCACAGTATTAGAGCAGGTAGAGAAGTTCGTTCGTCGTTTTGACGAGTACGTATGATTCTAGGGTTAAATCTTTAAAATTGTATTTGCTGTAATATTGTCTTTTTGTCAATTTCAATTTCAATCTTTTGTCACGTGTTTGTTTGTCTTTTGTCACATGTAATTTGTAATGTAATCTTGTTTTTCTTGATTTTCGGATTCTCCCACTACCCCCGCCCCTTCCACTTCTACATCACATACCACTCCCCCTTCATAGAGTATAGGTAGATAAAATTAGTATATAAGGCATGTATCGAATGTAATTTTTATTCTGTTCGAAAATGAACTAACGGTTCGAAACAATATTGTCACAGTTTCAAAAATAAAAGTGGTATTTTGCAAAGTAAAGTATTTGTTTATTATTTACAAATATGGAATGCCATAAAGTAACGCTCAAATCTATTAATATCTTCATATTTTATTAGCATGGCTAATTACCGCACCGTAAGAACTTATTGTTAGTATAGGTACCTATATACCAACAGTTTTAGAATTATTTCTATTTTAGGCCCTTCAAGGCATCAAGGCCCCGGGAAATTATTTTAACGTTACTTTCATCTTTCACAGAGATCTTAACAGTACTTGAATAAAAATTGTTAAATTTCTTCAGCTTTTTAATTTGCGCCCTATTTGGTATAACTGATGGACAATTTAACCATATGTCCATTTAAATTTGATATTCTGGAATTTTGTACACAATCAGTTCCTTATGTGCTTCACTTCGCTCGCTCGACGACTCTAAAGTATTATTCACATTTTCATATTTTTAAGTCATATTCATATTTTTATAGCATATTATCTAATTTTCATAAAATTTTATCAAAATCAGTCAAGTTGGTTAATTAGAGTATAGAGTTGTCTAATTCTATAGCGCTAGAGGATTCATTCCAACTTCACCTTAATTTCAAATCAGATATTCTGAAATTCTTCGCTATATTCGTATTTCAATAACATGTCTAATTTTCATACCCTGAGATCTTATCGTAGATAGTTAGGTATTCATACTAACAATTTTAAGAGCACTGTAATTAGTGAGACATTTTGAGATCCCAGGGTTTTGGAGAATATTTCTGAATTCAGATTAATTTATTTCGGAATCTCAATAATATTTGAGAAAAATTTGAATAAGATCCGTCTGATCGTTTACTAGTTCATTTTCAACCTAAAAAAGTAGGTTCCGTTAGTTTAATATATAATATATAGAAATAATACTAAAAGTATGCATATATGTATGCTGATTATTTATTATTATTTCCACAGTTTCAAAGTATGCTTTGGCAAAAATTTGAACATCTTAGCACTGACATTATAGATTTAAAAAATTTGTACTACTTATTTAAATTTTATTTTAATTATTTATTTTTAATTTCAAATGTTATCGAGTTCACATAGTGTTTGAAAAATTATCAAAACTGGATCGGCTGGGAATCTAACCCGGATCTCTTGGTTACTAGCCAAGCGCCTTATCAATTAGGCCACCGACCGTTCGTTCGAGTGCCACTCCAATTTTTTCAAAATACGGACAAAAGTCCGCCATACATTAATAATGTTTCACAGGGACTCGATAACATTTGAAATTAAAAAGTGTAACTGCGTCCCGCATTAAAGAGAGAATGTGTTTGATTGATTATCAAAATTGGAGTGGCACTCGAACGAACGGTCGGTGGCCTAATTGGTAAGGCGCTTGGCTAGTAACCAAGAGATCCGGGTTCGAGTCCCAGCCGATCCAGTTTTGATAATTTTTCAAACACTATGTGAATTTTAATTAATTATTTATGTTAAATTTTACGAAAACAAATGTGCTCGTAGAAAAAGTATAGTGTAAAATACGTGGGAAAAGCTTATTTTTCACTCATATGAATTGTATGAAACTCATATTCGTGAGAAATAAGCCTCTTTTCCCACTTATTGTACAATATACTATTTCTCGAAAACCCGGTCACATAGGATAATAATGGTTCTAAAACGTACTTTATCTTTACAATGGTGTATAAAAACTTAAAAAAACTTGAATTTTGGCAAATTTTGAAAAAAAGTAATTTTTGCGAATCCTAACTTCAAACGTATCTGATTAATGTACTTATTCAAGATTTTTGGACTTCCAAGAATTTTCACCGAATTTCGTAAAAATATGAGATTTCATTCAAGGAGAATGGGTAGAAACCACATTTATAGCCCCCTAAAATAAGCCTATGGATTAGAGATTTTGTATATTACAGTAGAAGCTTTCTCTTAAATTTTCACGCGAAAATTTCTTTTAAATCTAATATTCCCAAATTCTACACAAAATCAGTTATTTATGGTGCTCCACTTGGTTCACTAGAGGACCCAAAATTAGCCATTTTCGTATTTCAATGGTAATCTTCGGGTGAAAATGTTGTCCGTAAAAGAGAGGTTCTGCTGTAATTGAGCTAATATTCAGAGAATGTTTTTCGGCGTTTCAATTTATAAACCTAGCCCCCACAGCTTTTCCACCATTTCATATTTTATCGTGTTTCGGTAGCCCTTCAAATAAACCTAGAAAATTATAATTTTGTATGTTAAGAGGGACCACTATTGTGACTGTCTGAAAAAAGGTAATTTTTGGGAATTTTTTTAATGAAAACTGCTGTATGGAATGTTTTAATATTTTAAGGATATATTCGTTGATTTACTCGTATAATAAATTCATGAAAAAATTTTTGGACCAAAACATTGGAAATTCAGTGAGTTATTCGCAATCTCCCAAGACTCCAAAAAAAAGTCCCCCCACTGCTGCAGTAATAGCGACCTTCACAGTGCCGGAAGTCAAAACATAAAAAGTCTATCTAGAAGGTATTGCCCGTGCCATGAACCTCAACCGAAAAAAAAGTTGAAATTTAACAAAATGGCGGAGTTTTTTAAAAAAGTTTTAAAAGTGCGCGAAAATTTGATGTTTTTTGGTCTGCAAAAATTACATTTTTTATTCGATCGGAAAACTAGTAATATCGCCAATTTAAACTTTTGCTCTATCTCTTACCGTTTTCGAGATATTTGACAAATTAAATTTTTACCCCTAGTTTTTGAAGGGTGGTTTCACCCCTTCAAACCGTTTTACAGCCGTCTAAAAAAAATACGTGTCTCTTATTTTTCGATGTTCTACAACATATCAAAGAATAAAAAAAATTGGGGGGGGGGTACACCCCCGTGATGTTCCTTGTAAGTAATTGTGTAAAATTAACACAAAATGTATGTCCTTTTGTGTATTATTGACACAAATCTTGTGTATAGATTTGACACATATGCTTTGTGTTAAAGTAACACAAAAAATTGAGTGGACCGTTCTGGACATGTGAAATGTGTTAATTTTAACACAAATTTTTTCACTGTGTGACTGACAGCCACGTCTAGAAACTCCTGAACTATCAACCTTCATACATTTCCCAACAACTCAAAGTTAACAATGAAAATCAGAATCCGCTTTTCAGATGGCTGTAACTCAAAAACACTTTGAGATATGCCCTTGATATTTTAGTATGTGATTTTCAAAGATATAGACTATCCCAACATGCAAAAATAATTTTCCAATTTTTTTCAAAATGTTACACTAGTGGTCCCCTTTAATTCAGCTTCACATATTTCATTTTTTTCATGCTTTTTAGGCAGGTCTGAGACATCTACAGATTTCCAAGTAAACCTAAATGGCTGAAGGTTCATACGTGGGTTAAGCTAGTATTCTAGATGTATCTTTTGGGAGTTCCAAATTTTTTTCCTGCCTCCACCGTTTTTACACCAAACCAAAGACGACATAGAGTTTTATGTTTGATTAGAAAAACAAGGAGGCCGTGAAGCTAAAGAGATAGTTTCAGCACTTCAACATTATTTGCAAAAATTAAAAAAAGTATGCCTTAGAGAAAAGAAAAGATATTTGAACCTTGAACTGTATTCCGATTCTTGTTGCAGTCCAAAAAAACACTTCGTCATGCTAACAATGCTAGCAAATTTCATGGCTTCTAACAAAGTTTTTAATAAGCTGTGCCATATTTTACCTATTCGAGGCCATAGCTTTATGCCTCCTGACAGGGTATTTGGCAGAGTTGAAAAAGACTATCGTCGACATGAAGTAATTGTATCGCCAAAAGAATACTATTCAATTTTAAATAAACATGGCCATGTTAACGAATGGGGTAAAGATTGGGTCACTTATGACATGAAAACAAAAGCCAAAGAAATGATTAAGGCAAAATTTCCATTTAAAATATCTCAAACACGGATAATATACTTTACTGTAGTCGGATCTCGAGCTTTGAAGAATATTGAAGTTGCAGTTCAGGATGAATATTCTGTTGCGCCAGTGACTGTTGAAATAAAGAAAAAAGGCGTAAAATCTTTTTTGCGATTTGATTGTAGGTACTCAGTTACCTAAAACCAATATGGTGTCATCAAAAAAGAAAGCCGACGTCGAAAACCTACTTAAATTTTGTGACATTTCTGATGACCTTGATGCTCAGGTATTTTATGCAGATATTCTCCAGGGTTCTGGCCCCGAAGACGACAATATTTGACGTAACTATGACGATGAACAATCTGTAATATAATATGCCTCGCAATTTAGACGAACTATATGGAGTTTTTATCAAAGCGAGACATCAACGGTAGAGGTATCAAAGTTGAAAAAACTCGTAGTTTTGTGATCTCCTTATTTCAGTAAATTTGATTTGATTATTGATTTTTGTGTAAGTTAATAGTAAGTTAGTAAAATAACTACCAAATTAATCGGTATTTTCATTAAACCACCTTACCTAGTAAGTAATAAGTAAATAAAATCGTTTATTGAAAAAAATATTATAATATAAGATGTATCGTTTTGTGAAAACGCTCCTCAATTGGCGGATACGCATGGGTAGGAATGCCCTCGTACGAATTGTGTTGGAATTTTTCCTGCTAACTGCTATCGACTTAAAATTTAAATTTACTGAGATTCAGCCCTTAAAACCAAACCCTTTTCTTAAAGCCCCGATCAGCCGGACACTTATCGTCAGTTTTGAAAACACCAAAATGACAATCCGCCTGTACCCTTTCAACCACATTTAAATATCTTGAAAATACCGAAGATGTAGCGAAAAATTCGACTTCCGTGATGGGGACCCGCTACTCGCGGCGTTTTTTATACATTTTAATATATTTCCCGAATCCAAATGAATTATGTACTTGGAATTATGGAGTGGGTCACTACTGTCACTAGTATTTAATTGTATTATACCTGTTTTCAACACAAGGTTATAATCCACGACTGATATAATATGTTCCACAAAATGCGTAAATTATAACTTTTGCTTGAATAATTCAGGTAATTTGTTTTATTTGTCTATAAACAATATTAACAACATAGGTATACATTCGTGGATACCAATCTACTGTTTGTAACTTGAATTTATGGTCTAAATAAAATACGTAATGTTAACAATGTACTAATGATCAATAATATAAAGGGCATAGCCGGGTAAGATAGGGAAAACGGCCTTTGACGCAAAATTGATTGTTCTTATAGGAAATAATACTTCTTAGCCCCAGATACATTCCTGCCAAATTTCAACCCTCCGAGGCTAATAGTTTTCGAATACACAAACAGACAAAAATTTTCAAAAAAAATTTTTTTTTACGAAATTACTGAGCCGATTTATTTGAGTTTAATATATATTGTGTACCCACCTTAGCCGAAGTAATAAAAAAAAAATTAACGTTATATCCCTTTATTATACTAATTTTTTTAAATTTTTAAATTTAAGTAAAGTTTTTTTTGGCACTTACGCGTTAGCGACACCCACCATTTTTTGTTCAATAATATGTCTCTTAGTACTCTATAACATATATTTTTACGGAAAAATTTTAGTTGGTAGAACATAGTAATATTTCAATACAAATGCAGAACATGTTAGGTACTACATATATTACTTATGTATAAGAAGGGCTATAAAGTAAAATATTTACCCTATTTCTAAAATAATACAATTACATACGTTCGTAACTACGATAAACTAGTTTAAATTTACTCAAGTCCAACATTTTCTGCCGTTTGTCTTTTTTTATTAATAAAAGAAAATGGATATTGATTTCTCTTTTGTTAGAGTTATTTTCTTTGTAAGACGTCAAGTGAAACTTTATTAGCTCATATACCACGTATTACGACGTCAACAATTTCATACAAAGTTTATTAGCTGTCAAAATAGTATACCAGTTGGTCATTTCGTTGTAATTCCCCATGACTCGTCATCGTGTTAACAAAAGAAGACGTTTGTCTAAGCTTGTTTGTCGTTGTTATGAACGTATGTAATTTTATTACAGAAAAAATTCACTTTCTGCACCTCCTTAGAAGTGCAACAAAAACACCAAGTGAGAGGGTCTGTTCAAGTTAGTTATATGTACCTACATGTAATTTACCTACATATTTTTATAACTACAAGTTTTAGCCGGACTGTTGTTATTACTATACATTGTTGAAGTTTTTTGTTCCAATCTATTAAGTTAATCTTTATTATTATTAAAACAATATAATATTTAAGACGTATTATTGTTATTATTATTATCTTTATTTAAATAAAGTTTCTAAAACTTATAATTTTTGTTGAGTTAGATGTAATTTTAATTAGTAAGTATGCTGAGATAATTTTATTGATTTCATTCAAATATTCAGATTTATGGTAAAATTAACCTTGAAAATTATTTTTTAACAAGCAGAAACATATTTTTTATAACAAGTCAAAATATAAATTTTTTAGACCGTCACAGGAACTCCAAGAACTGCAACTCAGGGGGGAAGAGAACATTTCATTCCACTCCTCAAAGTTCTACTGTGTTTTAGAAATCAGGCAGATGCTTTACTTTATGGTCCTTTTTATACATAAGTAATATATGTAGCACCGAACATGACATGCATTTGTATTGAAATATTACTATGTTCTACCAACTAAAATTTTTCCGTGAAAATATATGTTATAGAGTACTAAGAGACATATTATTGAACAAAAAATGGTGGGTGTCGCTAACGCGTAAGTGCCAAAAAAAAATTTACTTAAATTTAAAAATTTAAAAGAATTAGTATAATAAAGGGATATAACGTTAATTTTTTTTTAATTTCTTTGTTTAAGGTGAGTACACAATATATATTAAACTCAAATAAATCGGCTCAGTAATTTCGTAAAAAAAAATTTTTTTTGAAAATTTTTGTCTGTTTGTGTATTTATAAACTATTAGCCTCAGAGGGTTAAAATTTGGCAGGAATGTATCTGGGGCTAAGAAGTATTTTTTCCTATAAAAACAATCAATTTTGCGTCAAGGGCCGTTTTCCCTATCTTACCCGGCTATGCCCTTTTGTATTTAATTTTGTTTGAATAATTTATTTTAAAAGACGAAATAACAAAAATAATTTGACAAACATGTTTAATAATAACACGTAATTATTCAAAAACTTTTTCAATGTTTTATAATTATCTGGAAAACATCCTTTTTGATATTACACAACATGAAAAGTATATATATATATATATATATATATATATATATATATATATATATATATATATATATATATATATATATATATATATAACAACCAGGAGATTATGTAACTAACTTAATATGTCACTAAAAAAGTGGAAAATTGACGATTTCAGATTCGTTGTATACTAATGTAGTATTTTCAGTTCTTGAGTACTTACTTAAAGAAGTGTTGAAAATATTCTCTTAGGAGCAAACTATTGCTGGTGTACACCACTCCTGAGTATTATACTAAATTAGTAAGTGAGAGAAATTAAAGCCAAAACTTACTGCTACCCACTAGTAGGAGAATGTAAATCTTTGAAAAACATTAGTAACCTGCATTTTTGACGGCTCCTCTTTTCGGTTTATTTGTAATTGAACATTTTTCTAATTACAAATACTGTAATATTATGATATTAAAATACGGATTACAGTCAAGTCCCGATTACCGGGGCTGAATTAACTGGACCGAATATGAAAACATTTTTGAAAAAAGAACTAATATATAAAATTATTATTCATGACGAATAACCGCCTAAAACAAATAATAAAAAATTCAGTTTGGAACTCATCAGTGACAAAATGATTCTTAAAAAGACTATCAAAAAGAGTGTTAATACAAGCCAGTGAAATACTTATTGTTAGAGAAGAGTGGCCTTGAATAGACCACTGCCTTCAATAGACCACGAGTTTGTAGAGAAAAAGAGATCAATTTAGATTCGCTCAACTGGTAATGGTTATAGTTCTAATCCTTTCCGTTACAGTATTGCTTGTCTAATAGCATTAGATCTTCATCATTTAAATATTAAGTTTAAATATTTCAAAAATTTTTCTGGTCTTCTACCTAATTCACTTTGTCGCTCGTCAGCTGTAAAAATGTCGCCCTTAAAATTTGCTACCCCGGGCGACAGCCCGGGTTGCCCCCCCCCCACTGGAGTGGACCCTGATGACAATAACCTACTACTACTATATTACTATAATAAAGGGAGTAAATTTTTTATATGTCCCAAGTAAACTCAAATAGTACTACTGGAACGATTTTAAAAATTTTTTCACTGTTCAAGACTTTCACGATTCCAGATCAACATAGACAATATTATATTAAATCCTCTGAACCTTGGCGACCCAAAAACGGCTTAAAGTAAACTATCTAACTGATTTTGAAAATTTCTTAACTGTTAGGCAATTAAACTATATACTCCAGATGAATATAGGGTATATTATATGAGGTCTCATGAACCCTGGCAAGGGCGCCCATACTCGGGGCACGGGGGGAGGGCCTACCAGATCATGTTTCGGGGAAAATTTAAATTTCTGGTTTGGAAAGAAAGGAGCCCGAAGAAAGCAACACGGCGTTTTTGTTTCTTGTCAATGCTATTTATGATTATTCAAAATCACTATTCGTGGTTCGCCCTCCCTCTTCCCTCAGGAGAAAGAAAACGACGTTTTTTTTTGCTCGTCAATGTTATTTTTGGGGAAAATATCGAAATTGAGAATTTTCATTCTCTACTTACAAATCACTATTCGTCCAAAATATTAGAAATATTTCTTACCCTTAGTTCTAGCCCCCCCCCCTGCCAATCATCATATGGGCGCCCTTGAACCCTGGGGACTCACAAAGCGGTTAAACCAATTTCGGAAATTTGTTCATTGTTAAACAGCTAAACTATTCCTATACAAGGCTAGACTACTAGTAACGATTTCTTATTTACTATCTGTAGGTATATACAAAATTGGTAACTACAAAAAAATCACTCAGAAACCTATCACCAAGGTCACTTTATCTATCTAAATTTATCTTTTAAATCTAGGAATCATTTTTGGTAGGAAAGCCATGCCAGCGATTTATACCTTGTGTTATATAGTGGTTTTAGAGTAACTTCTCCAAGCTGCACTTAAAAAGGCATAAATGCAAAAAGATCTCAATTTTCATGTGTTTTTCTGCAACTTTATGACTTATGCCTCCATTTCTGCCATTTTCAAATCTTATGCTAATTTTGTATAGTATACTCGTACAATTCATTATAAACTTCATATAGTTTCAGAGGCATAAGTGCGGAAATTACCGCCAACCGGCTGAAATTTTTACAAAATTTTCCATCACGTAACCACACTTACCCATGCCGACGACTTATGTCAATTTTTTTAATAAGCATTTCATGATGATAACTCTCTAACCTTCAATCAGCATCAGCAGTGCGGAAATCGTCGCAAATTCATTTTTTCTTATGCAAGTTTACATTAAGGTTTCAATCCTTTAGCCATTTGCTAGAGGCGTAGCGAGCATAACTGGCGCCCGGTGCGTGACACTTTATTTGCGCCCCCCTTAACTTCTAAAATTTAGAAATTTTAGGTAGTGGAACGGCGTATTTAAAATTTTGGAAAAAATTCTTTCTCGTAAATTTCTTTAAATTTTTCCCTAAAAGTTGCCTTAAAGACCTTCCTTTGCTCACCAGTGCTTTATTTGTGTGTCTGTATATTTGAAGTCATAACCTGGAAGTAATTTCGTAATTTCCCTACATTTTCATTTAACAAAATTCTAAAGACAAACACAAAAAATTCAAAGTAATAGCGCCCCTCCTATTAGCTTTTGACGCTCTTCTTATTAGCTTTTGGCGCCCCTCGAAAAGTGACGCCCGGGTCATAATAGTACCTCTTGCACCTCCTAGCTACGCCACTGCTATTTATGCAACTTACGCCTGCCATTATCCACGGCTAGATTTTAACTTAACATTATTTTAATACAGGCCTGACGAGTGGATGGGGTAGCCAGGGTTAAGACTCCGGAATCCGGGCTTGAGGAGAGGACCCGGAATAAAAGTTAAGAGTTTGTTTTGATAAGGAAATTAAAAAAAATGCGGTTTATTCTCGGAGCTTGTCATTTCTCTCTACGGTTCTGTATTATCTTATTTTCACAAAAAGAAATTGAATTTTCGATATGAAAGCCACGCGAACGGAACTCAAATTTCTCCTTATATTTCTTAACTCTTTCATATCTTTCAATATTCCTCGACGTATAAGTACGAAAATCGCCAAAGGTTTTCTATCACTATCTCCTGGTCTACTAATAATTATAGGTACAAGAAAACTGAACGTATATGATACATACAAAAGCCAGTACAACTTTTACATATTTTTTTTTATTTTTATTTTATTATTTTTTGTCAAAAAAAAAAATTCAAAAACAATTTCTTAAAATATGTATGTATGCATAGGTATATTTTATTAGCATTTTGATTTGTTTTGCAAGTTATCTGATCAGGCAAATTATATTTATTTCAGTGATTTTATTTTCACGTGAATAATTTTGAAAAATTTATCTTATATTTCATATAAATAAACTATACACAAATAGTATTCAAGAGAAATATAACGAATTAAGAAACAAAATCACTGAACTGATATGTAGCTATGGATGGTATGATATATACATATATGAGTGTTTTAAAAAGAAAAATATTTGCAAAAAATTTATTAGACATTTTATTTCTTAAGAAGCTTTTTTGGACTTTTTTTACAAATAAGGAAAAAAAAGCAGTTAAATAAATTATGATTTTTTTTTGTAAGTAAATACTACTCGACTATAAAAATATTTCAAGAATAATACGTTGATTTTTCATAAAAAGAAAATACTTAATATTCGCTCAACTTTACAGTCATACATAGCCTGCATTAAAAATTTTCCTTAACAATTTATAATTTTTTTGCTTAGGAGGTACAACCACGTTCAATAATTTATTAAGAACCGGAAATACTCTGTACGGTTCTTAAGAATGAATGTGATACTATTTTGGGATCCTTTTTGGTAAAATCATTCAACAAAGCTTTCTGATATTAAACTTCGAAAAAATTCGAATAATTATTTGCTACTTAATCTTGAAGAAACTTGAAAAAATTATCAGTTAGTCTTCAGATGCAATAAACTTTGTTGCGATCTTTCCAAACGAAAGTGTATGTGCCCAGTGATGTAGAATACTGTACTATTCTACTGTTAAAAATCATTTCATCGAATTAATGTTCTATCTTTTGTGTATGGAATATGGCTCACACCATTTTCTACTAACTAATTTGTAAACCGGATAATAATTATAGTCTGAAACTTTGCCAAACAAGTAAACAGTGTCTAATTAATATACTTACAAATAATAGCATAGTAATTTGTTTAACGATAGAACAAAGCTCCAAAATGGAACATAACCTATAACGAACGAAGCGAAAGTAATCGTAACTTGAGTGAACATAATTACCGTCCAAAAAGTTATTAAAAATTTTATCTATTGCCTTTTAATTTTCAAAAAAATAAAAAAAAGTAAAAATAAACAAAAAAATAAGAACAAACATGAAAACATACCAAATACACAGAGTTCTGCCACCCACTACGTAGCTTGAATAAATTTAAATTTTACCTTATACCTAGACACCAACACATCAATTAATTAGTTATAATATACGCAAACTTTTTCAATTAAAATTTTATTTCAATACTTTAGTTATAATTCAAGATAATATCTACGCCGTATATAGATAAAACACATAAGTTAGAAAGTTAATATAACTAATAATTTTATTGACAAAATTTCGTATAATAAATTGTTACGGTAACTTTCATTTTACGTAAGAGTATGAGAAAATTTATTATATTATGAATGTTTGTTTTCTCTCTGTGTATGTGTATTTATCTACTAATGGATTCTGATTTCAATTCATATCTAATTCTTTTGTAAATAAATCTCATTACCTGAAACTTACATCATTTTGATGAAATAAACTTCTTTAAATATTGAAATAATTGTTACAGTATAGGTACCTATGTATCTAGGTAGGTAGCTATAATTTCTAATTTAAAATACATTATTAAATTATAATGATATAGAAATATATTATAGACAAAGACAATAAATAATATTTTATCGTGAATAATACCTATTATGTGTATACAAGGGAAAAATACTAAGAAAAAATAATTTAATTTAAAAAAAATTACATAATGATTGACAAATTATAAAACTAGAACGGCTGAGGCTCGAACCCAGAATTCTTGATAACCAGTCAAGCGCCTTACCACTAGGCCACCGATCCCTCTTCGAAAAAAATTCCATTTTGATAAGGAATCAATTACGCACATTACTCTCTTTAATAAGAGAAAAACTTATATTAATTTCAATATCGAGTGCTTGCGAACATTATTTGTTCACATATACGATCATACGTTAACATTCAAAATACGTACTTAATGTTCAGCTAAACTGAAATTTGAATGTACGATTTACTTTAGTATGTATGTATGACCAAATCATTTTTATAATTAAAAATATTACAGTAACTGAAAAGTTATCAAATTGGATTGGCTAGGACTCAGACTCAGGATTTTAGGAAGGTGGTTGGCTGATTATCAAGAATCCTGGGTTCGAGTTCCAAGCGATCTCGTTCTATAAATTACGATGTCATTTTTAATTAAAACAATGACTTCATGATTTGTTCAGACATATCAAAGTTAATGGTGTGTTAATGTCTCAGTTTAACTCAACATTAACTTATGTTCAAATAATAAAATTGAGCATGAGGCATCGTTAAAGAATTAAATAATTATTTTATTCGAAACAAATCAATTTTCTATTATTTTCTAAAAATAAACCACAAATTTAAAATTACGCACCTGATTAAAATTCACCAAAAGAAAATGATAATAAGAGTTAATAAAATTACACCCTGTATAAATATAATTGTTTGTTTTAAAAATTGTTTAGAATATTTTGATCTTTTCTTTATATGTATACGTTTGACCAGTGCATACGCAACTGCCTTTCATTATTTCGAGTCAATGGTGTATTTGTTTTTTACGAAATGAGAAGCAAACAGTTGTCATTTTTAAGATTCTATATAATCCAGGTTGAAGAACAAGGAAATTCTTATAGAATCACTAACGACTCAATCCATCTCTGTCTCTCAACAATCATTTGATGCGAAAAACTGAATGCGGCATACCAATTTGTATTAAATAACAAAATTAATTTGCCCATGAAAACTGGTTAGTCGATCAAGGATAATCATAACAGCTGGATAAGTATTAAACCATCTGTGAATGCAAATGAAAACAAATAGGTGGATAATTCTAATTTTTACGTCCTTCAAAAAATTAAAGTTGTCTCCACAATAAGGAAGCTTAAAACTATATACAGAATGAAGATACTGTCATTTATTTTACTTAAAACAATAAAACTTTTCCAAACCGGTTGGAAATAATGTTTCCGTCAATTATCAACAACATATACAAAATTCAGCTTCCTAGGATGATTTGGAGGGAGTAGAGGGGAAAAAATGTATTTTGGCTGGATCTAACACGCCCACAGCCCCCCCCCCCCGAATTAACGCAGAGAGTTGAAATTCGATGTGTTGATAAAGTTCGTACCTAGGTTGTGCTTTTTGGAGGTTTTAATATTTTAGCCCCACCCCCTCATTTTTAAGCTACAATTTCATTTTTTTTTTTGACGTTTTCGAAGTTTGTACCACTCGCACAGGTCACCTAAATATACCTAGAGGGCTGAAGTTTTGTATTCGGATTGAGCTAGTATCAAGGGGGTGCCTTTTTTGCCAAGAACATGATTTTTCTTGTTTTTTAACAGTTTCGTTCGGGTCAAAATTTCCCCAAATAAACCTAGAGGGCTGAAATTTTGTGTACAGGTTAAGCTAATAGCCGGCCACTGCTTTTTGGAGGTTTCAACTTTTAACCCTTATCTCCACAATTTTTGCGCCAATATTTCCTTCTTTGCTAACACGTCTAGAGACTCTCTAAGGAAACCTAGAGGGCTGAAATTTTGTACGTGTATTGAGTTAGTATCCAGCTAGTGCCTTTTAAGAATTCCACATTACTTTTCCCCCTACTTCTCCCATTTTTACATCGCAATTCAATGGTACTGTTAAATGTGTTTAAAATGTTTTATTTTAAATGTAAAATTTTCATCTCCTATTTTAACCCCTTAGGAAGCGAAAGTCTAGAAATCCACTTTTTTCATTTTTGACACTTATTTCATTTTTGACACTTTTGGGTCCCATGGACCCTGGCAGATCTTACATAACGTAATCTATATATATATATATATATATATATATATATATATATATATATATATATATATATATATATATATATAAATATATATATATATATATATATATATATATATATATATATATATATATATATATATATATATATATATATCAAATTGCTTACCTCTTTAACAGGGAAAAAATTTTCAAAATCGGTCGGTTATTTCATTTTTGACACTTTTAGATCCCACGGACCCTGGCGGACCTTACATAACGTAATCTATATCTATCTAAAAGAGTTTAGCTCTCTAACAGTTAAAAAAATTTTCAAAACCGGTTGGTTAGTTTATTTTTGCACTTTTGGGTAGCAGTAAGAAAAGGGTCCTAGGGATCTCATGTAACTTATGACAGTCCGTAAGGTTCTTGCAGACATCATTACATTTCACGAGCTTAAAAGATCGGATTGATTTTAATTTTTAAACTTGAGACAGAGCTATTATAATTATAATGCAATAACATGAGACAGAACTTTTTTTTTTTTTTAAATAAATTTATTTTCAGGTACCTCGATTACCAGGATCATTGGCACCCGTGTAAATAAGACAGAACTTTGTTTATTATAATACAATATTAATACATACATGTGAAATCTTTTGTTTTCGTAAGAAATCGTAAAATAAATGAATTTTTTCTATATTTTACACGGAACTGAGACAGAAATATAAATTACTTATTAGACTGACAATGAGAGCAAAGTGAGGCAAAAGTGAAAAATTACAATTTTCTCGAAAAATGTTTAAGATAAAAAGAAAATTATAAGAACAATTTCTTCATAATTTTTTTTTTTTTGTCATTTCAACGATGTAAAAATCGAACTGTTTTGTGATAGGATCGAATGATAAAAAATGACAAAAGATGGTTAGAAAACCTACTTCTAGGCATCCGACGTGTCTGGCTGACAACTTACAAGGAAAGGTATCCAACTGTATCTCTCAGATATTTTTGAAACTTTGGTGGATTGTAGATCTTATTAAATCTAATGACGAGCAATATTTCGTTCGTGCCCATAAGCGGTTTAAGGGGGTGAAACTCACCCCTGAAAATTTGAGTATTTTTTTTTTCTTAAATATCTTGGAAATGGTGAAAGCTTTGGTAAGGAAACTATATATATTTCTAAATGGCACTTTAATATCTTTATTATGATACCAAAATTAAAGTTATAAATATAATACCCCTGTCCCAGCACCTGCATAACATAGCGAATTTCCATTTATAAAAATCCGTTTTTCTCTGATTTTTCACCCTTTTAAGTGATTTTTCCTCTTCTTTCTAATGGTGTAAATAAATGTGGCAAAAATTTTGTAACTAGAAGTCACTAAAAATTACCAAAAAAACCATGTTCTAGGCGTACGACATGGCTGACTAACGAACTTGTCCGACGGTGTGGGACTAAATAAAAATATAATACATAAATTTTAGTGAATATTATTTTCTGTTTGTAGGACCTCAAAACAAACTTCTGCCATAGTCTCGGGCTCAAGTCGCATCGTGAGAGTGGCTGTAATAGCTAAATTCCATTCTGGAAATTCGCTAAAACCACCCATAAAACCCATAAGTCTAGCAAGGACTTAACATATTAATATTTTTTGTATATATCAACATCTAAAAACATTTCAGTCCCTTTTTACAATCTTGCCAGAACTTACACAATTTTTTAAATTTTTTTTATTGCTAAAATCGGAACGTTATTTTGAAGACGGTTAAAATTACTATATTTTACATCAAAATGTAAACACAATCACCCCCTAGTTAATTACCCCTAGACTTGACGCTAGAAAATTGAGAAAAAACAAGTCATATAGATTTTTTAAATTTAGATTTTATTTGTAATGATTGAGTTACGAAATTCAAAAGGATATTTTAAAAATGTGTGTATCCGCCATGAGATTTTGTTTGGAGGGAATCCAGCTCCTCAAAATCGGCTCCAGCGGTCAAGATGGACAGAACATATAAGTTTATCAGGACGGCATTTGTACATAATTTTAATATTTTCTTTAAGAAATGGTATTTTGTTCTAAATACTTGTTTGATTTTTTCAAGGAGAGTATTTATTACGATCTCTTTTTACCAGCTTATTTATTTTAAACGCTTAAACGTTATTTTATTTTGACATTTTCAAAAAAAATATAAAAGTTACTTCTTATATGCTTTTTTTGGGTTAATTATTGAAAAATATTATATTTTCGGACATTTTTGAGGTAAAATGAGCAGATGTATGGTTTGTTTTAAACAAACTTCAGCTTTCTAATGTATTTTCGCCTTAAAATATTTAATATTTCCAAAAATGTTTGATAAAATTTGTCAAAAAAAAAAAAAAAATTATTTTTGTTGTCAAAAAAAAAAAAAAAAAAAATGAATGTGCAAATTTATTTACGAGTAAAATGCTGTGTTTATATATAATAATTATAACAGTATTGTCATTTGGATAAAAAATTACGTAAAAATATTATTGTTTGAATATGATTTAACGTAATTTTTATGCGATTATAGCAAACTCTTACTGATTTTAGTAAGGTGTAAACATAATTTAAATTCTGACCGTGTCACATAAAACAAATTATCTTGGTAATTTTCCTATAAAAAATGGAATAGATAGATTATAAAGATTTACTCAACTGAGAGAACTAGAATATAACTGAATCGTTAAATTGGATTAAAAAAATCATGACACGTCACTTATAAAGCCGTTTTAATGTAGCATCGCAAAAAATGAGACAGAAAAAAAAAGACTGTGAGTGCGAGTGTAATAAAAAATGATTTCTTCCAACATAGTTTCTACCTTTTCTCAAAAAGTAATTAATTTAGAGCAATGGTGTAAAAACATTTTTTACGCATATTGCCTTTTACTTTGGCTTGGTGTAAAAAAAAAATTGAAAAATTGTTTAATTCTGGCAAAAAACTCATTTTGTTGACAAAAAATGCCCGAAAAATCTACTTCTGAGCATCCGACGTTTCTGGCTAACGAACTTAGCCGAGCCAATCTAGTCTTCAGTACGCACACAAAATTTCATAAGCATTAACCGTTTCGTTCGAGAGTTATCGCGCGGATACATAAATATATATTTGTACTTCAAAGGCAAATTGTTAAGTTCATTTATACAGTAGGATACATTTAATAAACAACAGAACACATAGAGGTGCTATGAACTTCAATTTAAAATAAAGTACCAGTTCATACCAACACTTATTAAGGCGGTATTCCTATGTGACGCGTAGAATTAAAAATACCTCTGTCGCAGCATCCTGCTTAACATAGCGAATTTCCGTTTATAAAAATTAGTTTTTCTCGGAATTTAGTTGACATAGAACAATAGTTTAAAGATCTTTTTTATGTAATATTTTCTCCTCTTTTAAGTGGTGTAAAAAAATTTCACAAAAGTTATTGATTAAGTATAATATAAATTTTAGTGAATATCATTTTCGTATTCTAGGGACCTCAAAACATATTTCTGTTATAGTTTCGGCCTCAGATTGCGTCATGAGAGCGGGTGTGATAGCGGCCTATTTCGAGTTTTCGAAATTCTCTAAAATCATTAGGGTTTCATCCCCCACCCCTAACCCCTAAATTTATCAGGTATTTTTTGGTAAAAGAGAGGGCTGTTTTGTGTAAATAAAAGAATTTTTAACTAATATATTTTACATTACACCATTTTATTTCGTGTTGCATAAATACACCTTTTGCTAATAGTAACTCGAAATAGGCAAAAAATATGGTCAAAAGATCTCGTATTTTAGTAATGAATTGTTACAAACTTGCGATATGCTGTAAAGTACATAATTTAGAAGGAAAAAATACACTGCATCCCCCCCCGCCCTCCATGGTTACTGTTATCTATACAAATTTTATTTATTTACTTATTATTATTTGTCTTTACAATTGTCAATTATCAAATTTTCAGGGGTGAGCGTCACTCCCTTAAACCGCTTATGGGCGCCAATGAAATATGGCTCGTGATTAGATTTAATAAGATCTACAATCCACCAAAGTTTCAAAAATTTTTGCGAGATACAGTTGGATACATTTCCTTGTTAGCCGAGCCAATCTGAATCTCAGTTAATATTGACTTTATCCGAAAATAACCCGGACAAAAGTTTCATGGGAAGAAATGACGAACTAGAAAATGACCTCGAATTTGACCTTGAAAATGACCTTGACCAAAAGTTGGAGGTCAACTTTGTTTTCTTAAATGGAAACCCCTATTTTTGACCTCGGATTCGGAAAGAGGGGGAAAATCTTCGTTCAAAACCATACTCATACTTCATATCCCAGAGTCGTGTGAAGGTCATAAAAACGAAAAAATTATGATACTGGTTGGTCAATTTCATGTTCAAGGTCAAATTCGAGGTCACTTTCTAGTTCCTCATTTCCTCCCATGAAACTTCTGTCCAGGTTATTTTTCGATAAAGACAATATTAACTGAGATTTTGCAGAACTTTTGCGGATTTAATCGAAAAATTGTTCAAATAAGAATTGCAGATATCGACGGGGGCAACCGATTGCAATAGTCAGAAGCTTTATAGCTCTTGTGGTTTTCGAGTTATGATACAAACTTGTAGTTTTTTAAATGGAAAGGTATGTTTAAAAGTTTGTCAAAAATTTGTTGATGATTCAAAAATACCAGTAACACTCAAATTTTCATTGTTTTATCTCATATTTTTGAGTAAGTACGTTTTAAAAAAGACGCTTTTAAATTTCGAACTCCAGTGCTTCTAAACGATTA
Source organism: Brachynemurus nebulosus (assembly GCA_035578155.1). Classification (NCBI taxonomy): domain Eukaryota; kingdom Metazoa; phylum Arthropoda; class Insecta; order Neuroptera; family Myrmeleontidae; genus Brachynemurus; species Brachynemurus nebulosus. The sequence continues at coordinate 73,153 of JAPWDM010000024.1, forward strand.
AGATTTTACGTAATTAAAAAAAAAAAATATTAGCTCAATATGGCCGCCATTTTAATCAATGTAGTAACGAAAAATTAAACGATTATTACGTTTTCCATCGGAATTCAAAATTATTAAATAGATTAAATTATCGTATAAAAATGATATCTAAATACATTCTTTAATGATATCTAAATACATCATTTTTATACAAAGTATAAAAATTATGTCAAAAATGTTAAAAGCTTGAAGTAGAGCCAGACATCTATACTCCAAAATCTACATTACTCCAAAACTATACTCCAAAACTACCACTTATATTACAGAGAATGATACTAAATAAGGTTCTTTTCTTGGATGTAATAGAAATGTTAGCCCGCTAAAACTCTGTTGGTTGAAAGAGCCTCAAATACATATGCATATTTCTACCGCCTAATTGCTAAATTTAAAAAAAATTCAAAAAATAAACTTGGGCAAAAAATTTTTTTTCATTTATATCTTTAATTAATGCACTAGATCAGTGTTATCAAAAAATTAACATATAGTCTCATTTAAAAATCTATAAGTTTGTATCATAACTCGAAAACCATAAGAGCTATAAAGCTCCTGACTATAGCAATCGGTTGCCCCCGTCTATATCTACAACTCTTATTTGAACAATTTTTCGACTAAATCAACGGTTTGGCTGTAATCAAAATGGCAACTCTCAAAAAACATGCTATAATATATATATATATATATATATATATATATATATATATATATATATATATATATATATATATATACATATATATATATATATATATATATGTATATATATATATATATATATATATATATATATATATATATATATATATATATATATATATATATATATATATACTTGGCGCAAAATAGCTGAATTTCGAGTTTTCGAAATCCGGTTTATTAAGTATTTTTTAAGTAATAATTATTAAAAGATGTGCATAAGTTTAGTATTGCTTTAGTAAATCAGTTTTTGAAATGTGATTTATTTTCTTTAATTACTTTGTTTAGTTCATATTTAAATAGGTTTTTGCCAAGCTTACTCATATTTTTAATTATTGATTTTAGTAATAGACAAGTTTTATCTGTAGTTAATGATGAGATACTCGTTAGTTTTTAAGTAAGATTGATTGTTGTTTGTTAAATGTCTACATCGTCACATTTATGTCTCCTTCGTGACGATAAGTTTGATCTAGTCCGGTCGTCTCCTTATAAAAATTGATATTATGTAACGAACATGCAAGTATGAACTCTTTTTGCAATTCATTTTATGTTGTGTAAAACTTGGATTTTAGTGGGTAATACTGCTCTTTCAATAAATATTTATAAAGGTGAAAAAATTTGATTTATGCGAAGTTCTAAAGGTGAAAATGTGACGAAGGGACAAATTTTAATTTTTATACGAATATATATAAAATTGTTGTCTGATTATAAAGACCAAATGTCTAAGACTGATTACTGTTGAGATTTTGTTATAATAAATGCAAATATCCATTTAAATTTCTTTTAATTTTTGCAAGTTTTAAACAATTTAATTTCGTGGAAGGATACATTTTTTTCTGTCTGGACCAAGTAATCCGCAAAAAAATATTGGTTTTATTCTGAAATGTTATTATTGGTTATATCTTAATCTATGATAATATGTCTACATTTTAGTCGCATGAAATCTATTAAATGGCTTTCTCTATTTTTTTTATAGTTAAGACCGAAAAAGTAAAACCACCCAGGTAACAACAACTTTTATATTTTTATTGAAACTTCGCTGTATCTTTATCAGATTTGTCCACTTTTTTTTTTAAAATCAGTCAAGTTATCAGCAACCAAATAAAACTATATACGTATGTTTATGCAATTCATACTATGTCTTCAAAAGTACCATATTTTTTAGTCGAATTTTTCCTTGAAAAAATTAGACTTATACAGCCTATACGATAAGAACGCGAGAGGCGAGAGGCGAGAGTAGGGGCGCTATCCGTTTTCGGACCCGTAGAACACGATTATGTAGAAAAAAAATGTCTGATATATGGGTGATTCTACTTTTCAGGTCCTTTAAAAAATTAAAGTTTAAAAAATTAAGAAAAATCAATTTATAATCAAAGTCATTATAAATGATATCCACGGTGTTTGTGACCAACTCACGGTTAAAAATCTAATTTCACTGTTGCTGGCACTGACATAAGAAATATGTACATATCTGTCTTTTACCGGCAACTTCCTTCAATTTATTAACAGTGTATTTACTTGTTTGTTTATAACAAAAGTGGCCCAACTAACTCTAGTCAAACAGTATCAAATTCCAACGCATACATAATTAATTATTCTAAAATAAATTCATTCAAAAGTTTCGGTTTAGGACAACATACCATGACTGTGTGTTTATGGGTGCTGACTTAAAACGAACAGGTAATTGTTACTCAAATCACACACAACAACCAAATGAATTTATAAAAAATACAGACATTGTATAGGAATATGAATGCGACCAATTCAATTAATTTAAAAAAAAAAATTAATCAGTGTTTATTAATCAGTGTAAATCACCATGTCGTAAAAAATGAAGTAACCCGGGACGACAAACAGCTACATTTACAACAATTTTGAATAGCCATAATTGTAACACTTTTTATTCATACGAATTTCATTCAAATAACTAGCTCCTCCAACACAATATAGGTACGTACGAGCTATGAATATTTTAAAAGACATCAAGTGAACAACATTCAGCAAACAGTCAGCAGTATAGTCAGCACCTGATAACATCCAACACAAGTAGTAGACAGACGTATAGACCAAGAGCTAGCTTGTACTTCACCTGAAGTGTTTTCTATCAGTTAAAATTTTATATAAAGATACTTTGTATACGTTTGACTGAACAACTTCAGGCCTATAAGGACCTATTATTATTTGTTCAAAACTGATAAAAAAGTTTTTTGTAAATATCTCGTAAAATATTGCGTTTTTAATAAAAAGAATTATTATAAAATTTATTGCTTGGAAACTTTACTACAGAAAGATTAATATGTAATTTATGTGTACAAAATCGACAAATTAGTAGCAAAATATAAAACAATTTGATACAATTATCGCCTTGTTAAATAGAATTGTGATTTTTAAAAATTTAAGTATATCAAAAACATTTTACAAGAAAAAAATGGTGGAATATTTTTTGCACAAAAATATTCAAGTAGCATTTTTGAGATTATTGGATTCGAATTTCGAACGCGTAGCGTTTGAAATTATGGCATCAAGTTAAAACGTAAAAAATGTACTTTCATTGTGTCACTATTGAGAACTGTTACTTTTTTCGTAGGAATTTTATCACAGAAATAAAATGTTTCCCTGGGTAAAAAAGTAGCCCATAATATTCATTTAACAACATGCAAAGTTTGAATGAAGTCAATTGATTCTTTTTTTATACCGTATTTAATATAGTTTCCCACAGGATTCAGATATTTTCCCTGGAAAAAAGTAGCCTGTGTTCTTTTTCATCTCTTTTGTAAACAATATAAACAAAAATAATTCACCGTTGACAGACTTACTTTGTGAAATTTCATCTTAAATATTAAAAATATTTAAAGTTATAATTACTTTGTCAAATTCACTAAACAAATAGTAATTTACTTAACGCGTTTTCAGTCTTGTTGTCCCTAAATAACGGGTTTTTCCTGTTTGCAACATTACACCCCACCTATACATTTCATTAACTATAAATTTCATAATTTATTCATTTCTCAACCTACTGTGAAGATGGCCGCAAGACCGAAAACACGTTAAGTAAATTATTATTTGGTTAGTGAATTTAACAAAGTAATTATAACTCGCTCCTCTAGATGTAAGTGTTCTATGTCCATTTTCAATAAGGTCGATGCAGAGAGAGATAGCTCTAAAAATGCATATGTTTATTCTACAGTTCTCTCTTTCTAGATCGACCTTATTGAAAATGGACGTAGAACACGTACATTCTAAAAGAGCGAACTTTAAATATTTTTAATATTACAATATGAGCAGTTTTAAATCAATCATCCGTCTATTAATAGTCATTTGTTATAATTCAATATACTTTCCTTCGGGATTGAAACATTTCCTCGGGTTAAAAAATAGCCTATAACCGTCTCTATCCCGCAAACTATGTCTGTGTAAAGTTTCAAGTTGATTGGTTAAGCTGGTGAGGCGTGAAAGCAAGTCAAACAAACAAACAAGCAAACTTACTTTCGCATTTACAATATTAATTAGGATTAAGATTTCAGCCAGTGAAAAACACTTTAAATGAAGTGCACGCTGGCTCTTGGCCTAATATGGTAGTCGATGGATGAATTTGTTGAAAAGATGCATCATGTTCAGTTCGTGTACAGACACTGCACGGCTAATGTTTATAAACTTTTGTCAGTAGCTGGGCATAGTATTATATATAGCAGAAGCACATTCATTTTGTGCATTCTTTTTAATATTGTAACTCTAGGCTCATTCAAAGAATGCAGTTGGTTACTGTCAACATTGTATGCAGACAGTATGAAAAAAAGCTTTTTCATAGATTAAAGAGAAATTTGAACATTGAAAATTTCACCCAAAGAGCATTCATTATCAGAGTGTAGGTTAATAATTAGCTGGTAGATAATGTGTCTGCATTCATGTGGACATTTTAATGCAGATCAGTATGTAATCGAATAATATTCATTTTAGCAGAGAACTTTGTTATTTTTACTATAAAGAGAAACCAAATTTTAGACGTTGAAATATAGTCCTACACGGACAGAAAAATCATATAATTTTTGTAGAGAAAATTTAAGAAAAATTACTATGCGCTCTTATAATCCGTGCGCGATCGACGACCAAAGTAAAAAATATATGAAAGCATGGTAAAATTTAATGTGCTAACACACAACTTCTATCACATTCTTATGCATATACATATATGGTATAGTTTAATTCTTGTTGTCGTACTCTTTCATTTGCGCATCTGATCCGCAACCTTATGTTGCTTGGGCTGTACCTGTAAAAACTTCGAAGATGCCCGATCTTTTCCGACCTTCCATTCTTTATGATGCATACATAAATGATTGGCAACAATATATTGTAATACCGATGACCATCCGTCGTGTGAGACATTCTATTGAACACTGCTTCAACACCACACAACACCACACCAGCTAGCTAGCTGGTGTGGTGGTACCACCACCAGCGTGGCTATGTGGCCTTCATATATGATTGTGTTGTTACCGTTTGCAGATTGCCACAGCGTTGATACCTTCTCTTTCTTTCTTACTACTATTAGCTTTTTTTCTTCTTTTCTACTTTTCTTTTATTTTAAGACAGCATGTTAATTTTTGTAAGAAAAACAATTAAACTGTCAGCAATGGAATTTTTATTGTGCTGTTTTACAAATTTACGGAGCTAATATTACGGAAAGAACATCCTATCCTTTAAATTTTCTATGATTAATTAGAATTTTTATATTTTTACCGTACAAAATTGAATATGTTCGCGTTTTACACGTCAATTGTAGTGCTGAGCACAGTAATTTTTATAAGAATTTTCTCTCCGTGTAACTAAAACAATGACCTTTTGAGACTTCTAATATTGTTCGTTTTCAAGAATTGAATTTGTCAGAAATTACTATCCCCTCCATATATTATGGCTATATAACGATGGTATGGCAGATATAAGAGGGGAAAGTGTTTTAACATATACGATTTTCATCGGATGTTGACGTTTTGGGACCCAAGATTCAGGAAATCAAAAATCCGGATAGAAATCTTCCGAACTCGGACTTTCTATGTAGGTACGTATGTATGTACGCATGTTGGCGTCAAATCAATAAATATTTCCAAATCCATTGCGGCTAGAGAAATGAAACCAATCTTAAAATAATTCTATTTACGGGGGCATTAAAAACGGCAAAATTTTGACGTATTTTGTGCGTTAATTTTGGAGTTATCGTCAATGTTAACTTTTTGGAAAAATCGAAAAATCGACGAAATTTAAGAAGAAAATATATTACAAAAGAATCCAATTATTTTAAGAACAAAATTCTTTTCACAAGTTACGTGATTTACAAGAATTTTGATATTTTTGTGTTTTTTCAGATTCTTATTTTTTTGTCAGAACTAAAAATATTTTGAAATTTCGCAGTAAGATAGGAGTTGTAGTACCTCCAATTGAAAATCGACTTTTTTTTAAAATGTCGTCACAGTGAGTGGGGATAATTTAAAATATCAAGTTCTTCCCTTTTGGGTAACTATAGTGGCGTAATTTCGAATAAAATTATGAAAAATTATTTTTAGAAATTTTAATATGCAACAACTTTAGTTAAGGTATTTTTTTTTAAACTGCAGCCATCTACCCGTAAAAACTCACAGTAAATTTGGATTTTCTGTGACTACTGTAAAGAATTGTCTTTTGTATTATTTATCGAAATATAACAAGAGTATCTTTTTGCGCGGAATTGTCTGAAAAAAAAAAACGACGTGATAATTTACTTACACGAACTATCGAAAACCAGCCCTTATCAAAGGATGGAAGAAGTGTTAACATAAATTCGGTTATAAGTTAACATAATTTAACTTAATATTTAATTATTATGAATCCGTTATTCAAAAGCATTTGGAAAATATTTAGGGAAAAGATGGTTTCTATTCAGCATATTTCCCTTAGTCATGGGTTTTGGAAAAAAGTGTAGGTATATAAAGAGATATCCTTACTTTTGAACATGTCACCTTTAACATTTATGGTACAAAATTCTGAACCACTTTGTATGTAAGATTCAATGTTGACAAAACGTGACAAAATGGATTGTGGAAGTATCAAAATTTGTTTGTTTAAGAGTTTGACCACTTCAAAACTTTTTTTGGTTAAGTGATTTATTGCCACTTCAAAATAAACCGTGCGGTGCCCGCAGTAAAATGTGACCGTAGAAATTAGGTCGAATTAATGTAAACATGTACATTTAAATACATGAATTTATTTAATACAGGGTGATTGTAACGGTTTGTCGAACCGGTCTGTCATTACCATTATCGTCTCGTACACTTACTGTTTTCACTTTGGACCATTACAGATTTCTTTACACTCTTACCTTGCAGATTGCAATATACTCTAACATTACAGATTTCATTGCATTCTCAGCTAAATTTCGTTACCCTCGTTATAGAAGCTTTCACTCGAAAAAGTGATAATCTAGCCTATTGTACTTCAAAGGCAAATTGTTAAGTTCATTTATACAGTAGGATACATTTAATAACCAACAGAACACATAGAGGTGCTATGAACTTCAATTTAAAATAAAGTACGAGTACATAACAACACTTATTAAGGTGGTATTCCTATGTGACACGTAGCATTAAAAATACTTCTGTTGCAGCATTCTGCATAACATAGCGAATTTTCGTTTACAAAAATTAGTTTTTCTCGGAAAGGGCATAGCCGGGTAAGATAGGGAAAACGGCCCTTGACGCAAAATTGATTGTTTTTATAGGAAATAATACTTCTTAGCCCCAGATACATTCCTGCCAAATTTCAACCCTCCAAGGCTAATAGTTTATGAATACACAAACAGACAAAAATTTTCAAAAAAAATTTTTTTTGACGAAATTACTGAGCCGATTTACTTGAGTTTAATATATATTGTGTACCCACCTTAGGCGAAGTATAAAAAAAAAAAATTAACGTTATATCCCTTTATTATACTAATTTTTTTAAATTTTTAAATTTAAGAAAATTTTTTTTGGCACTTAGGCGTTAGCGACACCCACCATTTTTTGTTCAATAATTTGTCTCTTAGTACTCTATAACATATATTTTTATCGAAAAATTTTAGTTGGTAGAACATAGTAATATTTCAATACAAATGCATGCCATGTTCGATACTACATATATTACTTATGGATAAAAAGGACCATAAAGTAAAGCATCTGCCTTATTTCTAAAACACAGTAGAACTCTAAGCAGTGCAATAAAATGTTCTCTTCCCCCCTGAGTTGCAGTTCTTGGAGTTCCTGTGACGGTCTAAAAAATATATATTTTGAGCTGTTATAAAAAATATGTTTTAACTTACTAAAAAATAATTTTCAAGGTTAATTTTACCATGAATCTGAATATTTGAATGAAATCAATAAAATTATCTCAGCATATTTACTAATTAAAATTATATCTAACTCAACAAAAATTATAAGTTTTAGAAACTTTATTCAAATAAAGTTACTAATAATAACAATAATACGTCTTAAATGTTATATTGTTTTAAAAATAATAAACATTAACTTAATAAAATGGAACAAAAAACTTCAACAATGTATAGTAATAACAACAATCCGGCTAAAACCTGTTGTAGTTATTACATGTACATATAACTAACTTGAAGAAAGTAGTGTACAATTGTACGCAATATGTAGCTCGTCCCTCTCACTTGATGTTTTTGTTGCACTTCTTAAGGAGGTGCAGAAAGTGGATTTTTCTGTAATAAAATTACATACGTTCATAACTACGACAAACAACTTAAACAAACGTCTAGCTTTATCTGCCGTCTGGCTTATTTTGTTAACACGATGACGGGTCATGGGGAATTATAACGAAATGACCAACTGGTATGCTATTTTGACAGCTAATCAACTTTGTATGAAATTGTTGACATCGTAAGACGTGGTGTATGAGCTAACAAAGTTTCACTTGACGTCTTACAAAGAAAACAACTCTAACAAAGGAGAAATCAATATCTATTTTGTTTTATTAATAAAATACCCCTGTCGCAGCATCCTGCATAACATAGCGAATTTCCATTTACAAAAGTACGTTTTTCTCGGAAACTAGTTGATATAGAGTAATTGTAAATAAAAAAAACTTTATGTGATTTTTCCGCCTCATTCCGCCAAATTTTTTTCACGAAACGTTTTCACGATATTTTTTAAAAATAAGATGTTTCGTTTTTGAGTTATCGTGCGGACACACACACGTATATATATATATATATATATATATATATATATATATATATATATATATATATATATATACGTGTGTGTGTCCGCACGATAACTCAAAAACGAAACATCTTATTTTTAAAAAATATCGTGAAAACGTTTCGTGAAAAAAATTTGGCGGAATGAGGCGGAAAAATCACATAAAGTTTTTTTTATTTACAATTACTCTATATCAACTAGTTTCCAAGAAAAACGTACTTTTGTAAATGGAAATTCGCTATGTTATTCAGGATGCTGCGACAGGGGTATTTTAATAACAGATGCGTTTATGTACAGGGCCGGTGAGAGAAATGACCGATGAAATATCTATTATACAAATTATGTGTATTTTTATCACCAATTAAACATATACGTATTTTTAAAATAGTAAAAATACGTATATGTTTAATTGGTGATAAAAATACACATAATTTGTATAATAGATATTTCATCGGTCATTTCTCTCACCGGCCCTGTACATAAACGCATCTGTTATTAAAATACCCCTGTCGCAGCATCCTGAATAACATAGCGAATTTCCATTTACAAAAGTACGTTTTTCTTGGAAACTAGTTGATATAGAGTAATTGTAAATAAAAAAAACTTTATGTGATTTTTCCGCCTCATTCCGCCAAATTTTTTTCACGAAACGTTTTCACGATATTTTTTAAAAATAAGATGTTTCGTTTTTGAGTTATCGTGCGGACACACACACGTATATATATATATATATATATATATATATATATATATATATATATACGTGTGTGTGTCCGCACGATAACTCAAAAACGAAACATCTTATTTTTAAAAAATATCGTGAAAACGTTTCGTGAAAAAAATTTGGCGGAATGAGGCGGAAAAATCACATAAAGTTTTTTTTATTTACAATTACTCTATATCAACTAGTTTCCAAGAAAAATATATATATATATATATATATATATATATATATATATATATATATATATATATACGTGTGTGTGTCCGCACGATAACTCAAAAACGAAACATCTTATTTTTAAAAAATATCGTGAAAACGTTTCGTGAAAAAAATTTGGCGGAATGAGGCGGAAAAATCACATAAAGTTTTTTTTATTTACAATTACTCTATATCAACTAGTTTCCAAGAAAAACGTACTTTTGTAAATGGAAATTCGCTATGTTATTCAGGATGCTGCGACAGGGGTATTTTAATAACCGATGCGTTTATGTACAGGGCCGGTGAGAGAAATGACCGATGAAATATCTATTATACAAATTATGTGTATTTTTATCACCAATTAAACATATACGTATTTTTACTTGACACTAGTTCTAATTTTACCACCAGAGGCGCAACTGAGAATCTTTGCCTTACCAATACTGAATTTAATATTTTGAGCTAAATTTTTTAACGGTTACGAAAAAAAATTTAGAACGGAATTTATTTTCCAAACGTAACAAAACATTTCGACGGTACACCGAAAGAGTGACACAACTCAAAAATTTACATTTTCGAGTTTATTGTGTAAATGTATAGCAAAATTTGCATATTTTTATGTCCCAGAACGACATATTGCTACTTCCAAAATTAACCGCTAGAAGGCGGTTTTGTCGTTTTTTCCTTACTTCAAAGTAGCGAATTTTTTTTATCAAAATCTTTAATGTTATCAAAATTAACTTGTTATTTTTATTGTTGGAATACAAGGTGAGTACCAACGGGTTATCTCCAAAAAAATTTTGAAAATTTTAGAAATCCGAAACTATGATAACTTTTGAAGTAAATAATAAAACTTTTGAATAGAGATATTGAAGTAGCTGTTTTTTTTTTTTTTTTTGAACTGTGTCACTCTTTCTGTGTACCGACGATTTTACCTTTTTAAATTCTCTTGCTGAAGAAAATAACCATTCGACACGGAAACAAAACTAAAGTTGGACCTTTATTCAAGGGCTTATCCGGCATGTACTTAGTTGATGTTTTCCTTCTTAATCCAGGTTTTTAGTTTACTGTGTGTTCTCTTTTTCTTCTTATTATATCTTTAAATTCACCATCCATGTTTTAAATAGGAATTTATAATACATAAAAGTATTGCTGTTGATATTAACGTTTTAACATGTACATTCAAATTATTAGAAAAAATTCAATTACAAAATCCACAGTTTTTAATAGATATGTATTTACCTTATTATGTTGACAAATTCTATTAATAATTGCCTGTTTAGAATTTATATTTTCTTTTTTATTTTAGCTATATTCTTCTCGTATATAAATAACATTTGCTTCACGGTTTCATGTAATTTTTAATGTGGTTTTAAATTTTTTACCTATATAAAACAAAACAAAAAACAAATAATAGGACAAATATTAATTACTATTTGATTTTAAAAATGTAATATATAAATTAACATGAATTATTACCTATTTTTCTCAAATATCAGTCAAATATCAGCACCGAATCTATATGTCAACATTTCAACACAAAGACGAGTTGATTTGAAATTCTCATTGTTGAAATATTAGTTTAAATTCAAGCTAATTTGGCAGTATTGTACATACCTGTGGTGCTATCTGGTTAAAAACGCTGACACAATAGAATTTTTAAAATAAAAAATTATTAAATATATTTAAAATTAAAAAATTATTAAAAATATTAATAATTTTAAAAATATTATTATAATTTTTTAACGTAATGTGTTAAATAAAGAGATTAAAATAATGTGCAGTATTTAGAAAAAGAAATCAATTCTACTACAATTTGAATTTGAAAGCAAAAATAAATTTTCGAAAACAAAATAACAAATCTAATCTACTTATACTAGAGATATTATGTTTACAAATGCATAAGGCTATTTGTGCACTACCAAAAATATAATTTTAAAATTTTATTTAATCAAAGAAATATTATAGTTTAATTAATTAAATTTAATAATATTACATTTATATAACCGTAGAAATTTATTAAGGCATTATTCTGAATATTTATCCAAAGAAATTTGAAATATGATAGGTAGTAGAAGTACTAAGTGTAGTAATACCCTTAAAATACGTGTATAATCAAAATAAATAAAAATAGGATTTTTCCAATACAACAGAAAGAGATAATACGATAAAAAGAGACTCTATATAAAAATTATTTTTGATTTTTCTTGAAAACCAGTTTATACAGAGGAAAAGTTTAAAAAGCTCACTAATATAACTTCTTACAATTTTTTTGATAGTATAACAAAATTTTTGAAAAAGTCCCAAATTCTGATCAAAAAACACAAAAAAAGACTTTAAAGCCCAAAATATCCGGTCTGTGGCATCGGATGTGTCTGGCTAACGAACTTAGGCGAGCGAAATCGAATTCAAACCTACACACCAAATTTCATAAGCATTAAACGTTTTGTTCGAGAGTTATCGTGTACACACATAAATACATATATATATATTTATATATATATAAATTTTAGTGAAGTAGATTTTCGGGTTCTAGAGGCTCCAAAACAAATTTCTACCATAGTCCCGGGCTTAGGTCTTACCACAAGAGCTGCTGTAATAGCTGAATTTTCATTCTGAAAATTCGCTAAAAAGACAAACGGCAGATAATGTTGGACTTGAGTAAATTTAAACTAGTTTATCGTAGTTATGAACGTATGTAATTGTATTATTTTAGAAATAGGGTAGATATTTTACTTTATATTCCTTTTTATACATAAGTTATATATGTGGTACCGAACATGGCATGCATTTGTATTGAAATATAACTATGTTCTACCAACTAAAATTTTTCCAAAAAAATATATGTTATAGAGTACTAAGAGACAAATTATTGAACAAAAAATGGTGGGTGTCGCTAATGCCTAAGTGCCAAAAAAAAATTTTCTTAAAATTAAAAATTTAAAAAAATTAGTATAATAAAGGGATATAACGTTAATTTTTTTTTCATTACTTCGTCTAAGGTGGGTACATAATATATATTAAACTTAAATAAATCGGTTCAATAATTTCGCCAAAAAAAATTTTTTTTGAAAATTTTTGTCTGTTTGTGTATTCATAAACTATTAGCCTCGGAGGGTTGAAATTGAGCAGGAATGTATCTGGGGCTAAGAAGTATTATTTCCTATAAAAACAATGAATTTTGCGTCAAGGGCAGTTTTCCCTATCTTACCCGGCTATGCCCTTAGTTGACATAGAACAATAGTTTAAAGACCTTTTTTATGTAATTTTTCCTCCTTTTTTAAGTGGTGTAAAAGAATTTCACAAAAATTATTGATTAAGTGGAAATTTTGTCAAAAAACTAATTTTTGGCAAAAACAAAAAGCATGTTCCTGGCATCCGACGTGTCTGGCTAACGAACTTGTCCAACGGTTTGGCATTTGCAACATTTTCACCAAATTTCGTAAAGACATTTTGTTCGAGAGTTATCCTGCGGACACACACACACACACATATATATATATATATATATATATATATATATATATATATATATATATATATATATATATATATATATATATATATACGCGTCATGACAGTGGCTGTAATAGCTGAATTTCATTCTGGAAATTCGCTAAAGGCTAAATTTAGGATTTTTTTCAGCATTAAAATAAAATACAAACTTTTTAGTTTTTTTTAGATGTTCCTATTTGCATTTCACAATTAGATTGTACGAAATAGTATATTGTACAATAAGTGGGAAAAGAGGCTTATTTCTCACGAATATGAGTTTGTTGCGAGCGAGTGCGACAATTCATATGAGTGAAAAATAAGCTTTTCCCACGTACTTTGCACTATACTTTTTCTACGAGCACATTTTTTTCGTAAAATTTAACATAAATAATTAAAATAAAATTTAAATAAGTACCTAGTAAAAAATTTTTAAATTTATAATGTCAGTGGTAAGATGTTCAAATTTTTGCCAAAGCATACTTTGAAACTATGGAAGCAATAATAAATAATCAACATACCTATGTATTTTTTTTTTAATTATTTATATGGATTCTATATTAAATCAATGACATAGCCAACTTTTTTATTATGTTAAGCCGTGCGAAATACTTTCTCACGCTATTTCCGCACAGTGTGGGCAATTGTTAATTTTTACGTGTAGTTTTCCGTGCGCAAAATGTTACTTTTAATAGTAGGAGTGGAAAATAAATTTTTCTCATTCAATTTGACAATGCTTTGTTTATGTTTTTTGAGGTTAAAGTGAACTCCTCAAAAAAACATGAGTAAGTGGTGGGCAGTAGATCTCCATTTGTAATGATCGAAAATGCAAAAATCAACCATATTTTAGTTTTATAAAGTTGTCCTTATCGTCCGAACTAGGATTAAACATTTATGTTAATAAATAACAAAATGGAAGACTTTAAAAAAAAAATTTCAAAAATCGTGACTTTTTTCATTGAAAATCAAGGAAAAAAGTAAAAATTTATTATTAAAAATAAATGCTTCTAGTTCCAACGATAACGGATAACAATTAATGTATAGAACCACGTATTAAAATTATAGCCTGATCGGTTGATTAGAATTTTGTCTTTACTGCCTACCAGTCGAAAAAATGTAGTTTCTAGGGAAACTTGTTTAAAGTTTTATTAACAATTTTTTCATAAAATATACCTATCATAATTACGAAATAGTATATTACGTGATTAAGATTGTAAGTTGCATATTACACACGAGGGAAAAAGTTACGCACTCGCCGCGCAAGAGTGTGTATTACAAGAGTGTGTAATATGCCTTACAACCGAGTTACGTACTATAATTTGTTTACGACTAACTGGAAATTCACAATAAACGATAAAAATTTGGTACAAATCTACAAATACCAATACATTAAAATTATGTAGTATTTATTAAAAACGCCGTGAGCAGCGGGGCCCCATCACGGTAGTCGAATTTTCCCCTTCATCTTCGGTATTGAATGTCTACAAGCGATGTGATTGAAAGTCTACAACCGAATTGTCATTTTGTTGGTTTCAAAACTGGTGATGAGTGTTCGGCTGATCGAGGCTTTAAAAAAAGGTTTTAAGTATTTAAGGGCTGTATCTCAGTAAATTTCAATTTTGTGCCGAAAACAGGTAGCAGAAAAAAAGCCAACACAATTCGTACGAGGACATTCCTGCCCATGTTTATCCGCTAATTGCCTTTATGTTTTAGTTTTAAAAATTAAAAAAGGACCTTAAATAGTAAACTGGAAGGCCTTTATAAAGATATTTTTTCTTTCCAAAAAAATCCAAAATTTCTATTTTATAAATACTAAAAATCCAAAATTCCTAATTTATAAATAAACAGTGACTTTAATAACATTTTTAAATTACTTAATATGTATGTATTTCATTTGTCATAAAAGTAAGTTCACTTTTTTTTAAATTTTTTAAAATTACTATTCGCCTACTTGTATTTAGAATAAACATAATGCTTTTAAAACACATTTAACAATAGCATTCAATTCCGGTGTAAAAATGGGAGAAGTGGGGGGAAAAGTGATGCGGACTCCCTACAAGGTACTAGCTGGATACTAACTGAATACACGTACAAAATTTCAGCCCTCTAGGTTTCCTTATGGAGTCTCTAGACATGTTAGAAAACAAGCAAAAAAATTAAGGAAATATTGGCGTAAAAATCGTGGGGGTAAGGGTTAAAAGTTGAAACCTCCAAAAAACAGTGTCTGGCTATTAGCTTAACCTGTACACCAAATTTCAGCCCTCTAGGTTTATTTGGGGAGATTTTGACCCGAACGAAACTGTTAAAAAACAAGAAAAATCATGTTCTTTTGGGTATAAAAATGGTGGGGGTAGGGGTTAAAAGTCGAGACCCCCAAAAGGCACCCCCTTGATACTAACTCAATCCGAATACAAAATTTCAGCTCTCTAGGTTTATTCGGGTGACCTGTGCGAGTGGTACAAACTTCGAAAACGTCGAAAATGCATGAAATTGTAGCTTAAAAATGAGGTGGGTGGAGGTAAAATATTAAAACCTCCAAAAAGCACAACCTAGGTACGAACTTTATCAACACACCAAATTTCAACCCTCTACGTTAATTCTGGGGGGCTGGGGGCCTGTTAGATCCAGCGAAAATCGTTTTTCCCCCCTCTACTCCCACCATATCATCCTAGGAAGCTGAATTTTGGATATGTTGTAGATAATTGACCGAAACATTATTTAAAACCGGTTTGGAAAAGTTTTATTGCTTTTCCGCCCCCCACCACCCCCTTAAAGGTCGGGTCCGAAAAAAAATTTGCCCAAAATTTGACCCCACTTTGATAGTATTGTTGTGCATCGGAATAAGCCCCACTTACCAAATTTCATCTCTTAACTTCCATAGGGGGGCCCTACACATATTAAAAGGTTGCGGGAAAATATATATATATATATATATATATATATATATATATATATATATATATATATATATATATATATATATATATATATATATCAGACATCTTTTTTTTTTTACATAATCGTGTTCTACGGGTCCGAAAACGGATAGCGCCCCTGGTCTCGCCTCTCGCAGCTCTTATCGTATAGACTGTATAAGTCTAATTTTTCGGAGAAAATTCGACTAAAAACAAAACGTAAACAATCAGTCGCTAGGTAAAATTTTTATACAGATTCTAACATAATATGTATCATGTATGTCACTGTAAAATATATAATATTTATAAGAATTAATAAAAGTGTAGTAGGCGTTGTTATTTTTAGGATACATGAGTGTAAAGGGCCATTTTTTGTACAGCTGGATATGTGGCTGTATGTAAAACGTAGCTTACTTAGATAGTATTGTGTACAATAAACAAGCAATTTCATGGTGGTCGTAAATAAAAATATTTTCATAAAACATATATTTTTACTAGACATTGGACATAATGATCCCTAACAGAGTCGAAGTGTACAATATTTTGAACTGGTGGGCTATAAATTCTTATACTTTTGTCATAATCGAAAAAATATTTTTAATCTCGTTTCAAAAGTCAATTTTATTGCTATTTACACTTAATTTTATAACTTTATGTATATCTAGTTCAGAAATATCTAGTTAAGAACAGATATTTTCAACAAAACATAAAAATTTTTGACCCCTCCCCCCTTAAAAATATTATGTACTCTAGCACTGTTAGGGGCCAATAAGTTTCATTCCCTGATTTACAGACATCAGCTACACCTGATTCATAGATAACCCTACCGGTTCTTCGTAAGCATTATTTTCTTGGAGCGGTAACACTATATATGCTATACTCTATACGCTCTTCTAACTGCTATAGCTTAGTAAGTAATTTGAATAATTTCGATCTACAATTTTCACAGTACATTCTCAATGTATTTTTTTTTTTTTTAAATAAATATTAAAATTCGAAAATTTTTATTCGTTACATGGAAATACCGCCTTAATTCACAGGTATCATTAATCCATATGTGCACGCATACAAAAGAAAGACAGACAAACGCGCACACACGTAAGTCATCAAACCTACAATTTAAATAGAATATATAATTAACATTGACACTACTTGCCTTGCTTATATAATTATAAGTATTAATTTTAGTGTGTATGTAAAACACAATGCAATTATATCAAGAATGATATGACGTCCTATGTGAAAAGCACGTCCGAGTGACGAAATTGCTATTACATAGTTTATTAACGCATTCCAATCCTTTTTTACGAGTATATTGCCACCTGATCCGAATTAAGTCTAAGTAATTAAAGCTAAGTAAACACTTACCATTTTTATAATGTCCCAGCTGCATTTTGTCTCAAAATATTCACATAAAATTGACAAAAATAATATGGGAGAGAAAACGATGTCGGACGGGTTCCGACAAGTGATGTACATCCAACACATGATTGGAAAAAGTTAACTAAATCAACAGTTCTCAACCTTTTTTCTCCCACATACCCCTTGACTAGACTTTTCGTTTCTGAGTAGGTACTCCCAGTCTCCCAAAACCGAGTTTTCAAGTCCTTGTAACCACTGCTCTTGTTTAAATGATAAAAGCTAATAATTCCAAATATTATAGACATAAGAAATCCTTTCGTAGTAAGTAATTTTACAAAGGACATTTTAAACGGAACGTCCTAAAATAAAATAACCAAAAATAGAAATTTTATTTTATTTCCTTTTATTTCAATTGTTTTATTTGAACAGCCTCACGTAACGCCAAATCAAATAATAAAATGATGGTCTCCTTTCAATCACATTTTAAATAAAAACATTAGTTTTGGAGATTTATAGAACTTGTGATTTCTATTGTTTTTTTTTTTCTTTTCATTTCCCTTGTTGAACCATAATTACAATTTTTTGTGTTTTGATTGAGATATTTTATGTCTTTGTGTTAAGATTTAAATTAATTAGTTGACATAAATAAACCCATAAACAGACAGAGGACAGAGGTACAATACGTATCTCTCCACTACTGGAATCAGTGTAACCAGTAAGAGATAGAAAATATGTTATATACGTGCACGGTGTTTACTTTGTATTGGCGCGTTAAACTGTGTATGTGTGCGTAATCGAAATAGAGGTGACAGTCACGTGACCCTACTTCGCATACATATGTGTGATACCACAACACTGCGTGTGGGGGTTCTACAGTGCTAACAACAATCAAATCCATTGTTGTTTGACTGACCTACAGTCGGTGAGTGTCACTGAGGCACTACGAGCCTAAGGTACACAAAAATGCACACTGCAGATTTCATGATAGAGATAGTTGCTGTGTCTCCATTACTCCAAGCATAAACATATATTTAAGGTAACTATGGATAATAAGGCCTAGTTACGGAAGATCTTACATAAACTGAAAAATACTGCAGAAAATCAATTTTTTTATTAATAAATCGACTCGAAATGTGTCAGTCAACCAACAAAAAAAAATTAAATTAAGAATTAAGATGTTGAATTAAAAAATATTTAACATTTTTGAAAATTACGTTCTTATGTCTTATTTTACTATAGTAGGGTATTAAGGCCTATTACAAAAATCAACAAAAAGAACAAAAAAAAAAACAACAAAAACTAAAATTCTAAACACTGTTTGGTAAAAATCTTCATCATTGTAGTCAGAATTCAAGGAATAAACCATGTAGTAGTCGCTTCTTTTAATACGCTTAATTGATATTTGCCCAGAATGAACGCTTGCTTCAGATGTTGATACTACACATGATGAATACGTCTTCGGTGAGTTGGAGGTCTGCACATTTTCATCGTTGTTATTAGGGATTATTTGCATTGGAACTTCGGTCAATATTGAGGACACAAAAGCAGTTTTAGTTACCAGGAACATAATAAGACCTAGGTGTAATTTTGATAGGTTTTATCTATTTGCCGCCGACATTCAAATAAATAAGAAAAAATATTTAAAAATTATTTTAGCAGATTTGTTTAGTGAACTGAACTAAAGAACAAAATCAGTTGAACAAAAAAATAATTAACAGTATTAATATCAAAAATATTTAAGATAATTTTCGTTGAAATTTTATTATTCGATCGATACAACCTTCCCTCAAAACATAAGACTCATTACTGGAGTAATGAGTTACAATTTGTTAGTGTCTGAGGCTTGCATGCGTGAAACACTGGTTCTACTGTACGAATATTTGAACGATTTATGAATTTTAGGTTCTATTATTCGACAGGCCTTATTATCCGCAGTTACCTTATACCAATGAAATCATATCATTTTTGAAGTAACATTTTTGAAAATACACTATCATTAAAATGATGTGGTATTCATATTAAGTGATGCGAGGTGCATGACATGTATGAAAATGTTAGATAAAAGAAATTATGTGTGTATATTGTACACTAGCTGTACCCGTGACGTCGTTCGCGCGACGAATTGTTATAAACTCAATGAGAAGTATATATGTAAGTGTAATAATTATACAGAACTGGCATAGAACAATAATTTTTGCGTAATGCATGCACATGCTCAAAATGGTTCTTCTATTTTCCCGTGGGAATGAGAAATTTTCTTGTAATAAAACGTATCCTAAGTGTTGACGCAGGTAATAAGCTATCACCACACCAAATTTTATCAAAATCCTTTCAATAGTTTTTGCGTAATGTGTACACATGCTCAAAATAGTTTTTATATTTTCCCGTGGGAATGAGACACTTTCCCGGATTAGAGGGTATCTTGGATGCTGATTCAGGCAATAACTTACCGCCATACCAAATTTTATTAAAATCCGTCAAATAGTTTTTGCGTAATGTGTGCACATGCTCAGAATGGGTTTTCTGTTTTCTCGTGGGACTGAGACATTTTCCCGGAAAAAAAGTATCCTAGATTTTGACCCAGGTAATAAGTTATCATAAACCCAAATTTCATTAAAATCTGTCCAATAGTTTTCACGTGATGCGTGAACAGACAGACAAACAGAGAGACAAAAATTTCAAAGATCGCTGTCTTGATATCTACATCGATAACTATTTACAGTACCAGTACAATTTTCAAAAAATATTCAATGTGCAGAAACGGTCTCGTTACAGTTTTATTATATGTCTAGATGTATGTTAAGCGCACATTGTCACTAGCAAAATAACTATTATAATATAAATATTAACATTTCACTAAGGACATGAGGTTATTGTACAATATATAATATACGATAATACTTTCATAAACTATGTACATATCGGAGTCAGTACCTACTAAGCATGCAACTTTATATTGTTGAAAATTTAATATTAACAAAATCGTCGAGATTTCCTTACGATGATAAATATAATATATATGTATATTTTCATATACTCGTTGTTTCAACTATACCTCATTTCAGATACAATTGATCATGGGTTTTCGTTAAAAAATTAAATAATTCTTATATTCGAAACAAATCAATCTTCTATTCTTTTCTAAAATAAACTGCAAAATTAACATTTACATAAATGCAATAATTAAAGAGATAAAGCCAAGAAAACGGAAATTATTTAAATTCAAAGTGACGAAGCATGGTTAAATTTAACTGAAATGAACCATACGATTCTATATCACTAAAAATGCATATAGCTTACAGTGAATTTCAGTTATACATATAATAACGACGCGACGAAGGAAATATGAAGATTTAGTCGCTGTAATAAAATACTAAATAAATTTAAGTACTAAATAATGATTTAATGGTTGAAAGATTGTTAATAAAATATTTAGTCAAACAAAAAGCAACGTAATATCTTTTCTTCTCAGCTCACAAAAAATTTGGCACTTGCGCACGGTAAGACAAATCGGGACCGGCCCAACCAAAAGTGAGGTCTCGTACAAAATTGACTTGCGGGGTCTTGAAACAAATTTCTTACAACCAAATAACATTGCACTTTACTATTTTTGCATGCACAAATTCATATAGTAAGAGGTGGGATGAGTCATATGGGAATGATTTGGGAATTTAGAACAAATTTTTCCCTATGAACAATAGAGAACGTGACTTTTCAACGAGGTTACCGGCATAATATGTCTTCAATATACACAATATGCTTTTATAAATAAGTTCAATTGATAAAAAGAAAAAATCTGTGAACAAAATGTATAGTTGCTTTCGTTTTATTAGGTTACAATTGCAACGACTAATCGCTTATTTATATGTGGTTTTTATTAGCGAATTTTCGAATCAAAAATTCAGCTATTATGGCCATTGTCATGACGTAACTTGAGTCCGAGACTATGATAGAAATTTGGTTTCCGAGAAAAACAAATTTTTGTAAACTGAAATTCGCTACGTTATTCAGGAAGCTGTAACAGGAATATTTCGTTTTCAAAAATATTTCAATCAAACTCGTTAATACTGCCATAATTTAAATTGATGGGTAATATTAATTTGATAGATAAAATTACTAAATAGGTAAATCGATCTTGGTTAATACTAGATTCCAAGTAAAATTTTATTATCTTTAATCTTGAAAAAGATTCTTCTGTAGATACAATGGTAATACATATATTATAGTTAGTAAAATTAATACTTATAATTTTCAGAATAGTAACAAAATTTGAATAAAATTCAAATAAATGACATATCGTCGCCGTTACTTCAAAACGTCGTATGTCAAAAAAAGGCATTTGTCAGAAATTGAAAAAAGCCGTTTTATTCTTTACGCTACAATTCTTTTTGGTTGCTTTGTTTATTGAATTATCAAGAATTTTTGGTGATATATTATTAGTGTTATTTATTGTTTATTAAAGTACCTGTATTTTTAAAGCACCGTACGACATATGACGCATTGCCAAATGAAAAAATGGCCATATACAAAATATTTTCAAGTGCGCATTCTCTATTTCACTGTAGTCCTTAGGAATTTTGGCTATTATATAGCAAATATGATTTTGATTACTATAGCACTGTTAACAGAAAATTACATATTTTTGACATACGACATATTGAAGTAACGGCGACGATATATTATTTGAAACAAATATTTGAAAATTGTAATTCTGGAACGGAAAACTCGAAAAATTTTGATTTTATTAAATAAATCAATATCGTCTCGCAAGGGTTACAGTTAAGGTTTTGAATTTGTAAAATCAGTCAGTAGCGCGGTGCTACATGATTTCCAAATTCCATCACCCTCGGGCTGCCCCTAAGACAGATCAATAATATACTCTGCAAAATATTTCAAATATTTCGATGCAAGTATACATATATATATATATATATATATATATATATATATATATATATATATATATATATATATATATATATATATATATATATACATATACACATATATATATATATATATATATACATATATATATATATATATATATATATATATATATATATATATATAAGGTACCTAAGGCAATTAAGGCCCACCTAAGCAAAATATGCTTATTATTTATATATCTTATAAAATATCAAATATATAGTATTTAATTATAAAAATTTACTTATTTTTTGATAAAAATTCCTAAAAAAATTAATGAATTTGTAATTATACAAGTCAAAAATTTGATTCTAAAAAGTGTCTGCAATTGGGCTTTATTTCCGACTGGTGTAGAAAATAAGGCCCACCTATTACAACTGCCTGAAATAGTACATTTATTATTTTTTTTTTTTAAATTAATTGGGGGATTTTAATTACTTTAAGAATAACTTGAACTTGAAAATACTTTAAGAATAACTTGAACTTATGTATCAAAATATTTTGTTATTTTTACACGTTCAAAAAAGTTTCGAAAATCCTTGAATCCCGCTTGACTGCGTGACTCTTATTGAAAACAACAATAAAAAAAATTACCTAAGTCATTATTTTTAATTTTTAATTTTTTTATCATATTTTTCGCATAAGTCAAGTATTAGGTGTTTGAATATATTAAGTCGAAATAAATAAATATTAAATCTAAGAGTTCTTCTTAGAATTCCGAATCTCCTTGTAACCTCTCTTTGATTGCTATGTCGAGTGACATAGCTTAAGGCTGATGCCAGTGCTTCCTCAGACCACAACGCTCTCATCTTTTTATCAGCCATACTTCCAAACACTAAGGAATAAAAATAAAAATTCGACCAAACCAACTAAAACTGATCTGGCATCATTAAACAAATGCAACAAATAAATCAAAATTAAATGTACTTAGTTTTTTGTCCTTTTTCCTTTTTGTTGTTTTTATATCAGAGTAACTATAAATATTTAAGGTTGTGCGTCTAATTTTGCTTCATTTGTTAATGACTTCAGACCTGTTTTAATTGATTTGACTTTGTAGTGTTTGATTTTAATTGTGTTGGTAATAAAGCCCAAACAAAATTTGCATGGGCCTTATTAACAACATGTCAATATTTATGCTTATATACATTTTATATAAATACTTTAGAAATAAACTAAATTAATTGATGTAAAACTTAAAGAATATTAATTTTTTTCAATTTTGATAACAATTTGAAAGAAACATACCTTTCAAAAATCATTAATATAACACTCACAATGTGCACAATTTTTATATCAACGAACGAAAATGTAACCTCTAAATTTGTTTGTTAAAATATGACATGAGTTTGTTACTCTGAGTGGCTCAACTTTTGTATCTGGTTTTGAAATGATTGAAAGTTCATTTTAAACTTGTTGATAAGTTAGAGAACTTTTCTGGGTAAGAAATATAGCTAATGGGCCTTATTACCCGCTGGGCCTTAAATGCCTTAGGTACCTTATATATTATTTTATTAAATAACAATTTATAATTAATTATGTATTCTGTCATTTCGCTTAATACAGTATTTATTTTCTCTGCCAGCGCTCGCTCTAGCATTTACGTCGACTCGGACACAAAGAAACAATTCCGCCCCGGCAACCTTATTCTTTTTTTGCTGGTCAGTTTTAAAAATGCCGCCCTCTCTGTTCCTTGAATTCTCTTGAATTTTACGAAATGCCGCCCCTCCATAAAATTTGCCTCGCCCCTCCCCTAGAGTGGGCCGTGTTTCTGCTCTATGAGTTGTTCTATCGTTTTACATAAAGTTTTAAACGTAAAATACTTTCCCGATTAAAAACGAAGGTAAATAATACAAAAAAGTCTCCTGAGTAATTTTGTAAAACATTGATAGCGTTCGGAACGAAAATTTTGTTAGCCTAACGGGCCTAACTTTAGCTAACGGAACTTTCACCGTTACAAACCAGAGGGCTCTGGTTCAAAAAATTAACGCACGTTAAATATGTTTTTCTACAAACTTAGTGGAAGCAGGCTTTTGCGCTCTGTGAAGAGAGTGCAAAATGGCTATTTGCCGAAGACTCTCGTTGCCGAACAACGAAGTAATACTTTGCGCTTTAAAGCGCAAAGTAATACTTTGTCGCTCGCTCAACGTATATTTAATTACAAATCGGGTAGGCGTTGTTTATATTTTCTATGGTAACAAATAAACAGATTCTAAATTTATTATTTTTATGGTAATCAAGTGAAATATTAATTTTATTAAATTTCAAAATAACTAGAAAATATTAATTAAAAATAAAAAATGACAATAATTAATAAAAAATAAGAATAAAAAATTTTAAGAAATCTATACATATATGATGGAAATATATAATTGTGACAGTGATTTCTCAAGTACACCTCCAAATATTTCTGAAGCTGCAAAACATTAAAGTAAATATTAACGTCCATTATTATTTTTTTAAGTAAGTATCTTTTAAATAAAAAATACATTTTATAAGATTGTAGAAAAAATTTTGTGTGTGATTCGAGCACAAAATGATATTGCGGCTCTCATGAAACATTTTCAATCGAGCGGCAATATACCATTTTGCGCTCTTAATACACAAATAACTATTATATTTCATGGTTCTTCACGGTATAAATACTTAATTTCTGAAGTACAGCCACATTTAAAAATTATGGAATAAAAATAATCAGTCACTATGTTAGAAATTGTTGTTTTAATATATAATGTATGCTAATTTTTTTAAATGCGTGCCCTCTTGTTTGTAACGGAGAAAGCTCCGTTAGTCAACGTTAGGCTAACAAAATTTGCGTCCCGAACGCCATTATTATTTCATTTTTCATTATATATGAAGGGATCACAAATAAAATAAATTTCAAAAGGATAGATTGGACCATATATAACGTCATACCACTTCATTAAACATTCTATACGGCTATTTGGACCGTAACAGGTTTATCAAAATATATTTTATTAATTATGAAGATGAAAGAATTTATCTTAATACAATGTAGTACGGTAATATTAATATATTTAGGTATGGATGGCATGTGCGTTCTTGGGGACATACATATACGAGTACATTGATATAAATTAATATGGGAGATATGGCAAATTGAAATGCTTGATGTACTTTATTCGGTCGTAACGTTGCGGTCGTAAATATTTATGAAAGTCAACGAACGTACAATTCAATTTATGTGTGACTGACTGGCTGACTGACTGATGGTTTGATGATTTGATGATGTGATGTGATGTGATGATGGATGTCACAACAACAACATCAAAATCATCATATTAATTAAATATTTATGTTAATATCATCATACGACGCAGTCAATTTATTTGCAATCTTATTATTATTATTTTATCAGCGTATTATTTACTCGTAATTGGAACATTATTATCTCTACACATATTTAAAATATTTAGTTTGGTATTTACCTTTTTTTATTTTCTTTTAGTTTTTTTTTATTTTTATTTATTTATTTATTTATTTATTTTTATAAAAATAAAATAAATATACTTAACAAGCATTATTAATAAAATAATAATATAAATGCCAATAGGCACATTTAAATGCGAGTGTATTACTGTCATCTGCATATGATTATTATTTATTAAACTACACTGTGTGCTTGCCAATATTGGCACTCCCACCACCATCGTGCAAAATATAAACTGTTAAAATCTATGCCATATTATAAACATTAAACTAATTGTAAGAAGATATTTTATTTTGTGGTAGGGTAAAAGCCCCCTTTGTGGAACGGTATCTAATTATGAACATTTACATTGGTATCTAATTATGAACATTTACAATTAAACTCAAAAATTTTATAAATAGTATGCAGCGTATGCAGTGTTGTTTAAAAAAATAGTATATTGTGCAATAAGTGCGGGAAATTGTCGATTGCCCACGAAAGCGAAGTTGAGCGCACTCACTACGTTCGTGCGCTCATTTGCTTGAATGGGGCAATCGACAATCCCGCACGAGTTGCACATACTATTTTTCACATACTTTTTCCTATTATTATCACTATTTTTGACATTTTTATTACTTTTTAAAATAATATTTTTAAGTGTTCGTCTTTGTTTTCTGAATTAATTATCGTTTAAATTACTTTGTTGGTGGTTTCTATGGAAATAATTATGAAATATTTATTAAATGAAAAATTAAGAGGCGGCTTTGCGTGTTTTATTATCAATTTGTAATGTAATTTGTTCAAATTGTAGATATCGACGGGGGCAATCGATTGCTATAGTTAGGATATGGCTTTCGAGCTATGATATAAACTTATAGGTTTTGTATAGATTAATATATAGTTCCATTTAAAAATCTATAAGTTTATATCATAGCTCGAAAGCCATATCCTAACTATAGCAATCGATTGCCCTCGTCGATACCTACAACTCTTATTTCAACAATTTTTCGATTAAATCAACGGTTTTGCTGTAATAAAAATGACAACTCTCGAAAAACTCACGCTGTATAAGTAGTATAAGTCTAAATGGTTTGTAACTTTATGCAGTGTAAATTTAACTGTGTTTATATACAATGCTGAAATCATATAAAGACTACTTAACACCGGGTATGACAATGAGATCAGCCTGTATCATCAATGTAATCTGATACAGGTTTATATATTCCTGGTAGAAGATGCTTACAATAAACAGTCACAAGAAGTAACTTCTATACTGCAGTAATTTTTGATAATTGGAGATAGAAAGTTTGGACGAGTTCCTCACTTACAAGTAAACGTCCCGAGGCCGGACCTATCGGTTTTGATGAAACTTAGATATGTTGTAGAACACTAAAAAATAAGCGACACGTATTTTTCTTTATCGGCGGAAAAACGGTTTGAAGGGGTGAAATCGCCCTCCAAAAATTGAGGTAAAAATATAATTTTTTAAATATCTCGAAAACGGTAAGAGATAGAGCAAAGGTTTAAATTATAGATATTGCTCTTTTTTAAAGAGCTATCTATTGGTATGCAATTTGTTCAAATTGTGTCAACAGGGGTGGCTGGGGGTTAAAATTTAGGGGTTAATTTTGCAAAAAAGGGGGTGAAAATTAAACAATATAAAAATTTTGTTTACATATTTGAAATCTACGTCAAAAAATCTAATTGACCTGTTTTTGCTCAACGTCCTAATATTAACTCTAGGGGTAGTTAACTAGGGGGTGACTGTGTCGAATAGTCGTACTACTTGGGTAGTTTAAGAAGTTTTTTTTCATGGAAAATAGTTTAAGACATTTAGAATAACGTAGAAATGAAATTTTCGATTTCAAAATTCAGTTTGAGCAACATTGGAGAGGAGGTGAGTCACCCTCTTAAATTACATATTAGTTAACATACACTCATTTTTAATATTAACACACTGACAGTGGGTAATAATGTCACAATAAGTGGTTCTGAAGTTGGACTGTCGTATGTAAGGTTTTCATAAGGTTTGTTTTTTAATGGATGTTATAGTTTTCGTTACCGAAAGTTATCGTACCGAAAATAACGATATTTTGAAAATGAATGGAAACCTAATAAAAACCTTACATACGATAGTCCAACTTCAGAACCAGTTATTGTGACATTATTGCAAAAACATACTTTGAAACTATGGAAACAATAATAAATAATTAACTTACATATGTTAAAATTTCTATTACATCCAAGAATAGAACATGTTCACTATCATTCCCTATCATACAAATGGTAGTAATTCAGATTTTGTAGTATAAATGTCAGGCTGTATTTCAAGTTTTTAACATTTTTGCGTAATAAAATAAAATTACTTTAAAAGATTAATATTTAAAGTAACGTAATTTAAAAAGAATTTGAAGTTATTGTTTATTTTACTGAAAAATATATTTTTCTACTCCTACTATTAAAAGTAACATTTTGCACACGGCTAACTATATGTAAAAATTAACAATTGCCCACACAATGCGGAAAAGAGCGTGTGAAATAATTTCACACGGCTTAATATAATAAAAAAGTTGGCTGTGTCCATGATTTAATATATATTTTCATATAAATAATACTAAAAATATACATATGTAAGTTAATTATTTATTATTGTTTCCATAGTTTCAAAGTATGTTTTTGCAAAAATTTTAACATCTTACCATTGACATTATAAATTTAAAAAATTTTTACTACTTATTTAAATTTCATTTTAATTATTTATGTTAAATTTTACGAGAAAAAATGTACTCGTAGAAGAAGTATATTGTAAAATACGTGGGAAAAACTTATTTCTCACTCATATGCATTGTTGCGTATATTACAACAAACTCATATTCATGAGTTAAAGCCTCAAATAAGCCTCTTTTCCCACTTATTGTACAATATATTATTATTATTTATTTATTTATAGAACAACAGTTGGCAGTAAAATACATGTGATACATGTACACAACAAAGTGACATTGGCGTTTCTTAATAATAGCAAAGTGAGGTTAACTGGAAACGGAAATATTATTAATAAATGTACTCAAATAGTGTAAAAATATTTGAAATTCGATAGTATATTCTTTTCTATTCACAAAAAAATTTTCATTTCATTTCTTTTGAAAATACTTACTACAAAAATATTTTTCGACGCCTATGTATCTGTCAAACAGTGACTTATAAGAAAAATTATTTTTTTATTTTTCAATGAATTAAAACTGAAATGTTATTTCCTTATTGTACTTAGTTATCATTTTTATGTGATAATTTAATCTATTTAATAATTTTAATTTCCGATAGAAAACGTAATAACCGTTTAATTGTTCGTTACTAACTACATTGATTAAAATGGCAGCCATATTGAGCTAATATATTTTTAAATTACGTAAAATCTTAATCGTTTGTAAACATTTGAGTACGAAACTAAAAAAGTGTCATTTTTAGAACTTAATTACTAAAAAATATGAGATAAAACAATGAAAATTTGAGTGTTACTGGTAGTTTTGAATCATAAACAAATTTTTGAAAAACTTTTAAACATACGTTTCCATTTAAAAAACTATAAGTTTGTATCATCGCTCGAAAACCATAAGAGCTACAAATCTCCTGACTATAGCAATCGGTTGCCCCGTGGATATCTACAACTCTTATTTGAATAATTTTTCGATTAAATCAACGGTTTGGCTGTAATCAAAATGGCAACTCTCGAAAAACTCACGCTGTATACTTTGATAATGTTTATTCGAATAAACTAATGGCTATACATAATTATAATAGATAATAGTATGTATACAATATTAAGCGCTATAGACATTTGTTTTATATACATCTAATCACTGTAGATAATACTTTAACAAGCGCCATCCATAACCACATTATACAGTAAATGCATAATTTACTTATTACTGTAGTATACGTGTGGGGAATGTTAGTAGGCTACAAACTGCCTAGTCTAACAGCTTCCAATAACATCGTCTACTTACCGTACGTCACAAAAATATTATCAAGTCACAATAGCAAACACATTTGAGTAGCAAGTAAAGCTCTTCAATAAAGATAAATTAACAGGTGCACGGTCATTGATGTTGTAAGACGTCAAATGAAACCTGACTAACTCAGACAACACGGTGTACGACATCATCAATTCCATATAAAGTGTATTAGTTATCAAAATAACGTACCAGTTGAGCATTCTCGTTATGACCAGGAAAGTGTTAATATATATTTAGATTTAATGACGTAAGCGTTTTTAAAACTTATTTCATTCACAAAAAATGGTTGTTAATAAAATTTCATAAATATTCTTAGTGAAAAATTTTCATATTTGGAATTAACCAAAGGATATCTACATCAGAAATTCAGAAAAAACGTATTGACAAATTATTTTTTATATTACTCATGCGGGAGAGGTATTATCTTGGCGAACGTATTTTGTTTCGACAATTAGCTATTTACCCATTCTACTGTTGCCATATAACTTAAGCGTATTTCAATTACATTTTTGCGCGCGTAAATCGCACTTTTTGCAGGCAAATTGACAATAAAATACACATAATTTAATTAAAACAGGCAAAACCATCTTGATGATTGATTTTTAGTTAAAAAATATCTTATTATTATTTCTGTAAAAACCACTAACAAAGTAATTTAAATATTATTTAATTAAAAAAAAAATAGAAAAAATCTTGCAAATTGTGGGGTGTTGTCAAACTCAATTGTATCGAACGATGCCATACAACCCTAGTTATTGCACATCTAACAACCAAAAAAGCATACGTACATGTTAAACTTTCTAGTTAAATATCTATCTTGCTTCATAGCAATATATTGGAGAAGTGATCATCCCAGAAAACCTGTAAATGTTATGACCTCATGAATGTTTCCAACGCAAAGATACACAAACTTAAATCAATTATTGCAAGGAAGATTTTTCAAAATAGAACAAAGAAAATTCTGTCTATAATTTGTTTATTATGTTTGGAATGTACTCACCATATTTCCTTCCCTATTTTGCACATTTTTTTATATTCTGTAAAATACAGAAGGAAATATGGTAAGTATATTCCAAACGTAATAAACAAACTGTACTTGTTTAGTTTTTGATAATTTGGCAATAAAATTAAATACCATAGATATTTAATTATATTAAATTTTACTAAAATTTCTAAAATATTAATAAGTAAAATAAAACAAAATCTTTAAACCTTCGTACTGAAAATTATCAAATTTGATTTGTAACCTTCTTCCATAAACTGAGTGATATATACTAGTGAAATTGATAGACATCGATCTCAGCTTAAAATGACTTACAATTAGACTGATCCATTTTAAAATGCGTGTCCGCGATTATCTCACTCGATTTTCTGTCGATATCTAATAAAAAAAAAAAAAAAAAAAACATCAATTCGAGTCACTCTACCCGTAAAAATTTATTTGGATCGTTATTTAGTGACATGTCCGATTTTATTTCAAATAATAACAAATACATTAACAATATTATTAAAATATCTGTAAGAAAAATTTGTGCAAGTCACTGTAATTTCATACGTACATTATATTGACGATACTTGTATTGTTCATTTCACTACTAGAATTTATATATTTCGAGCTTCCGCCGATGTCATTTGAAGACATATCCTCCCGTTTAACAAGCATGTACACATTACTTATCTTCATTCAATAAAGAAGTCAAAGCACTGAATACAATAATAGGTAGCTCTCGGATGAAAAAATGTACACGCATCCACGCATTTTTAGCATTTCGTAGTCATAACCACGAAATTCTCATAGAATCGTTATATCTATCATCGCGTTAGGTATAGCCTATCCATACCTGACCACTTTTTTTTTCTCGCTCTCCGCTCAAAATATCGTAGGGTATGTGTAAACAAACATCCTGACCAAAGCGGAGTTCATAATTCCAATTTTTAAAGGTGTGTCATCGAATCTAAAGTTTTCCCATTAAAATAACACAGAAAAGACGATTTTTTGTATCATTTACTACTGCAAACCATAAAGAAATTTTTTCTATAAAGTAAATCAAAGCACTTTATTAAGCATTAAATTTTGAACAAAAAATTTCCTTGAGTCAAATTTCTATCATCAATATTTCACTTTCTACAAAGCCTTG
This sequence comes from Brachynemurus nebulosus, assembly GCA_035578155.1. Lineage (NCBI taxonomy): Eukaryota > Metazoa > Arthropoda > Insecta > Neuroptera > Myrmeleontidae > Brachynemurus > Brachynemurus nebulosus. The sequence continues at coordinate 105,314 of JAPWDM010000024.1, forward strand.
AAATTTAAATTTTTTGAAATTTTGCGTTTTGTACATTTTTTAGCTGAACTATTAAAGATAGGACAAAAAGTTAAATGACAATTTTGTAGTCTAACTGATGCCTTACAAAAAAGTTCTTGACAAATTGCTCGTACTATGATCGTATGATTGCTTCAATAATTAACACATAAGGAAAAAATATTAAATTTGGAAATAATTTTGACAATTATCTTTTTTTCCTTTATTCTTATCATTTTTTTGGTCCGTATTCAATTACTTGTAGTTTGTATATTGTTTTATCACCTTATTGTTATTGCGTTTATTTGTATTGTTTTTAGTGTTCTGTACCAAAACTGGCAAAACAGAACACTTCGGTGTCTGCCAGTCTGTCACAGGTGATTTTTTCTGTAACCATCTGACGTAAAAGTTTGAAATTTAGCAAAAATAGTGTGTGGTGGCCTGATTATAGCTATGAAGTTAAATTTCGATTTTGTTGATTAATTTCAGGAGATAACCTGAACAATAAAAAGAAACTTTTTCTCCAATAGCACTGAGCAAGGTATCAAAGGAAAGCTTATTAAAGAACGAATTCTATGATATAGATATAACTATATATTTTTGTACATTTTTTACAAGATTTTATTTAACTTGCTATGTTAGTATGTTGGTTTAGATCAAATCTTGGAATCAAAATTTAGACAGGTAAATTAACCGATTAAAATATAAGGTGAATATAAGTAAAATAATTACTTGTTTAATTTTTTTTAAATTAATTGTAATCAGACTAAAAAGTAAAAAATAAAGTAAAAAGAATGTTTTTTCAGAAAAAGTTTTTATTTAGAAATGGGCTAAAAAAATAAAATAGCTTTTGAGTGAAGTTTGAAGCAATATGCAACATAATTTACAAAAGCTTGAGGCGTTTAATTAAGTTTGATAACTACTGAAAAGTAAAAGGGCTACACTTATATCCAAAACATCCAAAACAGAAATAATTAATGATAACGTCTCAAGCTTTTATAAATTATGTTGCATATTGCTTCAAACTTCACTCAAAAGTTATTTTATTTTTTTTTAGCCCATTTTTAAATAAAATCTTTTTCTTAAAAAACATTCTTTTTACTTTATTTTATTTTGTTGCGGGGAGGGAAGGGTTTTTATTGCCGGAATGATCACTCAGAAAAGTCTGAAAAAATTCATGAACACTATGAATGAGATACAGATTGAACGAAAATTAGTAAAAGTAAGTTTTCTTACGTAATTTTCTTGGTACGTAAAAAGAAAACCTGATGACACGTTTTCCTTTATTCAAGATGTTATTAATCAATATATGTTATGTTGAGTTACAATTTCTGCACCTGAATATTATTTAATATTTATTTTGCAAAATTTTATTAGCGTATCTATGAAAATAATAGATTTTAAATATTCAAGGAAATTAACAATAGGTAATATTTAAATAATTTATTGGCTTAAAATTATTGAAAGAAAAACAGGTAGTGAACGTTGATACATTCAGTAAATGTCTCTTTTCTTCTGATAAACGAAAACAGGCCAAGTAGAGAATAAAATTTATTCGTCAGGAAAAATAATTTTTCTACTTTCAAATGCTACATATTACATTAAATTCATAAAAGTCACTGATTGTACGGAACACTATTTGTGCAAGTACAACTTGCACTTCACAATAGCTCAATATAGCGATTTAACTTCACAACTTGTTTCAATAAAAATGTGTCTGTTCACACATGTTGAATTATTTCGAGAATTTATTCATATAAAAAATTTTTATGTAATTTTCTTCTTCAAAAAAATATTACTGGTCTCTGGGGACGTCTACTGCATAAACGTGCGGCCATGGAAATGTTTAATAAAAGCAAAAAATATTTTAACCCCAGAATTGTGAAAAATTCTGGCAACTAACTACGAAATCTTGACTTAATGCGCATGTAGCACGCACATGGCGAATTTATATTATTATTCTTACACTTACATAATACTTAAGGAAGTACTGTGTGACATGCTAGTAGAAAAAATTGCAAATCGAACTTACTTTATGTCATTATTGTATGTATTAATGGATAGATGTTGATGCATACTATTTTTCGTAAGAACGTGTATGCATACATTCAAACATAGTCTGTGCATACACACTTATACTATCAAAGTTTTTTATAATAAATGCTTTGACATCATTGTTATTTGCCCAACAAACATATTAAGCGGTATGCATTGAGTTTGGAGCGCTTTATTTTTCCACCTGTACAAGATAGACAGGTGCTCTCGCGGACTTTTTTGAAGAGAATTCGATTCTCTACAAAAAAGGTCTTAACACTTTTTAATGTATCTATTACCGTTTTCGCTACGTAATCGGTAAAAGGTAAAAAACGCTATTCATGAATTTTTAATATTGTTTAAACAATAAATACGAATAAACCAGTTAGTTAATATACAGGATTGCCAGAGTGTTTCGGTTCAGTTGCTTGAAATTGGTGTATTTATTAAAATACTATAATTTCTCTGATGATATCTTTAATTCAAAACGATCAACAAATAATTCAATTTTTTCTTTACATTTAGAACTTATTAATCTTTCTTTCCCTAGTTTTTTTATTGAATTCTGTCGAGTCATTATATTGTTAAATACAAAATAAGGGTACGTAGTCAGAATTTTGAGATCTAATACATGGAGTAGATACAAATTTTAACCCTAATTATCTTAACTCAGAAGCGATCAATCTTTCCCAAATTACAAGGACAATCAGATATAGTATTCTTCTTTATGCTACTAAAATTTGAAACTATTCTGTCGAAAACTTGAATGTCGAGGTAACTACCTTAAGACGCTTACAAAATAATAACTGTACTACAATAATATTTATATACAAACTGTTAATAGAGCTGAGAACTAGTGTACCTGCCTAAATGATTAATAAAAACTGCACGTTTTGGAAATTCGTATTAATAATCAATCACTTAGACTAGCTATTTTGGTAATCGGTTTAACATTACATTATAGATAAATATGTGTGTAACATTGACCTTAAATGTTATATTTCCGATAAAAGTTTTATTAACATTATTTTCGGAAAACTGGTAGGACGTTTTGATGAGGAAGAGGAGGATATTCTGTATTGTAAAATATAGAAAAAAATTTCATTAAAGTATGTTCACTTTAACACCTAAATGGTTATATTATAGCTTTCAGGCTTTCTTGGGACATTGAGGACATCCCAACTACTACTCCCCTGGCCAATATTCACAAGATATGTTGAAAAGTTTGATTAATATTAAAAATCATTGCGTTTCCATCATCATATTTATCCGAAAGGAGATTTCGACTAAAGTTAGCGATAAGAAGTAGTCAGCAAATTTATTAGCAAAGAAAAGATAATTTGTCAATAGCGGAATGCAGTGATGATAACAAATATGACACAAAATATGTATCAAAAACTTTGTATCATTACAAGGCGCTATCCCTTTCACCGAAAGTAGCATGTTATTTCTTTTAATAGCTTTAAAAATTGTTCCTTGTTTTCAGTACCTAATACTACTTCACCTAAGGAGTGTCATTGAAGCATTGCTGAGTTATAAATTTTTCATTAAGTACCGAATTGAAGAATTCTAGAAGCATAAAAATATTTTTATAATTTCGGGACTAAAATACATGATTTACTCCCCCATAACAGGAGTAAAGTGTCACTTTCAGTCCCAAGGGACCATACACAAGGGACTAAAAAATTATTTTGCTCCCATTTTTAAACCAATCAACAAGCATAATTTACAGAGCATCATCAATCAGCAAGTGAAGTTTGACTTAAAGTAAATAACGTTGCTAGATAATTTAAAATAATAAACAAATTCAAACTTGTAAATAAAGACAAACAGGTATACTGTATTCATTGATATCAGAATACATATGTACCATACAATAGATGGAGTACACATATTATCTTTTTTGAAACAAATCGCCATATTGGTTAGCACCACGTTAACACCTTTCATAACCTATAAAGTGTCAGTGGTAATAAATATTTTTTAATTTGTATAGGGTTTTTGTTGTAATTTGAGACAATTTGTTAGTAAATATTCTAACAATATTTATAACAACAAATACAATATTAGTAAATGCAGAAAAAGGTTAAATCCAACTTTGTTTAACCACCATATTTGTCAATACTTTAACCCATTTTGGCTTCATTTTCATATACATTGAATATACGAGTATACCTGTACACCCTCTATCTATTCAATACTCATACACTGTATTGTCTAACTTAGTTGACTTATCGAAAGTATACTTGATGTAATATTATTACAAACAATTTGAATAACATTAAAATAATTTTTTCTCAATTTTTATAATTTTAAATTATCCGGAATTCCGGAATAGTATATACGTGAATGTATATGTGAATTGTTACCTTCGGGTCTTTACAAGCCCTCTGGCAACAAACTTCCCACTTAGGATTAACGCTTTAAATGATTAAAACGAGTTAACTCGTTTTGCAATATGGCGACTCAAAATGCTTTGATATGTGTATATTAACTGATACAGGTGCCGTCATCTATGACAGATTTTTCGAAATAGGTATAATATAAGTAATGTTCAATTTTATGAATATAGTTTGGTATAATTTATATTTTGAAAATTCCTAGGATTCACTTTTTTGATGTTGGGGTCTGGTTTTCTTTCTTTTCTTGTAAGCTTATCTATTGTACTTGTCACTGGCAGTAAAAGGTTTAGCATTTTGAGACAAAAAAATTTTCTCTATGGTTAAAATAAAAGGGGTTAAAAGTCATACTTAGTGCCTTAGTGTATAATATACTATTGTCGTGCATACAAATTTCAAAAATTTCATCAGTGCAAACTCCAATGCGCTTTCAGTATTATGTTACTGATAATCAAAGAAATTAAAACTTGAAGAATATTTATACATATTTTTGAATTAAAAATACGTATGCCTCTTTTTTAATTTGATAAAAATAGGTACATAATGGTTTTTACAACAACTTTAAACTAGAATGATCCCTATTGAATAGATCAGAGCTTTTACAATTTATTAAAAGTTTCTTAAACTGTTTTTAAATATCACTTTTTTGTTTTTGACGTGTAAGCTGAGAACATTCGCATTTTAATGATTTATCTACTTGATTCATTAATATTGTCTCTTTAAAACTATTAATAAAATAACATTGACTATATATACATACCCTGTGGTACGTTTAACACGCTCCAAGTAATTAACTGAAGACGTCAGCTGTCAAACTCTTAGAATTTTCACTAAAAAAGTAATTAATTAATTTCAAAAGAAGAATAGACAAGCGTGTATTTATATCAACGGAGTCATTTTATAAAATTATTATTCTAACAAAATTAATTATGTGCCCAGTTGTTAAAAAATGTAATTATCTCTACTTTTATATATTATACTAAAAACATAAATATAAAAAATGAGCAAGTTCTGTGTTAGCCTAAAAAAAAGAGTTGAAATCGAAATAAACTGTCAAGTTCTTTCTTGCAAAACATATTTTTCTCGCAAAATCGGAATAAATTAAATTGATTTAAAAAATCACCATTATAGTAGAAAATTTACGTTAAAATTTTAATAATTTTTAACATGAATAAAATATGATGAATAAATAAAAACCAAATTTACGACTAATTTTGCAATAATTTAATAGTAATTTGAATAATATGATAGCAACACAATTTAAAAGTGACCCGTTTAGCATTTACAATTACAGCTGAACCTTTTTTTTATGCGGTGGATAGTGATCGCATAAGAAAAACATATGTATATATTCAAAAATATCATAAGTAGCTATAAAAAGTTTAGTTCGGTCCAGATTGTAAAAAAAGAAAAGTTTCATCGAACATACATAACTCAAAACGCTCAAAACCTCACGATTTCCCTAGAAGTTGCTTTTCTAAATAAGATAAAGCATTAATTTACACATGGGAACATTTTATTTCATTTTTATAATATTATGAAAATTATGAAAAATACATCTGTAAAAAAGTAAATGATGCAATAACTTATATTCTTATTTAAAAAAATATTTTTATCAAAGAAAGTTACCATAGTTAATGTTTAAGTTTCCTACTTTCTCTTGATTTTGATTCACATTATGCCTTTTAATGACCATTTTTTAAAACCCGCATAAAAAAAATCGAATAAAAAAACGCATAAAGAAAAACGCACAAAAAGAATGGTACAAAAAAAAAATCGTACTAAAAGGACCGCATTTAATATAATTATTAAATTATAAAATAATTAAATAATTTTAATTTTAAAATATAAAAAGATTTCTTTATTGTTGACAGAAAATACAGATTTGTATGACTGTTGCGTTCATTTATGGTATTTTAAAATTTGAGTACAATTTTTATATGAATTAAATAAATAGAATTGAAGTCCACTGAATGTCATTAAGTATGGGATATTTACGAAACTGACGGTAAAAGCACGATTATGGCTACAAACTCTATGTAAAATTTCGTTAAATTTTTTGACTAAAATAAATACCCTATTGCACAGAAAAAAAAAAATTTTAAACAAAAATTACTGGGTAAATTTATTCTCATCAGTACTTTAAATTAGATAATGTAAACGGTTTTAAACGGTTAAAAGATTGTTTTTAGTAGATTTTTAGTTATCTTTTCTGTTATTTAAATCTATTTTTATTAATATTTTTTACATTAATTTACTTTTTATTAATATTTTCTACACTAGTATCTAAAAATGTTAAACGCATTCATCATCTCCAGATATTTTAGCAGGTAAGCAAGTAAATATGTGTATTATATTCTGCTATTCAAATACCGTTTTATTGAAATTAAAAATTTTAATTTTTAAATTTTGGGCCTAAAATTTTTTAAGCGCCATTATTAATGTTCATTATTTTCAATAACACTACAAAAGTAACAATTTAAAAAAAAAATTAAAATCGGACCCGTTATAGAAAATTTAGAGGTGAAAACCTTTATTGACTCCACTATACTGGGATTCCGAAAAACGATGATAATGTGAATAAAGTTGTTCGCCAGGGCCTCGGTTCCCCGAGAAAGGCTCAAAATCAAATCAAATTTAGCTATTCCATTGAAATATGAATATGATTACTTTAGGGTAGAAATAATAGGTCAGGTCTGGACCCGAACGGCGCCATTTAGATACTTGAAGAACGGATTGACTTTTGAAAACGGGCGGAAATGAGGATATTTTTATGGAATTGAAAGCGGACGGAAGTGGGATTGAAGATAACTATATTTCCGGACTCTGACTAAAAGCCGAGAACGAAATTGAAATTGATATATTGGACGGAAGTGGGACTGAGCGAGATTTGACAATTTTTCTTGGGTTTGAGAACGGGCGGAAATTTTTGAAGTTAGTAGGAATGGGACAAAAATTTATTCCCGGAAACATCTCTACTTACGAGTCGTTTAGTGAGTGAAGTCAATCACCATAAATAACTTATTTCCTACAAAATTGCAAGACATCTGACATAAAAATAATTAATTAGACCTTAATTCTGATAACATTACGGGGTCAGAGTTATATATACAAAGCAAAATGGAAACAGGAGGGTCACCTGAGTGAAGCCAAGTCAAGATGCTAGTTAATAATGACCGTATTTTGAAATTTTTAAACACTTTGTTAAAAAAAATATTTTTTTTTACTTTTACTAAATTCTTTAAAAATTTTAGAATGCTAAGTTCAGAAAAGATATTAAAAGGCATCCAGCACATGATATTAAAGAAAAATAATCATAATTGGTTTTCACATTCAAAAATGAAATTATTCTTTTAGTGTTCATTCTCTTCCAGAAAATTCTTGTAGCTTCTTCTCTTTCTTGTATTATTTTGTATAATATTAACTATTGCGATTACATATTTATATATTTAATGAAAAAAATATTTAAAATAAAATCTTCAATGTAACATTTTCTTTTAATCTAAGATAAGTAAGATGCGACAAAATCATGCAAATACGCAATTTTAGGTTCTCTTAGTACGAATTTTAGGCACGCAATAAAAGCGAAAATCTCATTTTGAAAGTCATATGCCTATATATTATTATATGGTACACGAACAGACAAAATACAGAAACGTTTATTATTTTCCTCCTTTCTCAAATCTGTATACAAATCAGACAGCACACACAAATAATCATTGTAATGTATATTGTTCCACTTATTCGTCTGTAAACATGCGATATATATAACAAAAAAAATCGTTCCTTTTTATTGTTATCGTCTTAAAGACCTACTAATGTAAAAAATAATTGCGTTCTTCTTCTAGAGAAATTTATAAATAGGAGAATGTATGGAGGTAGTGAAGTTATATGGGTGTGTATACAAATAGGTAAGTAGGAAATAAGTTCGAAAACAATCTTTAAATAAGCTCTTATATACATAGTTGAATAACTGTCGTAGCATCCTGCATAACATAGCGCATTTCCGTTTACAATAATTTGATTCTTTTGGAAACCAGTTTACATAGGATATTGGTTCAAACACCATTTTTATGTATTTTTTTTCCTCTTTCCAATGGTGTAAAGGAAAAATGTTACAAAACTTTTTGTGGAAATTCTGGAAAAGAAATTGCCCCAAAAACCATGTTGGGACATGTCCATGTTCGGATATATAAATTGTATATTTTTAGTAAATGCCATTTTCGGTTTCAAGGGACCTCAAAACCAATTTCTGTCATAGTCCCGGACTCAAGTCACGTCATGAGAGTAACTGTAACAGCTGAATTTCCAATTCAGAAATTCATTAAAAGGAAGATAAATAACATGAACTAACGGAACTGGAAGAAAGAAACGGTTTTATTAAAACGAAAATTTTTATAGGAAATTCATATTGTTTGCAAATTTTATATGATCTACAAAAGAAGACAATATTTTACGCATAACTTATTAATTGTTACATAATAAATATGAATGCCCCTCTCCCTGTGTCTATCGATTTCCTCGGTAATAACCAAACGGATTTTTTTAAGATTTTTTTAAGATATAGGACTTATATATTTAAAATCTTTCCGCGCTTGTATCAATGGCGAATCTATCTACACTAAATTGTACTAAAGAAAACCTGGACGAAATCGGGGTGAGTCGCTAAATCGAAAGTAAAAAATAAATTTCTTTTTTACTTTAATCCTCACCTCATGGCACCTCAGTAAACCTCAGCGAACTACTTGATATATAGGTTTTATATAAGCTTCAAATTTTCAGGACATTCAACATGGTGAGTTAAAAGGCAAAATAATGGTGTAATTGTTTAAATCTTTAGCTACTGTTTTATAACATTATTTATAATCAGGGTGATTCAAGTCGATAACGAACGTAAATTTTATTAATTCAAAAATGATAACAGCTAACAAACTACTTTCACTATGTTAAAACTTATAATACAAATAAATATAAAAATAAAAATAAAAAATTAAAAAAAATACAGCTACTAAACTGTGTTACATTATAACAATGCGGGTACAAAAAATTATTTAAATATTCAGATTTCTTAATTTGATTATTTTATGACAATTACTCTATTTAGTAACAAAACGATTTTAATCAATACATAATTAAATACAATTTTATTATTCTCAACTACGCAATATCTAACATACGTTTTCTTTAAGATCAAATCACTTAATAAAATAGAAATTAACAGATGTATTCAAGGACTTAATAATTACGATTTTGTTTTTGAAATAGTTAAATTGGAAAACGATGTTTACATTTGTTTATATTATTATAATTAATTTTAAAATTAAGGTATTATATGAAAACAAGTCAAATAACTCATACTAGAATAAAATTGGATAACTGGAAAGTAAGAAATTACCATTTATTATTACACAAGAGGTTCGTATTTTCTCGAATAAATTTGTGTACATTTATCGAAAATTTGTTGCCTAATAATTTAACAGGAGGAACTAGCAAAAACATAGCAGCGAAGTTTAAAAAAAATCGTCCATCCTGAACTGAAAAACGTAGTTTTCAGAAAAACGTATTTAAGGTTTTCATTTGCAAACTTTCAATTTCCTATTTGCCAAGTTAATGTTGAATTATTTACCTTATGAATTATAATTTATGTTTAACCGCATAATAATCGTTGTAGCAAAATATAGTTTAATGTGGGCCATGCCTAAAATTTTTGGGAACTATGTAGAGTTTGGCTGTTGTCAAAAACAGACAGGATATTTTTTGGAAGCAAATCGCACGCATAAATGTTAATATATTTTTATAATTTTATTTATATTAAATGTTCATAATCATATCTGTGCTACATAAACAATAAAAATAAATAACTTGGTATTGAATTTGGATATTTTTGTTGAAAAAGAAAAATATAATCTTTAAAATCGAAATATTCATCATCACTACATCCTTCTTTTACTTCGTATTCTTCCATTTGTATGCCGTAGTCTATATACTTTGTCTGATATGACAGCTGTTTTTGCTTGACAAGGTAGATACCTTAAGGAAGTATTCCTATGTGACGATTTAAAATTTTCGAATTTTTTTAAACATATAGTACAATATATTGGAAATGTACCGTAAAAATTGTAGACCGAAATTTAAATTATTTACGAAGTTATAGTGTTAGCACTCCAAAAAGTTGATCCTTACCTAGAAGCAAAAGAATTATTCTATAAATCAGTTGTAGCTGTAACGTGTCTGTATCAGGGAACGGAGTACACTGGTCCCTAATAGTGCTGGAGTGCATAATATTTTTGAGAGGGAGCCAAAAATTTTACTGTTTTGTGAAAAATATATACATCTGCTCTGACCTAGATATAGATATACTTATAAAATAAGATGTGAATAGCAATAATATTGACTTTTAAAACAAAATTAATAATTTTCTTTTCGTGTATGATCAAAGCAAAAGAGTTTATAGCCCCCCAGTTCAAAATATTATACACCCCGACTCTGTTAAGGATCATTTTGTCTAAAGTACAGTAAGTTTATATTTTTTAAGAAAACATTTTTACATAATTATGATATATATCCTGAAAAATTTGTTACTAAAATTTTAAACACGTCCTCCCAGAAATTACATTTTTTTGACTGGTGGACAGCTAGTAGAGACTAAATCCTAATAAACCGATCAGGCTATAATTTTAGCACGTTCTTCTACACACTAATGGTTATCGTTCGAACCAGAATAATTTATTTTTAATAATATTTTTTTTTTTCAATTTTCAATGAAAAAATCACAATTTTGGATTTTTTTTAAAAGTCTGCCATTTTTTTTATTTTTAAAAGAATATTGTTGATTTTTTCATTTTAGATCATTACAAATGGAGAACTACTGTCCACCACCCACTCATTTTTTTTTGAGTCCACTTTCACCCCAAAAAACATTGTAAAATTGAGAAAAAAAATTTCTTCTACAATCTAAAATGCAAGCAGAAACATAAAAAAACTGAAAAGATTGTATTTTATTTTGATACAGAAAAAAATCCTGAAATAAGTTTAAAATCCTACGCCTCACATAAGAATACCGCCTTAATTGTACTATAACTAGTAATAGTATATACACTCGAACAGAGATTTTTGCTTTGAATTAAGAAAAACTTGAAAGCTTTAAAAATCAATGTAAATCAATTTTATAAATAATCATATAGCTTGCTATGCTCAGGCAAACTTTTGACTCCGAAAATGGAAAGGGCGGAAAAATCTGTATCCGAATATGACCTTGATCGTGACCTCAAGGTCAATGATCCGGGTCAGTTCAAGGGCAAACCCGAATTTTTAAATTTTACCATTATTTTCTATTTGCATTTTTTTACACGAAAACCGTTAGGTATATCAAAAGTTTGCATATATTACATAAATTTTAGATCATTTCATTGCAAACAAGTTTTTTCAGCAACTTTATCCCTCCCCCCAAGTTATCAACTACCTTAGAGGTCGACGACATGCGTTGTCATATTCACCTAAAACCCCCTAACAATAATCAAAAGTCAAATTCTATACCTCTTTCAATGCATACTCAATGTCACTTACAAGTAAAGGTCCCGAGGCCGGACCTATCGATTTTGATGAAACTTAAATATGTTGTAGAACACTAAAAACTAAGGGACACGTATTTTTTTTTATCTGCGGAAAAACGGTTTGAAGGGGTGAAATCGCCCTCCAAAAATTGGGGTAAAAATTTAATTTTTCAAATATCTCGAAAACAGTAAGAGATAGAGCAAAAGTTTAAATTGGCGATATTACTCTTTTTTAAAGAGCTATCTATTGATATGCAATTTGTTCAAATTACATCAACAGGGGTGGTTGGGGGTTAAAATTTGGGGGTTAATTTTGCAAAAAGGGGGTGAAAAATAAACAATATAAAAATTTTGTTTACAGATTTGAGATCTACGTCAAAAAATCTAATTGACCTGTTTTTGCTCAATATCCTAATATTAAGTCTAGGGGTAGTTAACTAGAGGGTGACTATGTCGAATAATCGTACTATTTGGGTATTTCAAGAAGTTCTTCTTCATGGAAAATAGCTTAAGACAATTAGAATAACGTAGAAATGAAATTCTCGAATTCAAAATTGAGTTTGAGCAACATTGGAGAGGGGGTGAGTCACCCTCTTAAATTACATACTAGTTTACATACACTAATTAACACACTGACAGGGGGTAATAATGTCACAATAGATGGTTCTGAAGTTAGACTATCGTATGTAAGGTTTTTATTAGGTTTCGTTATTTTAGTTTAGGTTATGTAATTTTCGGTATCGATAATTTTCGATAAGGAAAGCTATAATATCCATTAAAAAACAAACCTAATAAAGACCTTACATATGAAAATCCAACTTCAGAACCACATATTGTGACATTATTTTACCCACTATCAGTGTGTTAATAGCAAAAATTAGTGTATATAAACTAGTATTTAATTTAAGAGGGTGACTCACCCCCTCTCCAATGTTGCTCAAACTCAATTTTGAATTTGAGAATTGCATTTCTACGTTATTCTAATTGTCTTAAGCTATTTTCCATGAAGAAGAACTTCTTGAAATACCCAAATAGTACGATTATTCGACATAGTCACCCTCTAGTTAACTACCCCTAGACTTAATATTAGGATATTGAGCAAAAACAGGTCAATTAGATTTTTTGACGTAGATTTCAAATCTGTAAACAAAATTTTTATATTGTTTATTTTTCACCCCCTTTTTGCAAAATTAACCCCCAAATTTTAACCCCCAACCACCCCTGTTGATGTAATTTGAACAAATTGCATATCAATAGATAGCTCTTTAAAAAAGAGTAATATCGCCAATTTAAACTTTTGCTCTATCTCTTACTGTTTTCGAGATATTTGAAAAATTAAATTTTTACCCCAATTTTTGGAGGGCGATTTCACCCCTTCAAACCGTTTTTCCGCAGATAAAAAAAAATACGTGTCCCTTAGTTTTTAGTGTTCTACAACATATTTAAGTTTCATCAAAATCGATAGGTCCGGCCTCGGGACCTTTACTTGTTAGCGCCTGGACTAAATGTACCTACAATTGAGAACGATTTTAATATAATTATAATGTATATTTTCATAGAATAGTACATTGCGTAATTGAAGTTGTAAGTTGCATATTACACAAAAGCGAAAATATTATCGTGATTATCTAATATGCCTTACAACGGAATTACGTGCTGTACTTTATTTACGACTAATATGAAATTCACAATAAATAATATTAATTTGGTATAAGTTCTATATTATTATACTAAATTTATGTTAAACTTGAAATGTACCAATGCACACGTTCAGTTGTTAGATAAAAATTATAACAGTAAAATAAGCTATGGTTTTTATCTATAGTCGTATGTCAAGTTCAAAAATTATGCATAGCTGTATATAAAAAGAGTTTACTTAAAATTAGATATTATTTTGTACAATAAATAAGCAAATTCATGGCAGTCGAAGATAATAGTACATTATGCAATTGACGCTGTAAGTTGCATGTTACACACGAGTAAGTAATTGCGCAAATGTATGTAATACGCATCACAATTGAATTATATACTCTATTTCATCTACGACTAACATGAAATTCTCAACATCATGGCGACCGTAAAGACTAGGACACGCCTAATTAGCGCGCACAAGACCAGAAAACTAGTCCTGGGCTACCAGTTTATTTTGGGTATTTGAAACCCTCCACATCACTTGTTAGGCCGCGTCCTATCTAACATACTTCAAATTGAGCAAATTGGCACCCTAGCTGAACGCAATTCACTTGTCGAGATCCACAATCATGCCCATACCAATATATATCGTATTAAGATTAACAATAATGTAATAAGCTATGGTACTTTACATACAGTCGTGTGTAAAATATAAAACTGTAAATTGGAAATACAGCTTAATATATAAAACATAGCTTACCTACATGGTATTTGGACGGCAAATAAGCAATCTCATAATATTCGTAAATAATAGTACGTTGTACATCAAGGGACTAAAGTGTGAGTTTCAATCCCGAATGTGAAGTTTGTTGCCAGAGGGCCTGTAAAAGCCCGAGGGCAATAAATCACACGAGGGATGAAGAAAAAACACTTTAGTCCTGTGGTGTATATACTATTTTTTGCAATTCCGTATAATTTAAAATTATAAAAATTTAAAAAAAAAATTTAAATGTCATTCAAATTGTATGTAATAATATTCCATCAAGTATACTTTGGATAAATCAATATGGAATTGTACAATACAATAAAACTGTTTGTCTTTATCTACAAGTTTGAATTTACTGATTATTTTTAATTATCTACCAACGCTATTTTAATTTAAGTTAAATTTCTGTAAATTGTGCTTGCTGATTGGTTTAAAAGCGGGAGAAAAATAATTTTTTAGTCCCTTGGGAGTAAAAGTGGCACTTTACTCCCTATTATGAGGGACTAAATCATATCTTTTAGTCCCGGAATTGCAAAAAAACTTTTATTTATTCCGAAATATTTTTTCGTCCTGGCGACCATGATTGGGCTTAAATTTTGGAAATATTTACAATATATGTATATAGTTTCAGCCGGACATACAAATATTTATTTATACATATTTAAGCATATTTTTAAACAAACTCAGTTGTGAAAAAAAAGTCGAAAAATTCAAAGTTCGCTATTTAAAGTCGAATTTTGCCTTGAAAAAATTAGCCTATACGATAAAAACGGCGAGAGGCGAGAGTAGGGGCGCTATCCGTTTTCGGACCCGTAAAACACGATTCTGTAGAAAAGAAAGTCTGATATATATATATATATATATATATATATATATATATATATATATATATATATATATATATATATATATATATATATAGGTATATATAAATTCCCGCTACCTTTTAATGTGTAGGGCCCCCCTATGGAAGTTAGGAGCTAAAATTTGGTAAGCTCATTTCCGAGGCACCTCATACTATCAGAGTGGGGTCAAATTTTGGATCCGACCCAACCTTTAGGGGGGTGGTGGGGGGCAACAAAACAATAAAACTTTTCCAAACCGGTTGGAAATAATGTTTCGGTCGATTATCTACAACATATCCCAAATTCAGCTTCTTAGGATTTGGAGGAAGTAGAGGGGAAAAAGGATTTTGGCTGGATCCAATACGCCCCCAGCCCCCCAGAATTAACGTAGAGGGTAGAAATTTGGTGTGTTGATAAAGTTCGTACCTAGGTTGTGCTTTTTGGAGATTTTAATATTTTCCCCCGACTCCCCTCATTTTTAAGCTACAATTTCATGTTTTTTTAACGTTTTTGAAGTTTGTACCACTCGCACAGGTCACCCAAATAAAGCTAGAATAATGAATCTTTAACTTAGTCTGACAGACAACGCACAACCTAAACTGTTGCGTTTAGAAGGACGAAATTAAGCACAGAAATTATGAAAATTGGCGTTCAGGCTTCTATTTATAAATAAAAGTCAGTTGTTTCTGGAAATTTATTCCCTAAGAGGTTAAAACAGAAAATGAAAGTTCATATGGGAAGTTCGTCATTTTTGAAGTTAGAAACGTCGATATTGATTTAGACTTTTGAAAAACATTAGAAGTGAGCAGAAAGTGAGTACCTAATAAAAAGATGTTGTCGATGGGAAATCCCATCGGGCATACGGCTAGTACACACATATTAAGTAATTTAAAAATGTTATTAAAATTAATATTTAAGGTAACTGCGGGTAATAAGGCCTAGCTAATGGAGGTCTTAAATAAAATGGAAAATACTACAGATAATCGACTTTTTTATTAATATATCAACTACAAAAGTGTCAATCAGCCAACAAAAAAATTTAAATTGGGATCTAAAATGTTGGATTAGAAAATGTTGGATTTTGAAAACTCTGCTCCTAGGCCTAATTTTACTATGGTAAGATATTGAGGCCAATTATAAAAAATCAACAAAAAATGACAGAAAACAACAAAAACCAAAATTCTAAACAGTATTTGGTAAGAATGTTCATCATTGTCATCAGAATCCAGGGAATAAACCGTACGCTAGAAGCTTCTTTTAATACGATTAACTGATATTTGACCAGAATGGACATTTGCTTCAGATGTTGATACCACAGTAATGAATACGGCATTGGTTAGTTGGCTTTTCATTCTTAATTGTCAAGGATAATTTCCATTGAAACTTCGGACAATATTGAGGGTGTAAAACAGTTTCAGTTATTAGGAGCATTATAAAGCCTATGTAATTTTGATAGGCCTTATTTACCGCCGACACTCAAGAAAATAAACAAAAAAAAATTAATTATTTTGGCAGATGTAAAATTATTTAATTTAATTAACTGAATTAACAAAAAGAAAAACTGAAGAATAATATTAGATGAACATAAAAATAATTAACAGCATTAATATTATAATTACATAAGATAATTTTCGTTGAAATTTTATTATTCGAACGATAAAATCTCATTTTATGATATATGGGTCGTTACTGGAGACAAGGCGCGGGATAACGACAAGTGGCGCATGCTTTGCAACTTGCTGGTGTCTGAGGCTTGCATGCGTCAAACATTGATACATGAATATTTGAACTATTTATTAATTTTAGGCCTTATTACTCGACAGGCCTTATTACCCGCAGTTACATGATTTATAAAGTATAGGAATTTTGGATTTTTATTTATAAAATAGAAATTTTGGATTTCTTTGGTAAGAAAAAATATCTTCATAAAGGCCTTCCAGTTTTCAATTTAAGATCCTTTTTTAATATTTAAAAATAAAACACATTATAGGCAATTGGCGGATAAGCATGGGTAAGTATGCCCTCATACGAATTGTGTTGACTTTTTTACTGCTAACTGCTATCGGCACCAAATTGAAATTTACTGAGATTCAGCCCTTAAAAACTTAAAACCTTTTTTTAAAGCCCCAATCAGCCGGACACTCATCATCAGTTTTGAAACCACCAAAATGACAAATCGCTTGTAGACTTTCAATCACATTTCGCTTGTAGACATTCAATACCGAAGATGAATGGAAAAATTCGACTTCCGTGATGGGGCTCCGCTGCTCACGGCGTTTTTTTTCTATTTCTGATTAGACATGAAAAATTTTAGTTTCGACTAAAAAGACATATCCACTTTTAAAAAAAAAATTAAATTTTTTATTAAAGTAAACCACCGGCCATAGTTAGTTAATTTATTTTACACACTCTACCTGCGAACGAAGGAAGCTCTTCCATTTTAAATTCCATTCTTCCTATATTTTACTATATAACTATATACATATAGATAAATTGACAACAATTCAAGTTCAACGGTTGACAAAAAGGGTTATCCCTACGAATCAATCAGTAATTGCCAACAATGAACTGGATGAATATGTTCACCGTCAAGAGAGTAATGGAAATTGCGACACGTTTTTTCACATACTCTTCCGCATTGGTATACATATACACGTTCACAGAATTTTACCTGCAATCATTCAATTGAATTTCAACGTAAGTGACTCCATTGAAAATTACATCACTATCAGCATTTACCATTTACGAACAGATTATATTGAATCAAGAGAAGCCATCGGGATGGAATATCAATTCACCGGAATGAATTTAAATCTTTCACCGGAAGATTTTTATTGTTACGTTAAATAAAGTGAATCATCATTATATCATTATTTCATGAGAATATATTCTTTTTAGTATTCTAAGTGCTTATACCTCGAAAAAAGAAAAAGATACCTATAGATAAATGTGTCAAATTGACTTTATTATTAGTGATGTAAAAAAGAAATTTAACAAATGAGCGAATAAAAAAAAGATATATTGACACTAAAAATCAAGGTAATAACTTTTAATTTGCCAATTTTGAATTAAAGATATAGTAATATATTATGTTGGAATTAAATTTGTAAAAAGACGTACATTAGAAGGAAATATGTTAACCAGAAATAGGAACAATCTTCAAAATGTCTAATTATAACTTAAATTGGAAATTACGCAGCAGCAAGACTCCACGTATTTTTGGTTTTATAATTGGCATTACGGCGGATTAATTAAAAGAAAATACTATAATTCCATATCAATACTGAAAAATTGTAATTAAATTTGGAAAAAATTTTTCAAATTTTCTTTTATTATTTTGTATCTGTGTGTTTATATGTGTTTGAGTATAAGTTCTGATCACAGATTAGACAAATTAAGTATACATATAAAAATTTGTCGTTCACAAGGCGCAATGAGCTGCAATTTACACCGCTTCTGATTTAGTCTGTTACTGTTCGTCACATCGTTCACATCGCTCTTATGTCATTCTTTTTTCAATCAACTCGTGAAATTTAAACAAAAAAATATGAAGTGTGTCCGTATTTAAGTGTAACAATCCTATTGAACAAAAAAATTCTCAAAATAAAGGGATAACTTTCTTAAAATAAATGAATTTATTTTTAGTTGTTGGTTGTTACTTAAATAGGGCCCCCATGACAGTATATTATATATATATATATATATATATATATATATATATATATATATATATATATATATATATATATATATATATATGTCGTGACCGAAACTTTAATAAAACCGAACGACACCGGAGATCCCGTTTGGAATATTGAGGATCCCCACTTTGTTTTAACGAAAACGAAAGAAACGGAGCTTTGACTTGAATTAAAGTCTCTGTTGATTGATTTGTTCACTTTATGTAAATTTTGTTTATTTACTTTTATTAAGTTTTATTTATTTCAATAATTTTACTTTATTATTTTTATTACTTATGAAGCATTGATTGTCTTATTTAAGTTGTTTGATATGGTTTGGTATGAATTGAGAAAGCAAAGTTCAAATCAAATTAATTTTATTAAAGCAAAATTATTACAACAATTAAAATAATAATGTACGACGAAAAGACTTTATTAAAATTTATCAAAATTGATTAAAATGGTCCAAAACTGAAAATAATGAAATTGCATTGAATTTATAATAAATTTTATG
Source organism: Brachynemurus nebulosus (assembly GCA_035578155.1). Lineage (NCBI taxonomy): Eukaryota > Metazoa > Arthropoda > Insecta > Neuroptera > Myrmeleontidae > Brachynemurus > Brachynemurus nebulosus. Next base: position 124,734 of record JAPWDM010000024.1, read on the forward strand.
TTTAGTTTGCAAAATTAGCTTAACAAAGATAGAAATTATTTTTAAATTGAAATACAATGTATGAAATAGAAAATATATTTTATTTTAATATGTCTAGGGAACATCCGGTAGCTGGCTCGTGGATTATGCCGTTTTCTGCATTTTCACATCCGGTGGTGGTTCGATTTTCGAGAATTGCCATTTTGATTGCAGCGAAATCGTTGATTTAATCCGAAAATTTTTCAAATAAGAGTTGTAGGTATCGACGAGGGATAACCAAAGGCTATAGTCAGGAGCTTTACAGCTCTTACAGTTTTCGGGCTATGATAGAAACTTATAGTTTTTTAAATGGAAACGTGGTGGTGAGGACACCTATAGCAGCTGCCCTTGGCACCCGTGGGGAATATTTATCCTCCATTGGTGTTAAGGAGGCTAAGGGTCCCAGGGGTAGTTTATGCGCAATACAGTAATCTTCGGATTCCATTAGCCTCTGACTACCCAAGATCGGCACCTTTCCTTCTCGAGGTACCACTGTTTTCACAAAAGATGCCGGATCTAGAGGAGTAAACCTTGACAGAAAATCCGGGGTGTTTGTCCTTTTATTTGAGTTATAATTTGTTTCTTTTTCTTTTCTCGTTTCTGCTTTATTTTGTTTGTTTACTTCTTTATACCTTTATTATTCTTGACTTTCTTTGTTTGATTGTCTCCTCACCCCGTTATGATGATACCTCTCAATAGTGATTATATTAGATTTTTTGCTTTTCCTCTCTTTGTATTTTTCTTTTTTTTTTCTTTCTTTTCTCGCTTCTGTTTGTCTTCCTTATATTTTTTTTTTTTTTTGACTTTGCCTTTCTTATTATTTAAGTTTTTCTTTTTGTCTTTTTTATCTTTTGTTTCTACAACGTTTCCGATATTAGAACACCAAAGGAACCCACGGTAGCTCGTCCGTGGCCTAGCGGAGTCGAATGGAAAAGAGGATCCTGGTGGTTGAGGGAAATTGTGACTGCGGGATCAATGGAACAACACATCACTTTGGCCTTGGCTTCATTTGTAGATCGCAGCTGTAGTTGGCATCGGCTAGAGCAATCGGGCACTGACGGTTAGCCTTACCAGCGCAGAGCCGGCAGATAGAGCCCCTGAAGCGTATTCCTGACAGGACCCGGTTTGCGGTAACTCTGTCCCATTTGAGGCTCCACGGAGGGTGGGAAGCGCGGAGGGGAATATGTCTGAAGAAAAACTTTATGGAAACGGAACCTAAAAATAACAATGGGGGTCCCGCTCCATCCACGGGAGCTTCGAAGGTTGTGCCAAAACAACCCGTCTTGGAAAAATCCTCAACTAAGAGGAGAAGAGGAGAAAATATTGGAATTCAAGAAAATGAGCCAACACCAAAATATTGGATTATGAAATACAAGGACGAGAATATTGATATAACGAAAACAAGTCCATTCTTAATAGATACATTTCTGGCACGGTGTGCTGCAAGATATCAAAAAAACGGCCACTGGCTTACCAATTGCAACATCATCAGCCATGCAAAGCCTCAAATTAAGCGAACTGACTGAATTCAATGATATAGAATTTGAAGTGGTGCCACACAAGTCTCTCAATTATACCAAAGGCGTTGTGACTTGTCGTGATCTTCTCAATTGCGCATTGGCCGAAATCGAAGAAGGTATGAAAGCTCAAGGAGTCGTGGAAGTTAGACGCTTAACAACGCGCCGAGACGGCAAAGTAATCGAAACTGCTTCCCATGTGCTCACTTTCAACCGGGCCGCACTACCAAAAAAGGTCCGAGCGGGAATACATCGACTCGACGTCAGACCACATATCCCCGCTCCCTTAAGGTGTTTTAACTGCCAGCAGTTCGGTCACATATCCACCCGATGTACCTTAGAAGCGGAATGCGTATGTGGGAAGAAAACATATGAAGGAAATTCCTGCGAAGAGCCAATCGTATGTGTTAACTGTGGTGGACAACATAGCGCTAGATCTCGTAACTGTCCTGTATATAAACAGGAAATGGCAATTCAGGAACTTAAAACCACCAACAAGCTAAGCTATACAGAAGCAAGAAAGTTAGTCGTGGGAAAATCAACAACACAAAAGTCCTCTTATGCATCTGTAGTCAACAACCCTGCATCCCCAAAGCGATCATGCAAGAAATCATGCCAGTTGTGTCAAAAATCATCGAGGAATACTTCAGAAAATACCATATAAAAGAACATAGAGAAAAAGAAACAAAAAAGGCGACACCGATAACAACACCTAGACTGGTGCCCCAAAAATGAACGCAGGCTGAATTACCTGCACCAACAACCTCCTCCACCGACAATGAGTCGATGGACTTTAAACAGCCGGATTCCCGGCAAACTGATGCCGTAGCACAAAAAGTGCTACGTCATATTACGAAAACCTTGTCGGCAAATCAACCGCCGGCAAGAATAATGAGAAGTAGCTCCCGCCTCAGCATATCACAACCTGAGGGGGAGCGAAGACATGTAACAAACCTTACTTGTTCTGACAGTGAATCCCTTGAATCAGCGGAACAAGAATTCATCAAACCTAAAAAGAAGAAAGGATGGCCGAAAGGAGTGCCTAGAAAAGGAAGTAAGAAGAAGAAAAACTGAAGTTCTCTCCCTTAACATTTTCCTACAAAATGGAGAAAATAATTCAATGGAACATCAATGGCTTAAAAAGGCACTACTACGAAATTAACTATCTGTTAGCGAGCCAAACACCTTACTGTATCTGTCTACAAGAAACTCATCTAAAAACAGAGGAAGAATATAACTTGAAAAATTACAAAATCTTCAGAAAAGACTTGCAATATCAAAGAGCAGCGAGCGGGGGTGTCGCAATTATTGTCAGAGATCTCCTGCGGGTCCAAGAGATCAATCTTGACACCCCTCTTTAAGCAGTAGCTATCCGACTGTGCACACCAATTGAAATGAGTATCTGTTCATTATACCTTCCAAATCAACAGTGGCGCCTTGAAGATTTGGAGGGGTTGGCTGCACAACTGCCTTCTCCATTCATAATCCTTGGAGATTTTAATGCACACAATGAATTATGGGGAAGCTCACAGACAGATTGCCGTGGAAGGCTGGTAGAACAGTTTCTTGAAAACAGCAACTTAGCCTGCTTAAACACCGGGGAGCATACATATATTAATATTAGAGGTGACAGTTTCTCAGCCATTGATCTTTCGTTATGCTCACCAAGAATTGCTTCGAAACTACGTTGGAAAGTGCTACAGGATAACCACGGAAGCGATCACTTTCCAATAGCAATTGACCACCACAAATCCGCCAAACTACACATCGAAGATGGCGTCTCCAAGACGCTGACTGGGATGAATGCACTAACAACTTTCATCCCCAGCGGATCCACGAGGAAGTAAATGTAGCTGTCGATGAGTTTTGCAGGGAAATCTTGAACAGCGCACACAAATCCATTCCTAAAACAGCTGGTATGCTTCATCGACGCAATGTTCCGTGGTGGAACGATGACGTCCGAAGAGTGGTGATTGAAAAAAGGAGAGCTCTTAGAAAATTTAAAAGATCCCCCACCCAAGAAAACAAAATAGCCTTCAAGAAAGCACGGTCTAAAGAAAGAAGAACTATTCTATTGGCAAAAAAGACATCTTGTGAAAATTTTGTAGCCAGCATAGACCTTTAAGCCGACGTAAAGGAAACTTGGCAGAAGGTAAGGGCTATTGCTGGTAAGCCAACACTTCATGCTCCCTCCATCATCGAAACCATGCCCGGCCAATATACCAGAGACCGAGCAACTATAGCCGAAATGCTGGCCAGCCACTTCGAAAATGTGAGCAGCTCTCAAAACTACGATCCGGAGTTTTTACGTAGAAAACATATGAAAGAATTGGAGGAACTGGATTTTAACTCTGACGAGTCAGAACCGTACAATGTCCCACTTACGGCCCTCGAACTCCATGACGCCCTGAGTAGTATTCGAGAGACATCACCCGGTGCGGATGACATTCCCTACATATTCCTCCAAAAATTACCACATACTATGAAAAAATCCCTACTAACTATTTACAATAAAATCTGGAGCACCGGAACATATCCGGCGAAATGGAAGGAAGCTATCATCATCCCACTACTTAAGGAAGGCAAAGACCCATCACAACCTCGGAGTTATCGTCCAATCTCTCTAACATCATGCATGTCCAAAATCCTTGAGAAGATGGTAAATAACAGGCTGATTTGGTACTTGGAAAAAAACGGCCTAATAGACACTAAACAGAGCGGTTTTCGCAAAAATCATTCCGCCATTGACCAGCTCGTTCACCTTGAGAACGCCATTCTAAACGCGTATGCCTCTCGACAACATCTTTTGGCCGTCTTCTTCGACCTCGAGAAGGCATATGATACGACTTGGCGATATGGTATCCTTAAGAAACTTCATCAGTGGGGACAAAGAGGGAAAATGCCAACACTAATCAACAGCTTTCTTTCGAACCGCACCTTCAGAGTTCGGATTGGTGATACAGAAAGTCAACCGCATGTCATGGAGAATGGCATCCCTCAGGGGTCGACAATCAGTTGCATATTATTCCTGATAGCAGTAAATGATATCACGGCCTACATAAGATCACCAATTAGCAAATGTCTGTACGTTGACGACATAGCCATCTTCTCAGCCGACCACTCCACTCACCATCTAGAGACACGAATACAACAAAGCATTGACAGTGTGGATCGGGCTGCCTCAAAAATTGGTTTCAAATTCTCAACTACGAAAACCTCTTGTATTAACTTCTGCAGACTTCGCACTGAACACAACGAACCTGTATTATACCTAGAAGGTGAAAGAATAGAACCAAAGATATCTGTGCGCTTTCTGGGACTAACTTTTGATAAAAGACTTTTGTGGAACGAGCACATCAATGGGTTGGCTGTACGATGTAAGAAGTCACTCAATCTGCTACGCGGCATAGCCAGCCTGGACTGGGGGCAGACTGAAGTACACTGTTGAAGATATATAGATCACTTATAGTATCCAAGATTGATTACGGCTGCGCAGTGTACTCGTCAGCTCATAGATCTCGTCTAACAGTCTTGGAAAGGATCCACAGTGCCGGCATCCGTCTCGCCACTGGTGCCTTTCGTACAAGCCCACTCATGAGCCTCTATTCTATATCTGGCCTATCCCCGCTTTGGAATCGATTTGATCGACTAACTCTAACATATTATGGGGGCATATGGTCAAACAAAAAACACTTAAATTATAATATACTCTTCAATAAAGATACAGAACAAATGTACAAGGAGAGGCCCAGAGCACAGAGACCATTGGGAATTCGTGCGAAAGAGCTTTTAGAAAGAGTTAATATCCAACTCATTGAAGTCTTCCAAATAACACCTTGTGACATCCCCCCTGGCTCATAACGAAATCACAGTGTCGTCTAGATCTATGCAAAAACACGAAAACTGAAGTTCCAGCAAAACTTTTACGAGCCAGCTTCCTCAGTATAGTTGACGAATATCCGGGTCACCTTTGTTTATACACAGACGGATCAAAGACCGCAGCTAACACAGGAAGTGCCTTCATTACTCCAGCTGGTGAAGGGCACACATGGACACTCCCCAACATCTCATCCGTATATACTGCTGAACTGTACGCCATCTGGCAGGCCTTGCGCAGTACCGAATACTCCAGCAATAAAGACCTCCTAATCTGCTCGGACTCACTAAGCTCTATTCAAGCGATAATGAAATACAACAGCTCGGATCCTCTGGTAAAAATAATACAGGAAACGTTATTCAGCTTAAAAGATGCCAAAAATATTTGTTTCATTTGGTGCCCAAGCCACGTCGGCATCACCAGCAATGAGATAGTGGATAAAGCCGCGCGAACCGCAGCCAACTCCGCTGTTCCAGACGAAATACCGTTAAGACCAGAGGATCTGAAATGTCATATGAAGCGGATCGCTAGGGCTATGTGGCGTTACGAATGGAATCACTATACCGGAAAACTAAAAGAAATTAAACCGGATGTAGAAGAATGGAAAGCACCAGTAAAACTGAACCGACGTGAAAATGTGGCGCTAACTCGTTTGAGGATAGGCCACACAGCACTCACCCATAAATATCTACTCGCCGGTACTGAGCAGCCCATATGTCCGACATGCGGAGTGACACTCTCCGTGAAACACATAATAGAGGAATGCCTTGAATACGCCAGGGTAAGACACCACACAAACCTAATGGGAAATATTAAGATAGATCTAAACAATGACCCGGTTTCTGTCAGAAAGATGTGTGCATTTCTACGACTAACAGGACTTTGGAAAAAAATATAATACCATGAAAAAAAAAATACCTGGTACCGATGTGCTTGTTGGTGTGCAATGCCAAGGACGTCTGCGGTGGGCAATGCCAAAAGCGCCACTTTGGTAATGGTTACACGACACCGATATTTTGTTATTAGTAAGTTTTAAATTTTATGTATTGGTTCAATTTGACTGTCATAGTGGTAGGCCCTTTACACCTATCACTAGTTTTTGTTACCTATTTAGCAAATTCAACTGCAACCAGTGAGTGATATTGCTATTGTTGTCCCTTTTATTTTGTTTTTCGACTTAGTTACTTTTTCTTTACTATCGTTATTACTATTCTACCCTGTTGTTATGGTGTGGTAGGCCCTTTACACCTACCACCAATTATATTTTCCTTTTTCTTAATGGTAACTTTGTTACCCTAACCTTATTGCCATAGATAATGTAATTGGGCCGACAAGACCTGAGTAGTTAATCGGCCCCTAAACATTATAAAAAAAAAAAAAAAAAAAAAATGGAAACGTATGTTTAAAAGTTTTTCAAAAATTTGTTTATGATTCAAAACTACCAGTCACACTCAAATTTTCATTGTTTTATCTCATATTTTTGAGTAATTACGTTTTAAAAATGACACTTTTAAATTTCGTACTCAAGTGCTTGCAAACGATTAGAATTTTACGTAATTGAAAAAAAATATTTGCTCAATATGGTCGCCATTTTAATCAATGTAGTAACGAAAAATTAAACGATTATTACGTTTTCCATCGGAATTCAAAATTATTAAATAGATAAAATTATCGTATAGAAATGATATCTAAATACAATAAGGAAATAAAATTTCAGCTTGAATTCATTGAAAAATAAAAAAATTACTTTTCTGAAATGTCACTGTTTGACAGATACATAGGCGTCTAAAGTATTTTTAAAGAAAATGAAAAGTTTTTTGGGAAAAAACTTCTCCTTTTTAATTTGGTTTTTAATAAAAAGAAAATACTATCGAATTTCAAATATTTTTACACTATTTGGGTACATTTATTAATAATATTTTCGTTTCCAGCTAACCTCACTATACTATTATTAAGAAACGCCAATGTCACTTTAGTTTGTACTGGGTGGTTACATTTGTTTTACTGGCACCTGCCGTTCTATAAATAAATAAAATACCCCTGTCGCAGCACCTGCATAACATAGCGAATTTCCATTTATAAAAATCCGTTTTCTGTAATTTTTCACCCTTCTAAGTGATTTTCCTCTTCTTTCTAATGGTGTAAATAAATGTCGCAAAAATTTTTTAACATGAGACAATTTTGGCAAAAAATTAATTTTTTTCACTAAAAATTACCAAAAAAACCATGTTCCAGGCATCCGACATGGCTGGCTAACGAACTTGTCCAACGGTGTGAGACTAAATACAAATATCTATGTACTTAATAAACTAACACTGACTGACTGAATGACTAACAGACAACGCACAGCCTAAACCGTTGGGTTTAGAAGAATGAAATTTTGCACAGGAGTTCCCTATGTAACGTAGGGGAGCACTAAGAAAGGATTCTAGAAAATTCGTCCTTTAAGTGTAGTACAAGATCCCGCAGCTGATTTCTGCAGGTATCTGTTTTTTTAACGAAACTTAATTTAAATGAATCCTTAATGACAATGTAATAGATTGCTCCCGGGTTGCCTATCGAAAATTAGCTGTAAGTACCTTTAATTGCCGTCATTAAGCGAATAATCGGAAAGACATTATTTGATGTTTTAAAGTGTCAAACATTTTCAAAGATTTTTAAAATTTACAAATTTTTCTCATAATAACAAGAAAAGTAAATAATTTTTTCCTAGTTACAAATACAAAAATAAGCCAAGAGCTATCTGATTTGACTTTTTAATTTTTTTTATTGATCTATAAGTATATCTACAATATGTGTATATTGCTTAATAAAATGATCAAAACATCAGTTTTTAATAAAAAAATTACTAAAATCTGGGGCAATGCCCCCGCCAAGACGAGGCAAAACAAAACAAAGCAATTCAGCCTATTTTTGGACCCTGATAACTTCGGTCTGAACAATACTTAAGAGCTTAAATTAACAGGATAGAATGTAGTCACCAGTCTTATGAAATGTACCAAATTTCAATCTTATAGCTCTATTGCTTTCGATATTATTAATATGTAAATTTTACTAAAGCCGTCACTTACTCACTGATGATCATCAGAGTACTTCCCGAAGTTTTGGAAAGTTGAAATTTGGTCTGTAGGCTGAGTTTAGCACACAATTAACGAGAAAATTAACAAATCTGTGATTTTCCCTCTTTAGCTTCTTATAAATAATAAAACATATTGTAGATATACTTATAGATAAATAAAAAAATTATTTCCAACCCTACTATCAAACGTCATTTTATGTTAAAATTTTCAAAAAAATATAAAAATTACCTCTTATGCCTATTCTTGGTTAATTATTGAAAACTATTTTTTATTTTCAGACATTTTTAAGATAAATTGAGCAGATGTATGGCTTTTATTAAACAAATTTCAGTTTTCAATATATTTCACTCATTTTAAAACAGTAAGATGTCCTGATGATATTAAATAATCATTTGATATATGCGGCTATACTTTTGGCTTGAAGCGAATTAGATGACGAAGATTTCCTTCAAAGAATAAAATTCTAAAAGAAAAAAAAAATTAATGAAAGAAATAAAAAAAAATTACCCTTGAATTACCTTTTTAATACAATTGTTGTATATACTTACACTGTTAAAAAATTCTATAGTAATTTTACAAAAAATGCGTTGGAAGTAAATTGCCAATGCAGTTTTGTAATTTAGTAAACCAGGTAATTTTGTTTTGGAAAAAAATTACAAAACAAAAGTACTAATCTTACTAAACAGACAATAAAATTTTGCTTGTCAATTCCACATGACAACTGTTGTAATTTTACCAATAATGCTATTGAAAATTATTTGTAAAATCAAAGTGTTAACTTTTTATGTAGAAGCATGTATTCACTTAACTTTGTAATACGTAATACTTACTCTTTATGTTGTTAGTTTACAGGAGATTAATTCATATTAAATTAAAAACGCAGTGGAGAAAGATTGAAACGTGTAGGATTTGAACACGCAACCTTTTGTATGCAGCTTTTATCACTTTATTATTTAGACACACTTACCGACAGGGCTATTAAATTATATAATGTAACGTTCTTAATTCATAATAAATACTTTTACAAAATTTAAAATTTATAACAAATTGTGTATTAACTGGGAACTGGTATAGGGCAATAATCTTTATTACTTCATTTTAACGACTTTTTTCTTTTTAAATCCAAAATTAATTAAGATTTAATAATTTTAATTTATTTCCAGTAGAAAATTTAATTCGAAATGATCTGGCAGCCAGTTTTATGTGGTTGACACTTCAAAAATTGGCAATTTAAAATATTAAAAAAGTTTCTAGCAAACCAAATTAAAGACAATATTTGTAAATTTCAAAACATTGTCATTTGAATTTAATATACAATTTCGTAAAATTAAAACGCGCGTTGGATCAATAGAAATTCTCGATGAAACTATAATACACAATTTGTACTTTTACAATCGACATTTCGAAAATGCCAAAAAGTTATTAAATTTTCTATATTTTTGTTGTAGTTTCCACTGCAAGTTTGTTTTGTAATTTTACAAAAAGTTCCAAAAAACCAAATTACAGGCAATATTTGTAAATTTGAGAAGTTGCTAATGTAAATTCGATGAACAGTTCCGAACAATTACGATGCATATAGGATTTGTACATATAGATAGTAAAATTACAATACGTTTGAGGAAAGTCTCTGACACGTCTCAGAAAATTACTAGATTTATGTATTGATTTTAAATTGGTAAACAATAATTTGTAATTTTACTCACCTTTTGTTTTGTAAAGCAATTGTAATTTTACAAATTTTTTTAACAGTGTATGTAAAATGTAAAAATTTTATTACATATTTTATAAAAACTGTAAAATTTTCAGTACACATATATAAATGTTTTCCTTTGACTTATTAATTTAACTCTTTTTAAATGATTCGCGTTAAAATTTTGTAATATTTCCACAAGAAATGACAGAATATATCAAAGTAATTTTTTTTTTTTTTTTAACAAAAAAAAAAATTAATATGCAAAATTATGTACGATAAGAATGCTATGTTTATACGTTCGAATCATAACTGTATTATCAATTTTCCAAAAATATACGTAAAAATTTTATTATTTTAGTATGGTTTAACGTAATTTTTATTCATTTGTAGCAAACTCTTAATAATTTTAGTAAGGTATAAACTTATTCTAAATTCTAACCATATTACATAAGACAAATATTCGAAAATATTTTTCTAGAACAAAATGGAACAGATAGATTATAAAAACTTTAAAACTGACAGAAATAAAATATAGCCGAATCGTCAAATTGGAATAAAAAAAAAAAATCATGACACGTCACTTATAAAGCCGTTTTTTTCGAATATACCTTGGCATAACATGAGACAGAAAATAAAAGAGTGTGAGTGCAAGTGAAATGAAGAATGACATATTTCCTAACTTTTCCCGAAAAGTAATTAACCTAGAAGAATGGTTTAAAAACATTTTTTACGTAATTTGCCTCGTCCTTTCAATTAGTGTAAAAAAATTTGAAAAAAACATTTTTTGACAAAAAATGCCCGAAAAATCTACTTCTGGGCATCCGACGTGTCTGGCTAACGAACTCGTCCAAGAGTTTTGAATTTCGAAACTTTTCACCAAATTTCATAAAAATTAAATGCTCCGTTCGAGAGTTATCGTGTTCATACATATATATATATATATATATATATATATATATATATATATATATATATATATATATATATATATAAATTTTAGTATAGAATATCATTTTCGTATTCTAGGGACCTCAAAACACATTTCTGTTATAGTCACTGCCGGAGGTCTGTTATGACACCTGCTCTAATAGCTGAATTTCCAGTTTTGGAAATTCGCTAAAATAAATATATTTTCCAATAAATGAATGAATAACTTCAAATTCTTTTTAAATTAAGTTACTTTAAATACTAATCTTTTAAAGTAATTTTATTTTATTATGCAAAAATGTTAAAAACTTGAAATAGACCCCGACATCTATACTTCAAAATCTGAATTACTATTATTTATACTACAGAGAAGAATATTGAATAAGGTTCTTTTCTCGGATGTAATAGAAATGTTAACCGACTATAACACTGTCGGTTGAAGTAGCCTCAAATTCATATGAGTTTTTTTACCGCCTAATTGCTAAATTAACCCTAGAATCATACGTACACGTCAAAACGACGTACGAACTTCTCTACCTGCTCCAATACTTCAACTTGTTGTTACTTGTTTGTTGTGAGATTTCTGTTATCTAATTTATTTGTTATTATAACACACCACATATATTTATTTTGTTTATAGTCATTGTCGTTTTGTTTGTATTGAAATAGTGTCCGTCAAAAGGACGTCGATGTATGATTAACGTATGTTTTTTTTGAAGATTTTGTACACTACATATAAAAGTTTTCCTAATTTTTTTTAAAATTTATTAAAGATATGGATGTTATAATTAATTTATTCAATGATTATGATAATGTGAAAGATGATTACAGCTGTTTGACTTATAGAGACGACATAATACTGAAATTTTAATATATTGAATCGAAAACTAAAGAATGCATTTCGAATGATTTAATAAAAGATTAACAATTTATTTTGTGGAAAACATTTTAATTTTTATTATTTTTTGAGATCTTATTCGAAAAATTACTAACAAATTTTAGAAAATTTACAAATGTGCCTAATGGGGAAATAACTACATATCTATAGGAATATCTATGACTGAGAAATTTCGCATTCTGTAAAGTCACACATGTCCACTGACTCATAATAGTTCATAAATTGATTACTACAATTGATGTATTTATCTATTTTTTAATTTTTATAATGAAAATATGCTTTGTAAAAAAAATTAAAAAAATTAATAAATATTTACATTAAGAAATTTTTCCAAATCCAATTTTTTTAAATATTTTGTTCGCTTTTGTAGTATTGTTATGTAAACAAAATGTTTTTTGCAAATAAACTCTAAAACTCTCCGTAAAAAGTCCATCCGTCAAAACGACGTCGATGTATGATAAACGTTTCTCGTAGACCAACGTATGATTCTAGGGTTAAAGAAAAATTCAAAAAATAAACTTAGGTAAGAATTTTTTTTTCATTTATGTTTTTAATTGATGCATTAGATCAGTTTTATCGAAAAATTAACATGTAGTCTCATTTGAAAATCTACAAGTTTGTATCATAGCTCGAAAACCAAAGAGCTATAAAGCTCCTGACGATTGCAACCGGTTGCCCCCGTCGATATCTACAACTCTTATTTGAACAATGTTTGTGTAGATGCTGTGTTTTTGTTGTATGTATCATAATCGCTTGGTAGGGGTAGCGGTGTCCACTTCATTTACCGGCGACAACCGGCACAGTAGGTAAAGATAGAAATATTGTTTCTGATCTTCTGTGCTTCTGATAAAATCAGCTAAAATAAACACTTTTTCAACAATAAAAAGACCGATATTACGCTTCGTTTTTGAAATATCGAGTGCGGAAACTAGAGGAATTAGCATTAAGTTGACGTCTAGGATGTGTGGGATGCAATGATTTGAGTGTATATACTGCTAAAACCAACCAAAATAAACACTTTCTCAAGAAAAAAAAAATCGGTATCTCGCTTCGTTTTCGAAATTTCGAACGCCAAAGAAAATGTTTATCTGTATTGATAAATTACGTACAAAAATACAAAGAATAGATTCATATTCTATTTTCAAACTTTGACACTCGATATTTCGAAAACGAAGCGAGATATAAATTTTCGTTATTTATGAAAACTTTGTTTTGGTCAGTTTTACCAAAATATGTATTCACAGGTGCATATATACACACAAAATAAATAACAAAAGAAAATTTTAAAAATTGAATTTTTTTAAATTTAACGACGGTTTCATGGCGTCTAGGAAATTGTAGCCGTTAACATTAAGCCAAATTTAATAATTTCACACCAAATATCTGGCGAAATATCGATTTTTTCTTGAAAAAGTGTTTATTTTACTTTGGAGATCAAATAAATTGCTCTAAACGGTTAATACATTTTTAATTTATATGTATTTAAGTTTTGATCCGTTATTTTCAAACATTAAAATATATGCGCACACGGAGAGAAAAATCATATAATTTTTGTAGATAAAATTTCAGAAAAAATACTATGCTCTCTTATAATGCGTGCGCGATCGACGACCAAAATAAAAAATATGTGCTAGCATGGTAAAATTTAATGTGCTAACACAACTTTTATCACACTCTTATGCATATATGTTATAGTTTAATTCTTGTTGTCGTACTCTTTCATTTGCGCATCTGACCCGCAACCTTATGTTGCTTGGACTGTATCTGTAAAAACTTCGAAGATGCCCGATCTTTTCCGACCTTTGATTCTTTATGATGGATACAAAAATGATTGCCAACAATATATTCTAATACTAAAGATAGTGAAGTAACAAAATGATAAATTAAACGGTGACATCCCCGTCCTCTAAGACAGCGTAATGAATACTGCTTGCTGCTTGTAAGACAGTCTAATAAATCAAGGTGCTTGGTCTGACCCGTCCGACCAAGTTGGTCGTCCACACCTATGGTTGGCTATGTGACTTGCTATGAGTGAGGTACATTTCAACAGCCTTCACAACACACACAACCTTCTTTCTCTTTTTTTCTTTCTACTATTATCAGATAGCATTTCAAATATTATAATACAGCATGGTAATTTTTGTAAGAAAAACAATTAAAAAATATTTTTTTGTCGGCAATGAAACTTTGGAAAGTAGGCGAATATTTGGTCTAGTTTAACATAACAATTTGGACCCATCTTAAAAACAGAAGTTTGAGTTTAAATTAGTTAGCTAATAATATTGTGAAAAATGAAGAATTTCTTAAAGTAATTAACCACCCATCAGATTTTTGCCCTTTGTAATTTTTTAATATTAACATATTATCAAGTTGATAAATCAAAAATTTAACAAATGAAAATTGAAGAACACCTAAGGTTTTGAATTATGTCCATGTCCTTAATGATTACCGTAAAAAGTCAACATCATTTTAAAATATGTCATTCTAGGAGAATATTATTCTATAGTACAAGATACAAAACACAAAAAAACTAAAAACACTTTTCAAGATGAAAAAATATCAATATATGTACATATATCTCAAATAATAATAAAAAAGAAATATATTAAAAAACTAAAATTGAACAAAACAAAAAGAACTTGATCAAATGTTTCATGTCATATTTATAAAACACTACAAGTACAAAAATAGATAAAAGTTTTCGATTTTATTACAAATTTTTCTTAGAAGATAAAATTACTTAGCGAAACATAAAAGTTGTGTAGGTATTTGATGCAGTATCCTTATCACTATTATTTTAATGTGAATTAACCTAGTTTGCAGGAAGGAAAATAACACATTCATACATAACACGTACGTAATACACAAATATAGCTGCATCCTTTTTTATTGAGAACATGGTAATGTAATTCTAGCACAAAAAAGTTTATTTTATCCATAGATCGCAACACTGTGTAACTATTACTACAAAAACTTTCTATACTTTCTTCTTTTCCTTATATCTATACGTACCTAAATTATAAAAGCTAAATGCATTTCCATTTACATATCTGTTTGTCTAACGTAATGCACACTTACTTTATGTGTAGGTTTTAAACAAAACTCTTGCAGGGAAACTATCTATGTATTCTTACTTTCTGAATTATTATAAAATATAATACCCCTGTCGCAGCATCCTGCATAACATAGCGAATTTCCATTTACAAAAGTACGTTTTTCTCGGAAACTAGTTGATATAGAGTAATTGTAAATAAAAAAACCTTCTTTATGTGATTTTTCCGCCTCATTCCGCCAAATTTTTTTCACGAAAAATGTCCAAAACCCCGTAACCGTTTTCACGAAATTTCTTAAAAATAAGATGTTTCGTTCTTGAGTTATCGTGCAGACACTTAGTAAACATATATATATATATATATAAATGTGTCCGCACGATAACGTACTTTTGTAAATGGAAATTCGCTATGTTATGCAGGATGCTGCGACAGGGGTATTTGTAATTTCAGGACCAAAAGACATGATTCAGTCCATCATAATAGAGAGTAAAGTGCCACTTTTAGTCCCAAGGGATTAAAAAAAATACTTTTAGTTCGAAAGGACTTAAAAGTAATTTTGCTCCCGTTTTTAAACCAATCAGCAACCACAAATTCAAACTTTTGGATAAAGAAAAACAGTTATACTGTATTGTTCAATTCGATTGATTTATCTAAAATATACCTGATTGAATATTACGACATACAATTTGAATAACATTTAAATTTTTTTTTTTAAAATTTTTATAATTTAAAAGTATTCCGAATTGCAAAAAATAATATATACACCACAGAACTTAAATATTTTTTATTATTATTATTTTTTTTTATCCCACGTGTGATTTGTTGCTCTCAAGCCTTTACAGGACCTTTTACAACAAACTTCACACTCGGGATTAAAACTAACATTTCAGTCCCTTGGTGTATAACATGCTATTTTCCCCTTGATTTTGTAATGAAATATGGTTAATGTTAGAAATTTTTCAAAATTTTACATTTGATTTAATAAAGAATTTAAAAGCACAGAAACTAATTTTTTTTTATCTTATATACAGATTAAAATTTTTTCGGAATTTTGCATTGCCTATGCTTTTTTGTCTCAAACTTGTACAGTTAATTAAAAATTAATTATTCAGTTTATGTATCTATTATTAAACAATTTTTGTATCGAGTTTAGACAGAAAGACATCGGTTTTATATTTTTTTATCCATTATATTTAATTAATAAAAATTTAAATAAAAAAAAAAAAAAAAAAAAAAAAAAAAAAAAAAAAAAAAAACAAAAACAAAAAAACTATATGAATATTAACAATTAACTTACGGTTTCCAGAATCTTGTGTAGCCATTTTTTCCCTTTTCTCTTCTTTTTTTTATTAACTTCTTGTAATTCACAAAACAGGTACGAAAAATAAAATGAATATTCTTTGTAATTTATTTTTCTCAGGGCTGGGAACTATTTAAAATGATTTCATTTTAAATATGTATTTAAAATACAAAATGGCATTTTGCATTTTCTATTTTAAATTAGTTCGGTCAAACCATTTTCCATTTTGTATTTAAAATGGAAATTTGAATCCATTTTACATTTAAAATGAAAATGTATGTATACTCAAATTTATGTGTATACAATATTAATTATAGAACTTGAATTAACGATTTGAAGTCTAACAAATTGTAAGTTAAATGTAAGTTGATTTAATTGACTCAAATATTTCATAACTCGAGTTGCAATGTCACTTAAGTTTGTTACTAAAGTTGCAGTTCTCTTAAGTCAAATTTTTTATTGAGAAATTGCAGTCGTAGTGTCCTCAAGGTTTGAATACGCCAAGGCCGATTTAAATTTTACAATATTTTTCAGTAACAATATTTGAAGAGTTAAGTTTCGTTTTCATATCATGCAAACTTTACAAAATTTTCTCAAAAGACTGCCTTTATGTATTTAATTTCAGTACGTTTTAAGTCAAAAAAGCATTTTGCATTTTATAATCTATTTTAAATAACTATTTTCCATTTTTAATTTTAAATATGTTCAGCAAAACCATTTTCCATTTTGTATTTTAAATGCATTTTTGGAAACCATTTTTCATTTTCTATTTTAAATGGTTTCTATGAACCATTTTTCCCAGCCCTGATTTTTCTAAACAACCCCAAACTGTTACAGCGTCGTTTCAGATTTTTGAACATCTGGCGCCCAGACGACAATTTTTAGAAATTTTGTAAAATCTAAGCAAAGTATATGCCACCTGTTATTGTTTTGAAAAAAAATGTTGTTAGCTTAACGTTAGCTAATGGAGCTTGCACCGTTACAAAACAGAGGGCTCTCTCTGATTCAAAAAATTATTGTCAATATAATTCTCACTTGATTGCAATAATGAAATATATTATATGGATGTCTATCTATATGAAATAACTCACTATTGCAGTGAAATACATATATACACATTATACACATAATGCAACATACCTTTGTAGACACACTAAAATTATAAAATAATAAATTGACTTTTTTTTTCTTATTTTCTCAAAAACTAGCCAACCTAGAATAATAGTTCCAAAACCTTTTTTATGTTATTTTTTCTCGTCTTTGCAATGGTGTAAAAAAATTTGACAAAATCTTTTAAATTATAGCAAATTTTGGCCAAAAACTCATTTTCACGAAAAATGCTCAAAAAACCATGTTCCTGAGCTCCGACGTTTTTGGCTGAAGAACTCATCCAAGATTTTTGGACTTCCAACGTTGTCACCAAATTTCGTAAAACTAGCAGTTTTTCCTGAAGCGCTATCGTGCTGATACATAAATACATAAATACATATATACATATATATATATATATATATATATATATATATATATATATATATATATATATATAAATTTTAGTGAATGGTATTTTTGGGCTCTAGGGACCTCAAAACAGATTTCTGCCATATTTTCGGGCTGAACTTCCACTATGACTTACACCATAATAGCTGAATTTCCAGAATTCTTTCTGGAAATTCGCTAAAAGTATATTTAGTTTAAGTCATAGACTGTAGAGTCTATTTCTATTAAAATCAATAAATGTAAGTATAAAAAACAAAATCAAAGAGCATTTTTATAAGCGGTTTGCTGTAAGCTTTTGTATCGACCATAGATATGAACAACAGAGAATAATTTTCTTTTTTTTCTTAAGAAAGTAAGTCTGTATAAAAATAAATGTAATTTTAATGAAGAAAAATATGGAAACGCCATATAAAGCCAATAAAGAATTTCCTAATACTTTGGATATACGATATACAAAAACATATGTTGCTTCCTTAATTTTATAAAAAGCCAAAATGCCGCATTATCAAGTTTAAAATTTATTTTGAATATAAATTTATTTAAAAAAACATTTAATTTTTACGTATATTTTTGTCCACGTTTACTTCTGATTTATATTTTAATCATTTTCGAGCATCTTTCAGCACATCGAATTTTGTAAACGTTATAAACATTCATAAATTCATATAAAAGTTTTGTTTGTAACGTAAAAGCACCAGTTATGGACAGTGTACCCATAAGGGACGTTTTGAAGATGAAAAATTAGCAAACTAGAAGGTTCATTTCTACTAGAAGCAGCACATAAGAATTGTAATAGTTCTCATACTATAATATTCAAATTTGAAGTCTATAAGCTAAGTAGTTTTGATGAAAGTGGTTATTATACTACGTGCGGTGACAATTTAGGAAAAAATTTTAGGTTATTTATAAGAAAATTATTGCAAATGAATGTTATAATTATTATCTTATAAAAAAGGTATAAACTTAGTATTAAATAACAATGTATTCTCAGTTTATATATTTATCTGAAATATGTATTATAGCCTAATTTTCTTGAAACCACTTAAATATCATTTGATATATGTATTGTTTATGACTGGTGCAAGTTGTACGTACTGATCCAGTCATGGACACTTTGTCCATTACTGGGGTTCCTTATCGTTTTCTGTATTTTGGTATTTTATAGTTATAGGTTATATAACTTTTCATTTTGTGTTGGTAATTGTTTAAAAATATTCTCCGATTCAGTAATGGACATAAATGTTTATGAAAGGTTGTCCACAATTGGTAGTGCCAGATTACAGTTCCATTTTTCCTTTCATTGGAGAAAATATCTGTTCAATTGCATGTGGTACACCATCTACTTCTTCAAATTGTCTAGAATCTTATTTAGGGATTTCTGTAGCTGTTTTTAGAAACACGAGGATTCCGTCATCTTTTAAACGCGCTTTATTTTGGCCCGAATTAGAAATTAAAAGATGACGCGAAAAAGAGCAATTACGTTGAGCTGTTACTAGTGAAACTTGGAGAACGTATATGACAAAAAAAAAGAAAAGAAAACGAGAAAGAGCAAAAACAAGAAGAAAAAGAAAAACGGATAAGAAAAGGCAAGAAAAGAAAATTTTAAAAGAAAGTAAGAATGAAGCCGTAGAAAGAAAAGAACAAGCAAAATAAAGAAAGAACGAAGAACAATACATTTCAAACACAAGCTTAACAATAGAAGACGTTGACATAAAAAAAATTTTTTTCAGTCAGAAAATCATGAAAGACGGACACATTGGCGAGTGCCGAATTAATCCACTTTGAGGCTTGACGTTTCCTTATCGAGACCGTCCCTCTCTCACAAGAAATAGAGCACAAAAAAATATATCTTAAACAATCTTACCTACAAATCTTTTCAAAATAGACAGTTTGATCGGGCCCTTCAGAAAACCGGGCCTTAGACATTTGTTATTATTAATTTTATTCATATAACTTAATTAAGAATGTTATTATTTTTCTAATAATAAAAATCTTTGACAAGATGCTAATATTTTCATTTTTTAACGTATTAGATGCTTGTATTATATGTTTATGACTAGGTGTTCAAGTATGGGTTTCCATTACTGGATTTCAACTATCCATAACTGGGTTCTCTGACAGAGTCTTATTATTTTGGGAATAATTTTTTATTTTGTTATCACATAAATTTTAGACAGATAATATCATTGATTAGATATCCTTCAATTACTTGCAACAACGTTTGTACTTATAAATAAAATAAATTACCCGATACAGCGTCGAACTTAAAAGATATGTTCTTAAACTGTCCATAACTGGTGCTTTTACGTTATTTACTGTTTATTTTAAATTTGGTAAAAAAATATACAAAAAGTTCAGGTATTTTGTCAAGACAAACGAGTTTTCGAAAAGATTTTGGAAAAAACTTGATTATTGTGAGCGAAATGTTTAATAAAAATATTTATTAATAAATTATAAGAGCACCAGTTTTGTCAAGAAAAAGTAGTCTCCAAAAGTGGTGCTTGACAAAAATGACGCTTTTTGACCAGAGGCGATTCACATGTCTAATATATTGTAACATACCTGAATACATTTATAATTTTATCAAAAATGGGAAGAAGGCCAGTGAATCCCTTTAATTTATTTCTTATTTTAAATTATTAAAGTTCAGACAACTTTGTTGTAGTAATGTAATTTATAAAAATTTTATGTCTATTTTTAATTGAATAAAAATGTTTTTTTAAAAATGTTCAGCAAATTATTCATTTTTAGAAATTTTTATTTATTCGAAATTAACTATTCAGTTAATAATTTAAAGAAATAGAAATTTTAATATGCTTGATAATAATTTCCATTTTAAATAATTTATACAACAGCCATTTTAGATTTTATTTGAGTTATCAGAGAAAATTAGATGGTGTACCTATATAATAAGCAAGAAAAGAAAAGAAAACATTTTTATTTGATAAAATGAATATGTAATCATTTAAAGTAAGGGACATAGCACATTATTCTTTCGATGTCTTTTAAAACTGCCTCTAATTGATAAGCAAATATTATACATACATCTGTAACTGGCTGATTTAATAAAATTATAAAATTATCTCTACATATAACCTACGTTATATGAAACGCACAGACGCTTTATTAACGTCACATGGGAAAACTCTTAACGGAGTTCCTATAAAAATATTATAAATAGACGTTTTCAAAAATAGACTTGGTATGTGATGCGTAGGAATTGGAAAATATCAAGAATAATTTGTAGGAAGGAAAGAAGATCGATGGTAAATTTTGTATGTAAAACCTGGTAATCAAACTGTAATGAATCTATTTCTCATTTTTTTTTTTTTTTAAATTCTATAAATATCATTTGACATCCAAATACGAGTATTAATAAAAAAAAAGCACATTAATCCCATTTAATGGGGACCAGATAAAAAAACGTGGCAAAATGAACAATAAAGTACCCGCCTGATATAAAATAATATCTAAATATTGCATTCGTTAAAAAACGAAAACATTTTTTTTTATCATAAAAGATATAAAATTTAAGTAAGTGTGCGTCATCACTTAACAGAATGCGAAATATATAAAAATTTATTAGCATTTCCTGTTGCTCACTACGCCATTAGTGTTACTTACATTTACGTGCCTTCTAATAGGAATGGTGTTGGTAAAATAGCGTACAATTATTTAATATGATATAATACCCAGTTAAATTAATTTCATCAATTAGTTGTTGAAAAGAACAGCACCGTGAAGTTTTAGCGAAGAATGGAAAAGAAAAATAAATATTTAAATTAATTGAGATCGTTAAGTGAGACAATAAAGATTTCGGCAACAAAAACTGAATTTGAATGAAATTTCCATTATTAGATTCGATGCTTTAAATTTATTTTTATTATTATGATAATAATTAATTATACACAGTAAGGTTTCGATTTGATTTACTCCGTTCAGGAACATCTTCGAAGGACTCCTCTAAGTTTAGCCATATAATTAATTTATATAGTATACCTATATGCATACATTGTAAAATGCTGAATTTACACGTGTTTAGCAGCTAAAGCAGGTATTAAAGCAAATATTTAAACTAAACCGTTTTTTGTTTAGTGGATGTCCACACACAATTAAATAACTTGATTTAGTATTTAGTTGAAGTAGTAATGTACAATGTAGTAAAACTAAATTAAAAATGACACATAGGGCACATAGTCCTCAATAAATCCGTTGTGCACTACAAAAGTCAAAAATGTATCAGATATAGGCAGCGTGCGAAGTATACGGTGGGGACAATTAAATCGATTGCAGCGTGAGTAGTGGAGAAAACAAGCATTAATACGGGCTGCTCATATGTGTTTATAGTATAATAAAAAATATTAAATAAAAATATTTACATTTATTCACTTTGATTATAAACGCAGTTGCAACTAATATGTCATTCCTTATTTATCTGTCAACTGTATTAACGTCTACACGTCAATCCATAAATACAGAATTAAAAATACTTGATGTATTTTAACTCACAGTCACATTAAATAATGTTTCATAAGGAGTAAAAGTTATTGATGTTTGTCTTATGGCTCTGTAAACTAAATGACTTTTGCCAGAATTTCTTAATCATCGAATTTCCCTGACGTACTTCACCGGCACCAGCAACTTTTTCCTCTGCATAGTCCGAGGTTGGAAGGAAATACTGTCTTGATAATTATATCCATATTAACGTCGAAAGTTGCTTAATTACTTTTTTAATAAAACTGTTATACTTCATCCAGTATTTTATTGTTTAAACTGAACAAATCAAATTGTTCAAATTTATTTATAAAAAAAGAATTAATTGTAAATAGCAAACATTTGTATTCAGATTTTACGGTTTGTTTAAAAATATTATAAATTTATTTATTTCTACGGTTACTATTATTTATATTCGTTAATGAGCCCGGAAAAATGTATATTATAGATGCCGTTGCCATCACGCACCCAGCCTTATCAGAAAAAAAAGGTGACATTTATGTTTGAGCTGACTTGTTGGTTTGATCTGTTAATATAATTTATATATCCCATAAAAACGCACAAAAAAAAAATGTTATATTTTTTTTTTCGATTATTATTGGATGAAGAGAGAATGCCGGACCGGCTTCAATTTTTAATCGAGTTATGTTCAGTGTATTTACAATTTATATATGCAATAAAAATTCCTCAAAAAAGTATATTTTGCAATAAATAAAAATTAATAATATTTTACGCCTATATTTGTATATTCGAATCCTAATAAACACTTTACTAAACTAATAATGTGTTGACACCGGTATAAATAACAGCAAGTTCAAAAAAATCTTTATTATTTAAGTGGGGGTACTTACACAAGTAAATGGAACAGGCTTCTATTTACTTGACTAAACAGTTACTAAATTTCTAACTTGCACTTGTACTAAGGGTACGTCTTTTATCTTCCTCTTAAACTGTTTCTTGTCTTAAAGTTGCTCGTATCTTCTTCTTATTTCATTTTGTTGTCTTTTAACTTCCTACTAAGTCTTAAAATTAGGTTAGTTAAGAAGAAGACAATTTGAGAATAGGATGAAGTTCCTCTTTTAATTCACTTAAGAATCGGATATCTTTATTCAATTAGAGTGAGAAATACATTTTTGACATATTATGCTGCTGATCTTCGATAATCTTCGTGAAACTTCGAATTGTTACATAGGTTACATATTCCTAAAACCATAGAGTTGTAAATGCAAATATTATATAAACGTAAGAAGGCTCTATTCTCATTGTACTTAAAATAAAAAAAAAAAAAAAAAAAAAAAAAAAAAAAAAAAAAAAACGAGCCAAAAAATCATAAATTAACACTCTCACCATTATATGCAAAAAATACGTAAAGAAATGGTTTTTAGCAAACAATTAAGTACTCTTGTGTATTGTATCAAGCTTTTGATGCTTTCTTCTCCTATTTTTCTCATTGTTTTAATGCTAGTTGTCCTATAACTAAATGTAAAATCAAACATGAAAATTATGTGACAAAAAAATGGGTTACCCCAAAACTAATAACAGAGAGCGACTATTTGAGGGACTTATTTATTTTAAAAAGGCATAATAATACTTTAAATGAATTTTACAAAATTAAAATTCAATTATATTATTGATCAACGTGATAGCACAAGTAAAGGTAGATGGAATGTCATCAACAAAGTATTGGGTGTGAAAAAAAAAATTAGAAACAATATAGTGTCACTTCAAAATAGTGATACACAATTGATTCAAAATGAAAATGAAATGACTAAATTATTTGTTAATTATTTTAGCAATGTTTCAAAAGAGAAATTAATTTTAAGATATGGTAATTTATTAACAGATGGATATTTCCCAATTATACCCAAATTCCATGTTTTTATTCCCTCCAGACAACGTAGAAATTAAAGAATTAAAACCACTATAGCTAAATTAAAAAATACATCCAGTACTGGAATTGACGATGTTCCGTCCAAAGTCTTAAAATATATATCTAATATCATCTGTGATATTTTATGTTATCTTGTGAATATGTCCTTTTCTAGTGGTCAATTTCCAACTTGTCTCAAAACTTCAGTAGTAAAGCCTCTATTCAAAAAAGGTGACAGAACATTAGGGTAAAGTTGCCTATTTGGGATACCTTTTTTTAAAGCCTTGTTCTTCTAAAGGTATTTGACTTTAGCTACTAAAATCAGCTCTAATCTACGGAAAATATATTCTAGTTTTACTGCCAGAAGGAAAAATCTGGTACTAGTTCAACTTTATTGTTGGCAAACGATTTTGTCAAGTGTCATTTTTGGTCATCGAAAAAAAGGTTTCGTAATATGAGATACTTAGTAAAGCATCCTAATATGAGATACTGTCTCATATTAGGAAACTCTAAGAAAACAATTTATAAATAATACCTTTATTGATTAAAATTAAATGAAAATAATAACAGACTTCAGTTTTAATGGTTTATAAGTACGTCGGGCTTAAAATTACTTTATTGTATAAAAAAATAAACAATAATTCTGACCTTAAAAATTAAATTTAATAAAAAATTAACAGCTTAAAATTCTTCTTTTTCATAATGAATCGTTAAAATTTATACTTGTAAATGATAATACTTTAACAGAAACCACTGAAAAACTTGAGATTTAGTTTTAGCACATTGAACATGAGCCCATCTAAAACAAAACCTGCATTTCTCCCACTTCTCACCACACGTACCTAGTTCCTAAAATGAGATACCTCATATTCGGATTCGTTGGGAAATATTTAACATTAGAAATTTTTAGGTCATGCTTTTTTTCTTAGACAAAGGATTTACAGTAATACGTCATAAATCATTAATACAGTATGCGCACTTGTCGTGAAAAGAAGTTGCAAACAATTGTAAAATAAACGAAATAAATAGATAACATACAAACACAACATGTAATTTTTTTATGGTATTAAAAAACAGATTTTTGTTGGCACAGATTGTCCCTTCGGCGAAAATTTCGGGAAACTAACAAGAAGTTTGATGTTTCGATGCTGCTCATCTGTGCGAGGGACATAATTATAAATATTTGGTCATATAATCGAAATAACCTGCTATCTCATATTAGGTGACCATCTCATAATAGGCAACTTTACCCTACTAGAAAATTATAGGCCAATTTCGTTACTGTCGGTGTTTTCGAAGGTGATTGAAGCAATTATGTACAATAGACTGTTAGATTTCATTAACAAGAATAATATCCTATCTAAACGTCAACATGGGTATCGCACAAACTACTCAACTTGTTCGGCTTATTGCAGTGTGGTGGATTACGTTTTAAAAAATTTTAATAGGCGTAAATTTAGTGCTGCTGTATTTTTTGATTTAACCAAATTTTATTAAACAAAATTGAATCAACTTGGAGTCAGGGGACTTACATATAAATGGTTTGAATCTTACTTAAAGGACCGAAAAATTGTAGTTAATATCAACAAGGAAATATCCGAGGAACGTAGTATAAACACAGAAGTACCACAAGGTAGTAATTTGGGTCCTATATTATTTTTACTTTACGTAAATGATCTGCCAAACCATATAACGCAGGGAGAAGTTGTAATGTACGCAGACGACACAACGATTCTGATATCGGGTGACAATTTTGAAGAACATTATAAAATTAAAATTGCTATTAATGAATTTGGGCAGTGGTGCTTACGTAATCATTTGATATTAAATATACTAAAAACAAAATACATGATATTTAACAGAGGAAATTTAATACATGATGCTTCGATTACGTTTGAGGATAACGACATATCTAAAGCTGATGAAATTAAGTTTTTGGGGGTTACTCTGGATTACAATTTTAAATGGACGTCACACATAGATGAGATTTGCAACAATCTGAATCAAATGTGTTATTCTCTACGATTACTCAAGAAAAGTGCTGACATATCAACCTTGTTAACGTTCTATATTACTCATATGTCTACAATAAATTAAAGTACTGTATTATACTGTGGGGTCATGCGACCGAAGTGAAAAGAATTTTCATTATTCAAAAAAGAATTATTCGAATTTTATTTAACTTAAACAGTGGGCAATCATGTAGAGGAAATATTTTATCAAAAACAATATATTCACTATTTATGGAATTTATAAATCTGAATTAATTATGTACGTAGAGCGAAATCTAGAACTGTTAGATAAAAATTCAGATGTTCACGGATATAATACCAGAACAAATACTGATATATTTATTGAAAAATATAAAACTAACAAGTGTAGAAATAATCCAGTCTGTACAGGAAGGCGCAGCTATATAATAACCTGCCAATTTATTTAAAGGAGATCAACGGCCAAGGACAATTTAAGAAAAGATTAAGAAGGCTCATTATAGAAGAATGTCTGTATGATCCAGTATAATGTTTTAAAAATTATGTTTAAAAAAAATGAAGTTCTATGTTTTGGAGCTGTTTTTAAAGATTTTAATTTTGGAAATTTTATCTTTATTTAGAAATTTTAGCTTGACAATTTTAATTTTAATTTTAATGTTATGTTCAATTTTTTGTCCTGTACTTATTCTATCCATGTATAATGTCATTGAATAAAGCATTATTATTATTATTATTATTATTATTATTATTATTATTATTATTATTATTATTATTATTATAGACTTTTACGCCAACCTGGCGCTCACTACTCAGTAGGACAGTACTGGGTAACATTCACCTATACCGGCATTATGCAAGGTATTAGGCTCTGTGGAAGGGTAATGTGCCAAACCAATCCGTAAAAGTACCGTAGTACATTCACGGACGGGTTTGTCACATCACTCCTTATATTGTTGTTGTTGTTGCTTGAAACGAGGTGTTATGCGTCTATTTTGGTGTACACTGGTTCGTACGACGAGACTTTTGTGGGAGCGTAGATGTTGGCTCAATGACAGACGGCTGTGAATGCCTAGTTCGTTTTCGTGTCCTCAGAGAATAGGTAGGATTAGGGACAGAGGGAAGGGAAAGGACTGTTTGTGTTTGTGTGTATGTTCGTGTATGTGTGTGGATGTGTCGTTCTATTTTTCGTTTCTTGGTGTAAATGTGTTCTGGTTCATCAAGTTGCTCATTAAGATCGGGTGTTCCTGGAATTGCGCGTTTAGATGGTACAGAGGTTGACGGACCTTGTGTGTTATTGAGTTGGGGAGGATTGTGCACCAGAGCGGTAACAGTGACAGTGCGGCAGTTGGTCGATCCTCCCTCTCCATCAGACGAATCTGGATCTGTATGTGTGTTAGGTGTTTGTGTTTCAGTGTTAGCGTATTGTGTGTTTATGTATGTGTGTTGTGTGTCTGTAAGATGAGTGTCAGTGTGTTGTTCACTCACTGTAGATGGCTCAGATGGAGTACAAGCAGATCTTGTGCTTTCACATATCGCAATCGGATTCGTATTACTGAGGAACTTCCGTACTATACGACATGTGTTTATGATCACTGCCTTTTGCATAGTGACATATGTGTACTTTGGGAGACCCAAGAGGCTCAAGCTATTGTGCAGTGTGTGTGGAATGACCCCGGTGGCACTGAGTACTATTGGAACAATGTGGACATGTTCCATTCGCCATTGTTGTTTTATTTCGGCTGCGAGGTCAGTGTATTTCTCCAATTTAACTGCGTGTGTTTTTTGTAAGTTATGTGTATTCGGAACCGCAATGTCGATCAGATAGGTGGTCTTAGTTTGTTTCATTACGAAGGTGATATCTGGTCGATTATGATTTATGGTCTTATCTGTAATAATCGACCGATCCCAGTAAAGTCTACAGGAGTCATTCTCCGCTACTACTTCCTTCAGTCTCCGGGAAAAGACTTCCTTGACTCAACCAGGCGTGCGACGCTGCTTTGTCGACGTTACTCTGGTTAAGATCATGTGGATGTCTTCCATGTAGAGGCTTGCGGATCCATTGCTGGATTTTGTCCTCCTTCGTGACCAAGGGGCAAAAACTATCTGGCATTTCTGTGTGTGAGAGGTTTAATGGTGTGTATGCCTTGTCGGCTTGGATTATTGCATTGTGTAAGTGTGATGTGTGTGTTTTGGTGTAAAAGTATTCTCGCAAGTTATGAACCTGTTTATTATGCGTGTTCCTTATGTCTATAAGACCCCGACCCCCTTCGGCTCTTGGCAGCGTCAATCGTTCTATCGCTGCTTTGGGATGATGAATTCGGTATTTGGTCATAAGGACGCGGGTCTTGATCTCGATGTTTGTCAAGTCCGTAGGCGTCCATTTGATTACCCCAAATGAGTACGTTAGCACCGGAACTGCGTAGGTGTTAATTGCTTTGATGGTTTTTTTTCCATCAAGGTGGGTGTTCAGTAATCTCCGTACACGCGTTAGGTATTGCTGCATCAGGTGTTGTTTTACAGCGCTGTGATCTATACGTTCGTTCTGATTGAATCCGAGATACCGGTACGACTCTCCCTCGTCCATGGGCTGCATAACAGACTCTGGTTCGAGTTCGAATGCGACCGCAACTCGTTTTCCTCCAGAACGACATTGTGTTCGACATTTATCGATTCCGAACTCCATACAGAGGTCTCGCGAAACCTCGTTGGAAAGTCCCAGCAGCTGCTGTAATTGATGTTTAGTAGCTGCATAGATCTTAATATCATCCATATACATCAGATGTGAGATGGTATGGCGCGAATTCGTTTGCGTACCTACATTGTAACCGTATTTGGTTTCATTTAACAGGCGAGAAAGTGGGTTCATTGCGAGACAAAACCATAATGGACTCAATGAGTCGCCTTGGAATATGCCGCGTCTTACTTGAATAAGGTCGCTTGCTGTTTTTTCATTACCAATACTCAAATGTAAGGTCGTTCGCCAATCGGACATGATCGTTCCAAGAAAGTTCACGATACTTGGGTGTATTTTGTACAGCTCCAATACTCTCCATAACCAGGAGTGCGGGACCGAATCAAATGCCTTTTTGTAATCAATAAACGCTGTGTACAGGTTACGTTGTCTCCCTTTCGCTTGTTCCAGTACTACGGAGTCAATCAGAAGCTGCTCTTTGCAGCCTTGTGACCTCTTTCGACATCCCTTTTGTTCTTCTGTCAGTATGGTGTTAATCTGACAATGCTCATTGATCTTTTCTGCCAGACAGGACGTCAAAATCTTATACACTGTAGGCAAGCAGGTGATAGGCCTATAATTCGCAGGATTTTTTGTATCACTGTTTTTAGATTTCATGTATGTGATACCCTGCGTTAGGAACTTCGGTGTCAGGTTTGGTGTTCTTATAAATAGTGTGAATTGTTCAGCGAGGTACTTGTGTGTTGATGTAAAGTGTTTGAGCCAGTAGTTTTGTATGTTATCGATGCCAGGTGCCTTCCAGTTATGCGATCTCTGTAAAGCTCTGGAGACGTCCTCTGTAGTAATGTCCGTATAGGGCACCGGAAGATGTTCGTTATTGCTGCACTCTGTATCGATCCAGCTGGCTTTGTCATTATGGTCAATGGTGTTGGACCATATATTCGCCCAGAAACTATGGAGTGCGTTCTTCTCCGGTAGACCATTACTGTCAGTTACCGTGTTCGTTAGAGACTGATAAAACCGTCTCTCGTTTCTGCTGAACGCTTGGTTTTGTCGTCTGCGTTCAGTACTGGTCTTATATCTTCGTAAGCGCTTCGCTAGTGCTGTTAATTTTTGGTGAAGCGTATCTCTGATCTCTGTGAGTGTTTTATTGGGTTCCTCGTATTGTGTGTGTACTGTGTGTTTGTGTAATATGTCGTGTATATATTTGTTGAGCCGTTTGGACCTCGTACCCTGTTGGTATTGGGTGATCCTGCCGAGGTTGCATCGGATGGTGCTGATGCGTTTATTCAATCGTGTTTCCCAGGCAGGGGTTTTGTATTCCTTCGAGTTGTGCGCTACAGGTGGTGTTACATCGGACCCATTACAACGTATTGCTGCAACGGCTCCACAGTAGATAGCTGTGTGTAACTCGATAAAATTGTCACAAGTTTGCAAGTGTTGAGGCAGTATTATGTTATTTAATATCTCAACGATCTCAGCCAATCTACGTGAGGTGTGTTGTTTAGGCAACGAGTACCGATGTGTGGGGTCCGTCCCTTCGAATTCAGTAAGCGCTGTGTTAAATTCCAGTTCGATCTCTTGCAGTAGGGTGTCATTTACTGCTGTTTCATGGTAGTTAGGCTCATTCTCGACAAGTTGTTGAGTGTCGTTTTGTGTGGGGCTCCCCATTTCTGGTGGGCCGTGGTCGGCCTGACTTTCTTCATTTTGAGCAAATTGATGTGCGACTTGTGTTTTAATAGTGTTTATGAGGGAAGAAGGTATAAGATTATTGGTGAAAATGACACGCTTTTGGTCTGCCAGTCTCTGTTCAGTGACGCGATTTAGGTGAGGATATGTGCGCGCGAACTTTATTATTATTATTATTATTATTATTATTATTATTATTATTATTATTATTATTATTATTATTATTATTATTATTATTATTATTAGTATATATCTGTAAACTCGATGGTTACACAAAATGTTTGGTTATGAAAACGATTTAAAAGGCCCAAATTGTAAACCGTATATTGTATCTATAGTCAAAATCCAACTCAAAATGATAGACTCCCTATTAACTTAACAGCAACATTAAGAGGAACATAAAAGACATACTTTTTATAAATAGTAACATTTAAGCTAAGAATACTCGTTGTTAAAAGGAAGTTTATGAAGAAGATAAAATACCCACCCTAACTACAACTGTCTACATGACAAAAATAACTTAGTAACTTAATTAAGTAATCTGCTTAAGCTATTAAACACGTATAAATTCGGCATATAAATTACAGAATTATTGTATATTTCAGATCAAAATGAGATAGCTGATACTAATTGGTTGGTTTTAGCACTCATTAAATTCTGGTTTTGATTCTAATAATGACATAATGAAAAAAATTAACCGCATTATAAGTCCAACCAAATTAAACTGCTATAAATACATATAACCTTATATATTTAATAGAGTTGAACAATACCTACCTTTTATGGTATTCTATTTTGAAAAATAAAAATAAATTTTACTTTTCAAATACCAGTTTAGGTTTTTAAATTTTTGTGAAATCATATTTGTTTTACAAGCACTTTGTTACATCTATTTTCATGTTAGTTTTGTATATAAAATAATTTCCCATTTTATTTATATTTGTTTTCCATAAAATGCAGACAGTTTTTAAACGTAACATGTGTTTTCAGTTTTGTGAATACATTGCCCATATATAGGTTGTAGGTTTATGTAAAAAAATTTCTTTGAAAAAATAAAAAAAGTAATAATAATAATGAATAATGGAATTAAACATTGCGCGTTCTGTATGTTTTTTTTTTTTTTATATTTTTATTTGAATTATTATTATGATTTATTTTGATTAATAATTTATTATATGACCATATTGTACATACAAACGAATACATACATAGATCTTCCATAAACAATTTTACAGATTTGGAAATATGTTTGCAATCATGTAACCTATACTTATAATAAAACGGTACTGAGACCGTGTTTTTCCATAGAATATTTTTTGAAAATTTTGCTGGTACTGTGGAACTACTGAACAGTATCTCATCTTAAATTAATACCAGGAGGGTTTTATATGAACATAAAATCAAGACTCTAGCTTTTGTCCCCATTGTTGTCCGTACAGAAAATTCCCATTTATTTTATTTTCTTTGGCGTTCGACACTTCGAAAACGAGGCAAAATATGGATTTTTTATTCTTAAAAAGTACCCATTTATTTTACTTTGGAAGCCAAATAAGTTGCTCTAAATAGTTAAAAAACTTTTAATTTATTTGTATTTACCTTTTGACCTGTTATTTTCAGGCATCGGAATGTGTGCCTAGTCATACCTTTACCATTAATTAAATCTTCAAATGTCTCAATTCAAATTTGGTTCTCTATTTTACGTTTAAATTTATTAAATTGCTTGTCCTGGAAACTAAATTTTCTATAAAATTTTTGTTAAATGTGTAGACGAAACTGAATATAGGGTTCAATACGAATTTTCGGAAATGAAAATTTTAAATATATGATGGCGGGAAAGCTGGAAAGAAGAATTAGAAGTGTTTGTGTCTAAAAAAATGTGCTCTGACGCCAAGTGTTATATATGTTTATTGTATGTATTTTTTATAATTTCTATTTATGTTATTAAACTCTAAGATAATAGAGACAGTAATATGATAGTAATGCCACAAACGTATCTGTTATATTCAAAGTAATAAAAGATATTTACAAAAAATTATTTTTTCAAAAACTATTCAATAAAATTTCCAAAATTACTCTATTGACCGTAAAATTTTGTAGAAGCTAGTCAGCCTTAATTTTCTTTTATAGTTTGTTAATATTTAAATAGTACTACCGATAGAAATTTTAGCTCAAATCGGTTTATAAATTTATTTTATAAAATTTCCCAGAAATTAATTGAGATTCTGGATTATAAAATTATTTATAAATTACTAGATTTAGACTAGTGAACTTAGGTATGCTACTTACATATTTGAAGAATTACTATTAATGCGCTGACGGTCATAGACGCCGCGCCGGACGATTTTAAATGAAACTTGACTAACTGTGACACAACGCTGTACCAAGTGTACACCAATAAGATATACAAAAATAGCTCGCTCTCCGTCTAGAAACCGTAGATACTGGAACGGTGTAATGTGCTCTATAATACATTACGTATTACGAAGCAGACCTGTGATACCTATATATCTAGACAGAGAGCAACCTATAGTAGTATATGTGTTTGGTGTGTTGGTGTATTAGTTGGGTAAGATATCGAATTTTATTATCGAAGTAACAGATACCCCTGTCGCAGCATCCTACATAACATAGCGAATTTCCGTTTATAAAAATTAGTTTTTCTCGGAAACTAGTTGACATAGAATAATAGTTTAAAGACCTTTTTTATGTAATTTTTTCCCCTCTTTTAAATGCTGTAAAAAAATTTCGCAAAAATTTTTGAATAAGTGGAAATTTTGGCAAAAAACTAACTTTTTACAAGACCAAAAACCATGTTCCTGGCATCCGACGTGAACTCATTCAATGGGTTTGGGACTTCCAATGTTTTCGCCAAATTTCGTAAGAATTGGATACTTTGTTCGAGAGTTATCGCGCGGACACACACACATAAATATATATATATATATATATATATATATATATATATATATATATATATATATATATATATATATATATATATATATATATATATATATATATACATATATATATATATATATATATATATATATATATATATATATACATATATATATATATATATATATATATATATATATATATATATATATATAGATACATAAATTTCAATGAATATTATTTTCGGTTTCTAGGGACCTCAAAATAAATTCCTGCCATAGTCGCCATTTCGGCTCAAGTCGCGTCATGACAGTGGCTGTAATAGCTGAATTCCATTCTGGAAATTCGTTAATAGACAATCTAGTTTAAAATATCTAGTTAAAGATAACAGATAATTTAATCGTTATTTAAAGTTAAAATTTTGGATAACAAATAAGATAATATTTTCGGAAATAATACGCTAAGATTAATTTACTATTTTAATAATTATTGTCGCGACCGAACTCCGAACACCCAACGAACAGACTACATACCAACGAACAGACCACATACCAACGAACAGACCACATACAAACGAACAGACCATATACAAACAAACGAACACATACCACGGTAACGCCAGAAGATTTTCCGAAAGAGGACACAGAGTAACAGCGACGCCAGGCCGTTGAGTACAACCACCCGCGAATTTT
Organism: Brachynemurus nebulosus; assembly: GCA_035578155.1. Taxonomy (NCBI): domain Eukaryota; kingdom Metazoa; phylum Arthropoda; class Insecta; order Neuroptera; family Myrmeleontidae; genus Brachynemurus; species Brachynemurus nebulosus. The sequence continues at coordinate 158,926 of JAPWDM010000024.1, forward strand.
TATCCAGCAAATCTTTAATTTATATTGTTATTCTTATAATTTTGTTTTTATCTCGAAATATAGAACGTGTTAACATAAGTGTACGCTTTTTATTTTTCGGGGTTAGTAACCAAAAAACCAACAATTATATCCAATTCTTAGATACTTTCTATGATGAACTTTATTCTTCAAAATTTATTTAAATTTCAAAAGCAATATTTTATTGAAATAAAAAAAAAAATTTTAATTCGCAAAGGGCAACTTATTTTTGTTATTTATATATTCCTAGAAATATAACAATAGGTAGGTACCCACAGATATCATAATTACACAAAAGTGAAAAATCCGTTTGATGATACTTTTTAGGAGAGACCTTGCAGAGAATAGGATACTTGACTCTATTCAAAATTTGTTTTAAATATTAAATAATGTTATGTATTAATTTTAAATATATTTTAATAATGAAAAATAAAAATATTATTTTAATAATGAAAAATAAAAATATTCTCTAGTTACTAGCCGTGTACGCTATGAGATTTCCGAGATATCTCAAGAGGTAAAACTGTATTTTAAAAATAAAAAAAATGCTTTTGAAGAACTACGCTTGTTTTATATTATTCATACCCTATTTCAAATACAATTGATCATGAGTCAAAGTTAAAAAATTAAATAATTCTTATATTCAAAACAAATTAATCTTCTATTCATTTCTAAAAACAAACTGCAATTATGAAATTTACGTAAATGCAATACTGAAAGAGTTAAAACCAAGAAAACGGAAATTATTTAAATTCATAAGTGGTGAAGCATGGTTAAATTTAACTGAAATGGACCATGCTTTAATAGCCATAGTAACATATTATTTTTATATATCTCTAACTTCAAAAATGTCGAATGTCCATGCAAATTTTCATCCTCGATTTAACCCACTTAGGGAACGAATTTTCAAAAATCCATTCTTAGTGCTCACCTACGTTACACAGGAAACTCCTGTGTAAAATTTCATTCATTTAAACCCAACGGTTTAGGCCGTGCGTTGTCTGTCAGTCAGTGTTACAGATTTATTAAGTAGATTTAAAAATTCTATTTCGAAAGCTAAACTGAAGCAGAAAAACCAAAACGAAGGGAAAACTAGGTAGCTATAGGTAATGCAATGAGAAACACAGTTACTGGAAATGCAATCATCAACTATTAGAAAAAAATACATGGGCAATAAATGCGTTATTTCAACGAATAAAATCCACTCACCGCAACTAAAAAGTCAGTCACAAACTTACTAAATGCATTCAAAATTTCCAAATCTGTATAAACACAGGTGTACCTATGTACGTCAACATACGAGAGACTATTTTGTTTGGTTGATTATTATTGAAAAAACAATAATACGGCAGACGTAACAGTTAATCTAATGGAGCCATTTAACAACGTATAAACGACAGACAAAATCCGCTTTTTCAGGATGTGTTTGACATTTTCATTGTATCTACATTTTATAAATATCACGTAGCCACCCACCAAAAATATTATCGTATAGAAAAAAAGTCAGTAACAAACAAAAATAACGATTTACTGGGCTATATTTATTTATTTTTTGACTTGTGTATTTATTTGAAAATGTGACAATTTTTGAAAATAAACAAAAAATAATACTGGCTCCTTTTATTTTTTATTCACGTTTGCAACGGATAGAAAAAGACATAATGGGCATAAAGTCCTAAGGACTCGAAATTTTGAGATACTGACCTTCAAAGTACAACGTCTTGCGTATGTATAATAATTCACAGGTGCTATCATTCGAGTAGTGGGATCTGTGTATTAATACTAGGTTAACATGTTGAATATTTCTCACCCTGTCACGGATGGTAGTAGGAAGAATGACTATGAGATATATTCATCCTCCCTTACGCTAGGGGTTAATTTAGGGGTAGAAAGGGGGTGGTATCCGCGTAAGCTCAAAAGCAGCTATTTGAAATGATTTTTTTATATGCAAAATAAATCTCATTACTATTTCTCATTATCAATTCGCTCAATAATTCGTCCTCACCCTTGCACGAGGGGTGGACGAGAGATAGACAAGAAATAGATATAGGGGTGGAAGAAGGTGGAAACCGCGAATACGCAAAGTTCAGCTACAAAAAATGACTTTTTAATGCACAATATAACTCTAAACATTATTTGTAATAATCTTGCTGTTGAGGAGGATGAAGAGGGGGTTGAAGAGGGTGGAAACCGCGGTGGAAACTAATTTACACCTAATAATTGAGGGGTCCTTTATAACATCATCAAGTTGTTTTTATCACCAACAGCATTATTACCACCTTGACTTTCACTGACATCATAAGACATCACATGAAACTGATGAAACGATAGTCGGTTACGTATCACGTCCTACGACGCAAATAATTCCATGCAAAAAGTACCAGTTGGACGTTTTGTCATTATAGGTTATGACCGTCAAGGTGTTAATTAGTTTTTGAATTGCTGTAAACAGAGCTGAATTTACTCTAAGTGCCGCTCTAGGGCTCCGTAAAAATGCTGCCCCTAGGAAAAGTCACATTTTTTAAAAACTTTTCCCTAAAAAAATAAGTGACGGCTAAAAATAAAAATTAACAAACATTGCGAAATATAATAAACGAGCCTAGCTACATTCTCACGTTCAAAATTTTGGCGCCCTGGATTGGCTATATACTAATGGATTTAACTTACTAAAGCCCGTCCCTATCTCTAGTTAGATTTTGATAAAATTTTACACAAAAGCTGGAAAGAAACGATTTTAATGTAAATTGCAAAATAAAACACTGATATTTTTTTCCGAGTATCAATAGAAGCCCGCCCAGGCTTGCCAACCGTTCGGTTACCACGTAATTTGTCCTGGTCTGGTTTTTCAAGATGGACTGAACACAAATTGCCCAGTTAATTAATAAAATTAAATATTACTACTAAAATGGCATACATAGAACTACTAAAATGGCATATTCGGTGACAGACCAATTTTAAATGCCTATTAAAACTCTAAAAGAAATATGGCACATGGTTAGGGACTAATATCTCATTACATTCTTTCTACAATCATAGTAGAAAGAAGGCTTTTGAGTTTTGTGAAGAGAGTGCAAAATATGTGTTTGCTGAGGACTGTTACTTTTCATTTTAAAGCGAAAAGTAGTATTTTGTTGCTTGCTCAACATATATTTAATTACTAATCGTGTAGGCGTTGTTTGTATTTTCTATGGCAACAAATAAACAGATTCTAAACTTCATATTATTTTTATCATAATCAAGTGAAATATCAATAATTTTATTAAATTTCAAAATGGCTAAAATTAATTAAAAATAATACTTAATAAATAATAAATTGATAAATAAATTTAAAAAGAATATATGTATACATATATGATGGAAATATGCAATAGTGACAGCGATTTCTCAAATACACCTCCGACAGATATTTCTGAATCTGCAAAAATTATAACATTAAAATAAAATACTTATCTGGAGACAAACTTATGATTTACTACAAGATGCCAAAAGATTTAATTAGATAATGAAAATTAAAGAGTATTGAAGTGGAATATTTCATCCGAAACAAAGATGAAACAAAAAATTAGTGCTTCCCTGCACACTTCAAAAACTCATTATAAAAATTAAATACAAATACCATAAATTAAAATGGTAGACATATTGCATAGCTACGCTTTTAATAAAACAACACAAAGCGCATTTCGTCAAGAATTTATAATGTACTTTGCAAACGAACGTAATTTAAAAACAGCAAGTGCTCATACGAACATTCCTACAGGGTTTATGGGTACATACATATTATATACAATAAGTAGTGATATAGGAGTGGAGCAAAATTATAAGAACGTCTAATAGATGGAGTATTATAATAACAAATGCTTGCGGTGATGAGTTGACTGCTTTGTTCACAGAGGGATGTAAAATGTAAACATTGTTTCCTAAAGACATTTTGGAATTATTCTCGAATGAAAGTTTAACTTTACCTACTTATACAGTCGCAAATAACCTAACTTCCGAAACGTTAAATATTTAAAAGCCGTAATTTCTTAAAAATTAGTCTAAAAATATAAAATAAACTTTTTTGAACTAAACTATAGGATTAATTACTTACTTACTAAGTTAACTGAAAATTAGGGTAGAATCTAGTGGTATGTATTACTGTTGCCCTTGAATCGACCTTATATATGAATCCAGAATACACAGAATCAAACTAATCCGTTTGTAAGCAACAAAAAATGTAAAGATATTGGATATACATATACAATATTAATAATAATAATAATTATGGACGTTTAACGTCCGTTCTTCAGACATCTTTGTCTATAACAGACGCCACCCATATCATTATTTTTTATACTTTATTGATATACATTACAATTACATTATGTTATGATGTGGGTGAAGGATAGGAGAGTAGTGAGAGGACTAGGAATTGGTAAATATGCGTCTGCAGCCGTCTTCTTGCGGAACTATGCCGATATTATTCTGTAATTGTAAAGGGAAATTGCAGAAAACCTTCACGAGCATATCCGGTTGCGAGATTCAAACCCTCGACCTATCAGTCCAAAGTGCCAATGCCTAAGCACGCTCAGCCACTAAGTTGGTTCATATACAATAGTAACAAGAAAAGTATTGCTGAAATCAGAAGCAGTACAAGGGATGTGTGAAGTGTGTGACCGCTTATAGCCTTGTGCTCTATAGCGTTATGCACTACGAAAGGCTCATGAGACTCCGAGCTCCTGTAAAATAAAACTGACATTTTTTCCTGTATCTGTAAAATTTTAAACTACTGATGTCTGCCTATTAAAAACTCACGTTTTAATGCATACCGCTTGTAAAAAATCTTCACTATTCTAAACAGTTTTAGACCAATCCAAACAAATTTTTCATTTAAAAAAAAAAAATAACAAAACCTACACGTATGTAAAAAGAAACTTTTTTAAAATTTTGAAGAAATTTAATCTGATTTTTTCTTTTTAAAATTTTTATATACGAAAACTTTCATTTTTATTTATTCTAGGATAAATTTTAATGATATTAAAATAGTTATTTTCGATACATATGCGTAAAGAGAGGTATTCTAGTAGGCTTAAATTGGGGCACGAGTGTAGGGGACTGACGCATACACAACGAAATCGAGTGCGGTGTATATAAGTAAGCGCACGAGATTTCGTTGTGTATGCGTCAGTCCCTTTAGCGAGTGCCCCAGTTTAAACCTATTGGATACCTCACTTTACGCATACGTATCGAACATAGTTTTTTATAACGACGGCTTCTAAAGTTTAATAGAGAGAAAAAAATTAATTATTTTTAAGTAATTTTAGAAAATAGTAGAGTTAATAATTTTATTTTATAATGTTATATGAAAAAATTTTTTTTTTTATTAATTTGTAGATCGTATTTATTTTTTTTATTAATTTGTTGGTCGTTTCCATGTTTAATTTAAATATGATTATCATTGACAAATGAATATCATTATTTTCTCGCATAGTTTTAGCTACTTTCACGCACAGTTGTACTTTCACGCACAGTTACTGTCGTTTGTTTTACAATGATATGAAAATTGCTCTTTACGCCCACTACACAACGCTCGAATATTGAACTTTAGAAGCAGGTATTATAAAAAAAAAATACGACTCCGGAAATATCTTTAAAAAAATTTTTAACACGATTTCTGAAACAACTTCGAGCATTTAAAAATAGTCAAGAACGTCGCTACGCTGCACGTAATATTTCGGAGTTTCTCAGCTTGGTCGACAACTTTTTTTCATTACGGGTCACCAATTCCGTAATTGCAGATGGTGTTAATGTCTAATGATAGGTATAAACGCACAAAATAACAAACACGTTTTGAAACGTTACATGCGTTTTCTTGGAAACAATAATTTTCCAAACGGCAAGCAAGATAATTCCAGTAATTTTCATCTGATTGACTTGAAAGTTTACTTGTAGCTTCTTAGATAGATTTTCTATGGCGGTACACAAGATTTTTGAAAATAGTAAACAAATATTTTTTTAGAAACAAACTAAGGTTAAGTTTTTCATTGATTTTCAAAATTTTTTTATTAGACTAATGTTATTTACCCATAAATCAATATATTTTTCGAAAGTTCCAGCTGTTGTTCGAAAATTGTATGCTGCGCACCATGAATCTCTTCGAAAAAAGCATATGCATTGAACTTGTGCTCGCATCGCTATTTTGCTTTTTAAACTAGAAAAATTTTTTTTTGTATACCTACTTCAGATCACCTCTAATATAAGCAAAAAAGTTTTATATTGATTACATTATTTATTACGTAGAAAAAAATTATCCGGTAAAATCAAACATTATATGGACGTATGTAAGTTTTATTGCTTACCTAAATAATTATAGTGGATGAGAGCTTTCTAAAAATAGCTCGACTTTGCCCACTTTCAATTTTCGCCACTGAATGTGATATAAAGCATTAAATATAATAAATATCATTACAAGGTTGAATTTTAGTTTTTGGCTAACCCTGTTCGTAAATATGGTATGTATGTATAATTCATAATACAATAATAGGATGAAAATGAAGAAATTAATTAAATATGAAATGTGTTTGCTGTGTGTGTCTTTGAATGGTAAAGAGTGTGTCTTATGGTTTTGTCTTTGGATTTAATTTAAGTTTACTAATTAAAGTCAATGAACATTTACACTATTATCATTAAGAACAATATCAATTAGATAGTTCATTTATTCACGATCATTATACAAGATATACCGCCACTAACAATAAATATTTATTGTTTTAAATATATATATTATGTATCTATATAATATTGATATTGTTGTCTTATTATGATCGAGAAGATGGGTATTGCAAGATCTATTTCAAGACGAAAATATTATTGGTATGATCGAAATTAATAATAGAAAATATCCCTATCTTTCGAGAAAAATTATTTTTTTTTCAGAAGCAAAATTACCCAAAATAATAGTTCAAAAACCTTTTTTTATGCAATTTGTTCTCCTCTTTCTAACAGTGTAAAAAGTTTCTTACGAAAAATGCCCAAAAAACTATGTTCCGAGCATCGGACGTGTCTGACTGATGAAATCATCCAAGATTTTTTGAACTTCCAACGTTTTCATCAAATTTCATAAAGATAGGATAATTTCGTTCAAGAGTAATCGGAGGACTTCTAACAACATTAAAACAAATTTCTATCATACTCCTGGGCTCAAGTAGCGTCAATAGCTGAATTTTTTATTCGAAAATTCGCTAAAAGCTTAAGAATAAAACATTTTGATATCAGTTATCACTTACGAAATATAAATTAGTGAAAAAGGACCATAAGCAATGATACTTGTAATAATGAATACTACTGGTAATGATAAATAATTTATAAAAACATTGAATTACAAACAGTTATTGATTATTTAAAGGTTCTTTATAAAGTGGCTTTACAGTAATTTTAAATTTCCAACAAAATTTCTTAATTGTAGGATTCTCTACGGATCCTCTAAATTAAATTATATGTCGAAATCGTTACGAACTCAGTCAAATAATTTCTACAAAACATGTACATATACTTTTTAACACTCTACAGTTCACACGCATACGTAGTAAACTTCCCCAGGGATCGGAAATATTTTTAAAGAATAAAATTAAAAAGACTACATGAATAAATTAATTCATGAAATAATTCAACACGTACGAACACTGTAAGGATAGGGCCGTCCTTGGTTTAGCTAAAATCGTATTTGGCGCCAAGTGTGTCAAGTTCCCTTACTTTAGATCAGTGGTTCCCAAAGGGGTCCCCGGGATCATTCAGGGGGTCCGTGGAAAATTAAAATTGATTTGGGGGTCCCTGAACAACGTCAGGGGGTCCGTGCAAGGTTTAATATAAAATTAAAACATTATGACAAATTTTTATTAATATGGAAGCTAAATAACAATGAACAAATTGTTAGCGATTTTTACGTCCTAAGTAAAGTATAAAAGAAAAGTTATACTCTCGTTTAAGTTGATTAAAAAAATTATATATCACAGTTATCAATACAGTAAGCCCTTAACATTCATTAAAGATTTCTTTTTTTATTAAAAACTGAAGAAGGGATTTTGATGTGTTTCTAAAGAATATACATATTATTAATGATCAGAGATGAGGCTTATTTAAGATACAAATATTTGAAATACAAATACAAGATACAAAATACGTATTTACATCTTGTATCTTTGTATCTTGTAATGTATCATTATGGGTTATTGTACAGAAGCTTTTGATTACTTTTCCGTCTTCCTATTTGGTAAAACGTGGATTCGGTACCGTTATAAGCCTCATCATAAAAAAACCGACCAGAAATTAGTACTCGTGGCGATTTGCTATTGCTACTCATAAACATTGAGCCGGACATAAATATACTCACAACATCCCATCAGGTTCACCCAAGTCATTTTTTTTTGTATTTTGAAAAAAAGTTGTAATTTCAATAAATACTTCTTCAACAAAATTTTATTTTTACGCCACCATTTACCATTCAAAACATCAAAGTTAAATTTGTGTGTGTGTGTGTTTTTTTTATTATGCATTTATATATAGTTTTTCACCCAGGATTTCTGAGCAAGTTTTGACTATGAAAAGGGGTCCGTGAGCAAGTTTTGACTCTGAAAAGGGGTTCGTGGACCAAAAGAGTTTGGGAACCACTGCTTTAGATGGTAAAATTTTTTCCCTGATGCCTTATTGGGAAAGGTGAATTCTAAATAAAATACTTATGTACCGGTATTGTGTGTATTTATTGTTAAACAAATAAAAAAAATTTGCAGTTCGTTTACAATCAAATTTCGTTAACAATAAAATTCAACAGTAACAATTTAAAAATTCCAAATCACTATGACAATGACCGACTCAGAGAATGCCTATCACAGTTGCTTTAACCACACGCGCAATAAGTACTTTTACGACAATAAAAGTCGATAAGGAGACACCAAAATTTACCAGGGACACCCACCAACCCTGCAAAAATAAGATCGTATACAAAACGACGGCTTTAGAGCATGGTTAATAAAGTATTTAATCGAAAAATAAAAAATTTAAAAAAGGATCATGCCGCCAGCGGATTATTAGTACCGGGGTACGGATTGTGGGCGACAAATGATTTGCTCCCACTCTTCAATAGTGATGTCAGATGTGCCGCCACACCGATTACTACCCAAAAGGGGGTGGTACTCAGCTATACAATTGCTAAAGATGGGTTTTGTCTCGAGTCATGAAGACAACTGTAAAAACGTGAGGAAAATATTCCCTAGAAGATGTCACCGAGTAATCACAGACATCACCAAGAAAATCATTAGTACCGAAATTTGTCACCAGGTGACACCACTAGCCTTACTACTGACTCCGTTGTAACACACACATTTTTAATACAGAAACAATAAAAATAAACAAGTTGCCAATAACAATTTACTGACAAAAAAATATAAAAAAGCACTTTTTAAATAAAATATAACTAAACAAATAAAAATAATATTCTACAGTTAGAGAAACCTGGGAGTGTGTTACTCATGTTACCGGTCAATACCTGTCCGTGATAGCATCACAAACACCACGATCAGCCTCTATGAGTCTTCCCACGATGACACACATTTTGTGTCATTGAACTGTAAAGTGTTAATAGAAATATTAATTTATGTTGTAAGCACCAGAAAGCTGAATTAAATTTAAAACAATTAAACTTGGAACTTGAAAATTGTCGATTCAGTTTCACAGTATTCTAATACGTTCTACGTGTACATACATATGTACCTACATTATGTTCTATCGTTCTATATATACATACTTATAAGTTACGTATATTTAAATCAGTATTATTTAAAATTCTTATTGTCAATTAGGTAAATACTACAAAATGGCAAACAAAAGATTTTGAATAGTATGAATTTGAAAATAGATGCATTTGCATATTTGTTCGTTAAAATCATCATTTTATACAAATACTTGTTTTAAATATTTACACGTATTAGAAAAAGTATGGGAACGTGTCTGAAAAGTTCACCGACTACCCTGCAATTCACTGACGGAAAATTCACCGACTAGAAAATTCCCCGCCTCGCAATTCGTCGAATGGAAATTTCACCGGCTCTACGATTATGATTTCTGATTACAATAGAAAATATTATATAGTAGGGGAGACTGGGGATAAATGGTAAATTGTCAAAACCATGTTTCTGCATTATCTTTTGAATGTCAACAGTTACAAAGCTTAGATTTGACCTTAGAGGGCTTTCTTGACTAGAAAGCAAACGACATTAGTATAATGTGGAAGTAATTTTCTTTGCTGCCATACTTTTCACCTGAAATGGAGTTTTTCTTTAGACATATCCTCATCAACGTAAGTATATTAGTTCATTTATTTATTGTGAATACGAATCTTTAAAAATTTTTAGTCGAATTTTTCCTTGAAAAAATTAGACTTATACAATTAGACTTATACTTATATATATATATATATATATATATATATATATATATATATATATATATATATATATATATATATATACATATATATATATATATATATATATATATTCTCGCTACCTTTTGACATGTGTAGCCCCCCCCCCTATGGAAGGGAAGAGCTGAAATTTGGTAAGTGAGGCTCATTCCGATGCACAACAATACTATCAAAATGGGGGCAAATTTTGGACCCGACCCAACCTTTAAGGGTGTTTATTGAAAAATTAAAATTAAAATTTATCAAGTTAAACTATTTATTCTCTATGGTGCTAGTACGTTTTGCTTTTCACTATGCAACTAGCGCCATAAAGTACTGTTTTTCACATTTCTAACAGTAAGTATAATAATACAGGTTGTTTTGTTGGTTCGGTTGTACCCAGATATTTTTGTCAAGTGTACCCAATATTATTATTATTATTATTATTATTATCACTAATATATGTATATGACTGTATACTTAAATATATAGATCTACTCGTATAATATATAGTAGAATAAAGAAGACGTCAACTTTTAATGACGTCGCATTTTCTTGTTAATAGCACCAGAGGATAGTGAATGAATGAATACTCGCAAACAACCATAATCCCTTGGTGTATTACAATCAAAGAGATTCATTAGCGTCTTACTGTTTCTCCTCTCTTATATTCTGTATGTACATAATTCCGCTGTAATTAAAAACTGAAGGATTCTTCCCGTAACTAATGTTACTTAATTTTATTTAGTCGCATTATTACGCTAATACAAACATCTACTACTTACTTATTACTCGGCAATATAGATTTTTCTTATTTCTTTAAGAGTGTTTTCAATTTCTTAATCAAATGAAAACATAATAATACTTGGCGAGTTCATTCAATTTTGTACATCTGAATAAAATGAGTTTTAAAGTTATTCTTGTTAAACTCGTTTCTATAGATATTTTTTATATTATTTCCTTTTACAGAATCTTTCGAAATTAAGGATTTATATATGTTGCTTATGAATTGGTTTTCTTAGTGTCACCCTTGATGATATTTGATGAAATATTCGAATTACATACTAATGTGGGTCCAGTATCAACAATTAGTTTTTTTACTCTTTTTGAGTTACTGTCCATTTTTTACGGTCTCGAAATAATGGCGTATAATTTAAGATCCTAACATGCCGTAAATATTATAATAATGAGATCGCATTTTCAGTTTTCAGTAATTTGTTTTCAATTGTAAAAATATATTCAGCTATCTGTAGGCAAATTTTCCGTTTAAAAGCATTTTTTTTATCAAATAACAGTCATCAAAGATTACGAATTTTTATTATCAATAATGATTCACGAATGAAAAATCTTAGCTACTTGATATATTGCACCTATTTTAAGTATACTTTGAACTTAAAGAAACCTGGTCAACTAACTACATAATCACGTAACTCTCCTGAGTCACCTGATGTTTTTGAATGAAACGAAGAAAATGCAGTTGTATACAAATATTTTAAAATCGACTTTACAGAAGGTAGCGAATTTTTCTCCACTTGATATCTTTAGCCTAAAAAGGATAGCTTAGGCTTACTAAAATCGTGTTTGCAGTTGTTGAAGCATCATTACTTTCGGAAATAGCGACAGTTAAACTTAAAAGTATCATATTTTGTTTTACCACCGATAACTCCTAAAGTAAAGAACTATAGAAATGCTTTTAAATAAAAATTAAAGCTAAATGTATCCTCTAAAAAAGTACTTATAACACCTCGTATATAACCATAAAATGAAAAAAAACTCAAACTTTAAAATGATCTTTATTTTGGACTGTATCTTGAAAAACGTTAGTAAATTAATTACTGTCGCAGCGATATTTTCAAAACAGGAATCCTTAAAAAAATACCCTAGCAAACAAGTTCCAGTAACTCGAAAACTACTCGAAAATTTCGTTTCAAAACCACTTTAACACCATGACGGTCATAACCTATAATGAAAAAACTCCCAACTGGTACACTATTTTGACAGCTAATCCACTTTATCTGGAATTGACGTCATACAACGAGGCGTGTGAATTAATAAGGTTTCACTTGACGTTTTATGACCGTCAATGCCCGTCAAGATATTATAATTTAAAAAATGCCTCTGTTAACTGTATAGAGACTCAAATGATTCCAGTTTCTTTCTTAATAAAATATTAACTTTTGCAATCAGTACAACTTACTTCAATTTTCAACGTCTAATAATATTACTATTTTTTGTATATATAGGATTTTACTGACACAAAAATATGAGTAAGTTCGTTTTAACCAATTATATCAAATTTTTCTTTTGTTCATATACAAAAAATAAAAGTAAAAAGTTCATTCCCAAGGGTCCTTAAATACAAATGTTACATGTATATGAAAAGAGTTTTTCTTTTTTAATAATACCCTGAAGGAAGAACAAAAGTTGAAGAATTAATTTTGAAAAAGGAAAATGGTTTTAGCTGATTAATTTGAAAAAAATTGTTTGGTAATTCTATTTCCCTTGTTACGTTATTTATTTATAATTTCACCCTTGCCTTGTACGTTTTTTATACCCACACAAAATAATGTTTATTTTTCTGAAAATAAAAAGGAATAAACCTATGAAATAAATAACGTTATGTCAGTATTGGAAATTAAAAATACCAATTCTTATAAAGAATCGAAAAATTTTTACAATTCAACATTTATAATATACAAAACTCAAATTTAAAATACTGTCGGGCACCGCAAATTAAATAAAAAAATAAGATAATTTTAAGCTCATTCTTCAGAAATTTCCCTATGCAAACGCCAGCCACATCATTGTTGTTTTATTCTACAACATCATCGGCCTACAAGACTTGTCAATATAAAAATAAAATAATTCAAATACTCAAAATGGGTTAAAAGTTGTTAGGGATGAAAGGCATCTAGTCAATTTGCCACAAATACTTTTTTTTCTTTAAATTTCAGTATTACCAATATTCTTATTTTCACATATTTTTTAATTCTTCTCGCAAACCAGTTTATATAGGACAACGATTAAAAATCTAATATATGTAATTTTGCCGCTTTTTATGATCGTATAACAAAAACTTTTGACAATCTTTGAACTCTGGCAAAAAACAATACGTTTTTACCGAAAGAAATACAGCAAGATATCCATTCGGTTTAAGGCTTCCGATGTATCTGACTGAAGATTTTGTCTAAGAGTATGTCTAAGAGTAAAAGCTACCCACAATAACAGCAAAATTTTCCGTATGGAACTTCATTAAAATATCCTGATCACATCATATCTTTGTGTATCCTAACTCGAATGTATCATACATAATATTGTACAGTGGTCCAATTTCCAAAAAAAGCGTAAAAAATGAGAAAAGTGAAGTTTGTAATTTTGAACTTATTATCCCGTAGTATCGTAAGGGGGACACCTCTGCACCTCGATGCAAACCTATAGTCCATTATACCGTCTACATTGTCAGATAAGGGAAGGTCAAGCACAGCTAACTGAGGACCTGACTCGTACACACCTTCTAGTTGTTCATTAATAACTTTTGTCTGCAAGGGTGTTTTTGAAATCAAAAGTGATGAAACTTGAAAATGAAGGTGCGTAATTATTATGGATATGTGGTAAAGGGTGATTCAATATTTCTATAGGATGTACTTATTATAAGAAAATAAATACTTATGAGTTTGATCGAGTTGAACGGTTTGCTTCTTTTTGCAATAAAGTATAAAGTATGTAGACTATTTTAAAAAACAAAATTCTTGCCCCAATGTTTTTTACAAAAAAATTCCAGCTTTTCCTTGTCTCACTTCATATTCATAATCAGCGACCGTGAAAACCTTTCTATACCATTTTTTGTTTCAATAAAACTAATTTTTTATTTTCGTCCGCCATTTTGGACCAGTCATTTTGAATTTTTAAAATAATAATATCAAATTCATAATAAAATCTTTATATACCATTTTTTGTTTCAATAAAACTAATATTTTAATTGTTGCCCGCCATTTTGGATTCGCCATTTTGAATTTTCAAAAAAATAATATCAAACTCATAATCAGCGAGCGACCTTGAAAACCTTTATATACTATTTTTTGTTTCAATAAAACTAATTTTTTTATTTTTGCCCACCATTTTGGACCTGCCATTTTGAATTTTCAAAATAATAGTATCAAATTCACAATCAGTGACCTCAAAAACCCTTATATACATTTTTTGTTTTCCTCAAACTAATTTGTGATTTTTATCCGCTTTTTTTGGAAATTGGACCACTGTGTATTATTGGTTTGATTTTTTTGTTCAAGAATAAGTAATCACAGCACTATTGAAACATTTGTACAAATAATTTGTATACAAGAGATGTAAAAATCGATACTTTAAAAACACATGTTATTTTGATTGAATCGGCCGTATAAATTCAGATATAAAATAAAGACTTTAGTAACTTCGTTTAATAGAAATCTATAAATTATATTTCCCATCTACTATATTTAATCTTATTTTGAATTTTCACACAATAACTCATAAAATTATAATGCTCATTCTTTTGTAAATTACATTTGTATTAAATTAAAAATAAGTAGGTATACTTTGCATTGAATTTTTTTTTTGTAAATTAATTCTATGTTACATAAATGGCAGAAAAACTTTTTTATTATTCAAATTTTGGTATGCAAAAAAAGTTTTCCATCAAGGAAAATTTTAATAAAATTACATAACGAGTATAATTTTTCATTACATAAATTAAATGCTGTCTTTGTCAGTTGCTACTCATTTTATGCTCACGCATATTTTTGAATGTAATATCACACTTTATAAAAAGGCTCGTTCGTCATTGAATCAGCAAATATTAAGTGGGTAGTGTTATGACTGATTGCCTCTTATGAAACACATTACCAAAAAAGAAATTTTTACTTTGCATACATTATTTTAACACATAAGTAGGTATATATATACAATTTTCATATATCTAAATTTAAAAGAAAATTTTCTGTTCTTTTCAAAAACGTTAAAATTAGTTATTATTTGTTATACCTAAAAATAATTTATATCCACAAAAAAAACTTTTATTTTTTAACAAACACCTACGGTATTATCAGAATAATGATTATACATACAAGTACCTAACTATATTAGAAATTTTGTTAAGTCTTTTTTTTCTGGTTTTTTAATTATTTTTGGTAGCCGAAGTTGACATTAGTTCGAATAACCAAAATTTTATTACAGTTACTTATAAAATAGAAATCTATTTGTAATATTTATCAAACAACGTCTTTCATGTTTTCGATGGCGCACACTAGTTCGCTCCCGCGGTCAGAAAACCCTGAAGTGTCGTATACTAGTTCGCTCCCGTGGTCAGAAAACCTTGAAGGGTAGTACCTATACTAGTTCGCTCCCGTAACTATATACACAAATTGAACAGCAAAATGAGAATGTTTTTATTTATGTTTTATAATTTAATATTAAATTTGTTGTAAATTTACATGACATACATTTTACAAAGTCGAATCTACTTATTACATTTTGTTCCAATAACGAAATTTTCCCTTGTACAAATTCCTTAAGCAAATTAACTGCCTTGCGATACACTTTTTTCTGTTGATGAACACTGGGAATTTTAATATATTATGTATCAGTTTGAATATTTTTCAAATTTTCAATAAATTGAAATATATTTGGATGGTGACTGTAAAATAAAGAATTAAATTTTGAATGGAAACTTTCGCATGAATTCGTAGTCCGTTCAAGAGATGAACTATTTTCGGGCCACATATCGGGTGGAAAATCTGAATCCTCGGTTGAATATGGTGAAAAAATTTTTTATTTTTTCAAATTTTCACTTAAATATAGAAAGATATTACTTTTCACAAACTAGTTTTCAAAACCAAATAAAATTTGAACTAACCTAAATAAAACACAACACACTAAATGTCCATTATTAACAGTAATTTTGAACTCTTTTAAAAATTCGAATTTAAAAACAAATAAAATTTTAATTGTTAAGTTATTTAATTATCATTTAGGTAATTAATTTTACCTGTCAGTAGATAACGAGTTGTGAACTAACCTACGACCCTTTTACAAGATAAGATTAAAATTTGACCGCGGGAGCGAACTAGTATACATCCCGGGAGCGAACTAACCTACGACCCTTTTTCAAGATGAGATTAAAATTTGACCGCGGGAGCGAACTAGTATGCACCCGTTTTCGACAATTATATTTCCAGCTGGTAAATTTATCAATATTCATACTAAAACATACCGGTAATTTTTGAAATTTCCATTTAAATACATAAAAGATTTTATTTTTTAAGGTAATTGGAACGTCAAAGCTTCAATACAATTTAGCGTTTCGTAGTTAGTAGTTAATGTTTTCACAATTCTCGGGATAAAATACAGGAAATTAATTTCCTTTGAGTAACTACAGAACTCTAATTTTTACCTAAAATCATCAACTTCATTTATCTCAAAGGTAATATTTTACCACATGGCTCACTGCTGCTTTGATATAGCAATGTAGGTACATTGTAAAGCCTGCCAAAGTGCCAACACTACAGTAGTCATTCGTAATACATAACAACGATACAAGATCTTATAATCATCAAAAAGTATTGGCAAGAAGTGACCATGGAACGAAAGTGGTTGTCGATCACTCGTTACTAAATTGTTTTTATTATTCCTGCTTTCTCTACTTCAGAATTTCGTGCAGGCCACCATAATTCACCCAGATTCATTGCAAATATAAACAGCATCCAGTAGCTAAAGTATTGTTTTACACGTAATTCTTATCTCATTATTTTACTACACATTTTCCAGTTGAATATTAGAAAAGATTTTTAAATATCTGTCACAAACTATTGAGAAGTAATCAAGTGCATGCCAAAACATGGAAAGCGGTGATAGACATCACCAAAATTTTAGACGTTTGATGGTTATAACTACAAAAATTTATAAATGAACATTCATCCGATCTTTAGTTTCGAAACTTCGTTCAGTTCTTAAGCTTCATAATTTTATTATTAAATATGTAGGTTTTTATTCATTTAATACCTATTTATCGGAATTTATTTACCTATTCAAATAAGTGAGAATTTCTAGTGTGCTTTGGAAGATAACCCAATTAACTCTGTGTTAGTAATAGTAATTTTTAAAAATTTTTTCAAAAAAATAACATGCTTAAGTATCATTCATTAACCTTGAGTGTTCTAATAAACCAACTAGGTACCTTAATTCTTTCATCAAACTGTTTATTGAATCATAAATAATGGTCCGAACAAACAAGTAAAACCACAGAATTGGCCGGAAGTATATACGTCTGTATACATTAAAATAAATATGTAATCGTATGTAATTTCTCCAGTTTAGTAAAATGGATTAAATACTCCGTAACTATTTTCTTAAATAAAAATATACAAATTGACCGAGACCCGTTAATTTGGTATACACTATTAAATTAATAAAGACCTATTAAATTAATTTGGTCAACGTAATGATAACGCTTCTAACGTTTGTTTCCATCAATGAATAATTACTGCTAACAGTAGTTGCAGTTTTACCCCAGGAAACGCCGCAATGCCCAGTTTTTCAATAAATTATAAATTTTGGATTATTTGCCAAAAATATATAATCGTTCATAAACCTGAATCGGTTTCAAACCGGAACATTTTTTATTGTTGATTTTAAAAAAAATATATTACTGGGGTCACTTTGATATATGTTTACTCATAAAATCACTTTTATCAAATATTGGAACAATATTTTAAAAACATGTGAATAATATGTATAAAAAACATGTTATTGGAACATATATAGATTTAGGCCCAGTTGAAGTTGTAATCTGGAAAAACGTAATTAAGATCTAGGAATTAAGAATTTTCATATTTTTTCGTCAAATGGTAAGCGGACGGTATCTAAGATTTCTTCAATTTATTTTTCAAGAGTAAAAAATTTTCTTAGTTCAAACAAACTTTATCAAAAGTACTATATATATAAATTATTCTCTCAATTTTCACACAAAATTCAAAATTTCCATTCGTTAACGTACATTTACTATGATCACATGACCTTCCAAAATTACTTTCAAATTTTGAATAAGCAAACCTAAAGAACAAAACAAAACGATTTAAAAACAAAAAAGGAAAGAATTATCAAATCAAATATTTATTTATTCAAATCTAATAAAAAATTCTTATGAATTGTGACAACTATGCGAATATTTAACGACAGTCACTGCAAATATTATTAGCGGTATATATGTACATATAGATAATATATGTAAGCAAAAACATCGATCATATTGTGACAAAATCAATGTTTTCTTCTAACAATAAGTGTGAGAGTGATACATTTTACGATTGGATTTTCTTGATATATACATACATAAATATATGTATGTCTTTTTATTATAAAAACATATTGTCATTACTCGTCATTGAACGGACGGACATACCGAATCGTAAAGAAGATGGATATAACAAATGTCTGAATCTATTTATCTTATAGACATACAGTTCATATATATGTATATATGCATATGTAGGGGAGATTGGGGACTTGTGAGACGAATTTTGTTTTTGAACTTGAACTACTCTAAAATCACAATCTTTTGCACATATGAAAGTTTTAAAGCTTATTTCCACACTAATAGCAGCTATTTGTTTAATTTTTTCATCGAAAGTAATAATTTATGTCAACGTTTAAATTGCATGAGAAAAACATTCATTTTTCGAATGTTCAAAAATTTTGAGGAGTTGTGAGAGACTCTACTTGAAATCAATAAAAATGACGTATTTCGGTAATCTTTTTTTTTTTTTTTATTAAGAATGGAAAATAAGAAAAATGAGACAATTTTAATGAAAAAATCTTATGAAAATACAATACAATTAATCTAATTCGCAGTGAACACTTGTGTAATATCCAGCTTGTAAATTGGCACACTTCAAGTGCACACTTTAATCACATATACACATATATTGCAATGAATACAATAGACGTGTCTCAGAACACCTGTGATAAAGTCTTACAACCCTCTAAATCGTATATATTCAAAATGGCCGCATAGTTATTAGTACCATTGTATGTTCATGCAAAAATGAAAGTGTGTCGAAATTTTATTAACTAACCATTTGTATATATTTATCCTTTGATTCATTTGTATATATTTATCTTTGCAATTCGCTTGAAAATATGATAGAAAGTATCACAAAGAAAACTGGTCAAGAAACTTTTCGAATAATTTTAAAACACATTATCTGAAGAGACGCTCAGAGTGCGTGTTTACTTGATGAATGGTAGCTAAAAATAAAAGTTGCATTGAAAACAATATTGATAATCATAACCGAACGTCAAACTTGTGAAATATAACTTGTGAAGATGATGCTGTCTCACAATTCCCCAATACATACACAATTCCTCTGCATATATATATATATATATTTCTTAACAATAATATATAAATTTCTTAATATATAAATTTCTTAACAATATTACTCCTTAGACAATTCCACGCAAAAAAGGTATGCTTGTTATATTTCGATAAATGATACCGTTTTCGAGTAAATTAAAGTAGAAGTATCTATTTCCAAATTATCCGCTAACCATAAGTGATGGAATAATTGGTACCATAAATTTAATTATTCTGATGTTTATAGGCATCCCTAAAATATGGATCCGTTATACAAAAGCACCTAAAAAATTTTAAAAAAAGAAGTCAGTTTCGTTCCACACCTCTACATTTCACCCCCCCCCCCCACTTTATCGCCCTGATTTTTGAGTTTTCGAAAAAAGTGTTAATGAAAACGTACTGTTATTTTTGAACGTACTATCAGCTCTAATAATTACGGTACATAATTCTGGACCACGTTGTATATGTATGTATGTATGTATGTATGTACGTATGTATGTACGTATGTATGTATGTATGTATGGATGTATGTGTGTATGTATGTATGTATGTATGTATGTATGTATGTATGTATGTTTGTATGTACGTATGTATGTATGTATTACATTATTATCTTAAACAAATTCATAGACAATAAAGAACAGAAAGGCTGTTTTCACTTTAAAAAAATCAGAGAGTAAAAAAAATACGTTTTCTTAAAACAAACAGTAAAATTATGTACAAACAGCGTCTGAATAAAATTGATATATTTGTTCACCTTGAGCGCTGTAGTCGAATTTCGTATCCCCTCCAGACAAAAGCTCCATAGCGAATATAACAAAAAATACCAAAAGCCAATAAAAGCCAAAAATACCAAAAGTATCCAAAAGCCAATCCTCCGCTTTTCCAAATTCCTGCTCTTTTAATGATTAATTTCAATTCAGTAAAGTGAAAAGTTGTAACGTTAATCACTTTTACCAAGTATTTAAATATACCTAATATAAAGAAATTAAATTTTCTAATGGCTCTTAATTTATAATAATTAAAACTGCATTTAAATATTAAATAAGCTTAAAAATCCTATATATGCAGGATTATTAAGCTTACTTTTCCTATTTTTCATACGTGTCTGCATAACAGCGAAATGTGCAATAACAATAATTTTGTTATTATTGAAGACAAAAGTCACCGAGATCAAAAGTCATTGTCGTTATTAGTAAATTATATAATTTTTCTCAAAAGTGTTTACAAAATTTTGTTAAACTTGCTGACGTAACCCGAAACAGTAAGTCTACGAGGTAATATTCAAATATTATTTGGTGTGACTCGAAAAGGTGTAAATCAAAACAACGTAACTTGAACACGTCAAGTTCTCAAATTTAAAAAAAAAAAATTAAATATAGAGAAAGGATGTTAATACAAAAGTCAGTATATCAGTAAAATTTGATGAATTTTATACAAACTATGAGAGTAGACAGAATTTGTAGCGCTTTATTTTTATATAGACATAATTATGGTCTATTTCAGTTAAATTTAACCATGATTGATCACTTATAAATTTAAATAATTTCCGTTTTCTTGGCTTTATTTCGTTAATTATTGCATTTACGTAAATTTTGAATGTGCAGTTTGTTTTTAGAAAGGAATAGAAGATTGATTTGTTTCGAATATAAGAATTATTTAATTTTTTAACTTTGACTTATGATCAATTGCATTTGAAACAGGGTATAGCTGATATTAACACGGGAAAAACAACAAGCAGTAAATAAACAATTCAGTTTATCTGTTTGGTGGAAATAAATAAATTTCGTAAATTTGATAAAATAGAAAACAAGATTGAAAACTGTCTCTAGCCGTGACATAATAGAATCAATCAATCACTTGCAAAACTAATTAATTAATCAATTTATAGTAATTAACTAACTGTATATCACTCACAGGCAATAAAATAGATTTCTAATTACAAAATTTATAATTGAAGTGTGTGAAAAATCGATTGTACTAAATTTGACTCAGAGATAACGTATGTTAAAAAGTAGGTCAAACCATAAATGGATTGACATGTTAATTTTATTTTTCTAACTTTTTCTATATTACATATTTGATCCATTACAGCAAAAGTTCAAATAAAATAAGAAGCGGATTTAATAGATACAATATACTACAGAACATATCAAGCACGAAATATAATTTAGTTGTGCCTACATAGTACATTGTCTTCACTTGCCACTGCCTCCACGCACTTATTGATGCGTGCAGCATAATATGCGTGCAGCCTTATTTTAATATGATATTATTTACTAAATGTCTGTTACTAATTCATTTATTGCTTCTTATACATACAGGATGTTTCAAGCAACTAGCAACATATAAATTTTAACATGGGAAAAATTTGTTGTGACCAAAGGTGCTTTTATTTTGTTTTTACAAAATATTTAATTCAAAGTGAAATAATATTGCAGCAAAATAATCTTTTAAAGTAATTAAAAATCAATAATATCTTTACTGCAATTATTACTGTCACAAAAATTTAAAAAAAATAAAATTAATTTTTGTGCGTAAGACGTTTGAAAATGAAATTTGTGAGATATGAAATCATATTTTGTGATATGGGATCTTTGACTATTATGATATAATGGTGATCGGCTCTCGGACCAGAACCGATCAGCTGGTGGTATTAAATAAATTTAAACTATCTCTTGATTATAAAACTGAAAATACTAGCAGAGGGGTGTGGAAGGGTTAAAGTTGGCGGGCCTATAAACCAACGGAAAGGTGACGCCGCACATACGGCAATTTCGTCTATTTAGAGCGACAAAAATCGAAAAATCATTTTGGTATTTTAACACAAATAACTATGAATTCAAAATCTCTAATAACCCTTACACCTAACCCTTACCCATAAACCTATTGTTTGAAGCTAAACCTATAGAATAACTAAAAGGCTCCGTAAGTAGAAGTTTTTCTGTTTCAGCTGGTGTGTTTAATTGGTTCCAAAATTTAAAACAGATTTAACAGTGATTTTTTTTGAGAATTGTACCAAATATTATTTGAATTTTGATAATGGATGTTGTAGCTTCTGCTACGTGCTACAAATTAATAGTATTATTTTTAATGTTCTTTATATTTTGACCCTATATTACATTAAAAATAAAATTATGATTTTTTTTAAATTTTTTTCCATATAATACAACTTTGCATAGAGTTTTAAAAAAAGTTCCATCGAGTACCGCTTTGTTTGCTATTTTACTTCTTTTTTTATTTTAGTATTCCAGTAAATTATAAAACAAATTTTAGCTATCCCAAATAATCCTTTTTTAAATTATGACCTTTTATTTACAGGGAGTCGCGATGATCTAAATTCAACCACGACGACTATTGTAAGGAGAGAATTTAATTAAATTTTCGAGAAGACACTGATACCGAACACCAATTACATCGTGACAAAGACTAATAAAACATTTACTGATACCTTACTTCATTACATCTGTACGTTTTGTTTTATTAAATTTTAATTATCTATTTTTTGTCTTATTTTTTTTTACCCTCATTGAACCTGAAAACTTAGCAATTAAATAAATTAGGGCAAAATATCACAATAATGATTTAAAGTACCGTAATTGCGGGTTACTTGAGCCCTGTAGTGTTACTTGACCCAAAAACGGAAAAAGTATTATTTTATGTTTTGTGCTTATATTATCAGTAGTAGAAGTAAGTTAGATGTTTAGCTAATAGGAACAGCAGTAGGCTTACGGTGTTTAAGTTTAGGTAGTTCTGAAAATTGACACTAGAGGTGAGGCAAGTGTTGTTTACTCTCTGTTTGAAATTGATGTTTTGTTACGTTGCTAACTTTTGACTGTAAAAATAATTGTGGTAGTCTACAAAGGAAGGTAAGTGTATAATTTTAATACTTTGTTCATTACTAAACGAAATTCAGATATGTTCATATGCCAACCATTTCGTTAACTTTTTAAATTAAGGTTTTGATAAATCAGTAAAATAACCTTAAAATTAGGGTAACTTGATCCTATTATAAATTTGGTTAAAAATGGTGCAAGACTATAGCAGAAATTTCCAAAAATCCTAAACCGCTGGATAAGTTCGTTAACCAGGCACGTCCGATGCCCAAAACATGTTATTTTTGGAAATTTTCATGAAAAAAATTAACGTTTTTCCAAAATTTTTCCTTATTCAAAAATTTTTACACTATTGGAACGAGGAGAAAAAATCACACAAAAAATGTCTTTAAACTATTATTCTATGTCAACTAGTTTCCGAGAAAAACTAATTTTTGTAAACGGAAATTCGCTACGTTATGCAGGATGCTGCGATAAGAGTATTGAATAAGTAAAGTTCCTTATATGTTTGTACAATGTTTTAATTAGTAACCAACATCCTACATGGTCTAAAACTGTTTTCAAATGAAAATCACCTGGAAATTTAGGTTTGGGCTCAAGTAACCCGATCTTGAGGTTAACTTGAGCCCAAAATCTAAAAAGCTATAAAATTTATGAGCCATAAGAAAAAGATCCATATTATATAATAAACTAACCGTAGTCATATATAGATTAATATACTGAATTTCCTATCCCAAATAAGTATAACAGTTACGCTCAATTTTTGAAATTATCAGATGATTTGCAAATCTGGGCTCAAGTAACCCGCAATTACGGTATGTTATTTTATAATAATTAGTAAGAAAAACATTTAGTTGTTTTCATACTAAAAAAAAATATTTTTGTCGCACTAAATGGGTGAAATTGCCGTATGTGCGGCGATCGGAAATCGAAGTATTGTTAAAATATCTAAGGTATAAATTATTATCGGCGTATTATCTGAACTTAATGGCCATATGGCGCGGCGGTTTGTATATGTAGTAAAAGGAACTATTTAAAAAATATAAATTTAAAATTATTACTATTAATTTAGTTTTCCTAGCAACTAAATAATAAAATAAAAAGGGAGTCTAGTACTGCAAGTGAAAAGATATAGACGTGTTTCATTTAACTATGCTGTTTCCGTTAGCGATTAAGCCGTCGTTATAAGACTACCTAACCGATTTTGAAAATTTTTTCATCTTTAAAAAGTTAAATTCTTTTCAATGCATATATACTCTACTATATGAGATTCGCTAGAGTTCTAGGGACTCAAAAGCGCCAAAAATTAACTACTCAACCGATTTTGAAATTTTTTCACTGTTGAAAAGCTAAACTCTTTTAGATGGATACAAGTTGTGAGATCGAGCAGTTTCCAATCTTTGGAAAGTCATTGTTATACAGACGCTGTGACCGGGGTATTCACGGTTAAATACTATGGTACACTGAGAAAAAGATACGGTAATTTTTACGGAAATTTTTAGTAAAAAATTACGGAGCTCTCTGGTAGTGCGGGTATAAGTAACAGGCAAAGGAGAAAGTACGATAAGTATAGTAAAAATTACTCTATGGCTCTGTAAAATTTGACAGTAAAAATTACACTGTGACTCTGTAAAAATTTCGGCGATGTACAGGAAAAATTCTACTCTCTTACAGTATTATGATATTTATAAGTTTTTTTTTATTTATTAATAAATAATTGAATTAAAATAGTTAAAAAAGATATTGATAGAAGGGTAAGGATTAAAATCAAATTATTAATATTGAAACAATGTCCTGTGGTTTTTTATTATTTGTGGAAAAACATGTTTCAATAAACATCAATACATATAAAAATCTTAATTATTAGTTCTTTATCAATAATAAAATAATGCGATTTTCATGAAACACAAATATAACAATTCGTTGTTTTAAATGTAAAGTCCATTAAATAGTTTATTATAAAAAAAATAACACATAACACAGTACAAGGCACACACAACAATAAATGGTCTGTTTTCAGTAGAAGCTGTATACAAAATGACCTTGGTTTGGTGCGGACGCGGACCTCGGTTTACGCGTGCCAGAGCAGTTAGAAGCAGACAAGCACATAGTCTTCTAGCGTTACGTTGGTGCGATACTTGTGTAGAGAGATGCCGAAAGAGAGGTTTCAAGTAGAAAATAGAGATAACAAATAGCCTGTACCCTCTACTTTTCCTATCAGCTTAGTAAAAATTACATCATGCCTCCGTAAAAATTCTTCTCTCTAGTATAATTTAACAAAAATTAAGTAAATTTTCCGGGTATCCACTTGAAATTTTACTAGCCCATCGAATTTTACGGAGCAGTATAGGAAGTATTCTTAAGCTGTACAGGAAAAATTTTCAAATGAATCGTAAAAAATAATATTTGAAAGGCATTTTTTATATTTTTGCTTGATAATTTCCTACCGACTGGTCACTTGAGCCTGGTTTACCGGAGGCAGCTCCGTAATTTTTTCTCAGTGTACCTACTGTATAAAAATCATACCATAGCATGGAAATACAAATCATGCAGATAAAAAAATAAGCATACCCTGATCTCAACAATTTGTCCCCATGTTAATTTTTGTACGTTCTTACTTGTCCAAAACAAAC
Source organism: Brachynemurus nebulosus (assembly GCA_035578155.1). NCBI lineage: Eukaryota > Metazoa > Arthropoda > Insecta > Neuroptera > Myrmeleontidae > Brachynemurus > Brachynemurus nebulosus. The sequence goes on from JAPWDM010000024.1 coordinate 185,236, forward strand.
TTTATACATACTTGTATGTTCCTGTCTTTAAGTATTTTATTTTTGTTTGTGACTATGGAAATACAAAATTATGAATAATATAATCAATAACCTGACGATTGAAATGTAGGAATTAATAATATTGAACACGCATATGCATACTTAGACATACATACTTATTTATGTATGCCAGTTGTATACTTCCGTTCATCGAATTTTTAAACTGAAGATATGAATGTGTTAAAATAATACATATTAAATATATTAATTCTTATACTCGTTTTTATTCAGTAACGTAGTCTGCCTATAGTCTACACGTAACTGTTTACATGTAAACACTGACGTAGACTACGTTTCCATTGTCTACGTGGGCAACGTAGAAAAGGTACTATAGATAAAAGAAACAATACTAAACATCAATCTAAACAAAAAAAATGTATTAGTTTTCAAAACCTCCCTTATTATTACATCATAGATTTGTATTTTTTCGAATTTTTACACCTTTTACATTTGTAAACTGGAGTGTTCTAGCTTGTTGACAGTTCCTCTCGTTAAATTGCTTAATTTGAGGCAACAAATTAGGCAACAAATTTGAGTTGTGTAAGACCCAAAATTCACAAAAAATATCAATTTTTTCACCGTCTGAAAGCTAAACTATTTTTAATAGACGAAAACTAGGTCATATTAGGTCCGCCAGAGTCCTGGGAGCCAAAAAGCTTTAGAAATAAAAATTTCCTAATAAACTCTGAATTTTTTTTTTACTCTTAGAGAGTTAAAATGTATTAAATACATTTAAAACATAGTCCATGTTATAATATGAAATCCACTAATTGGTATCCTAGAAATCCAAAAGCGCTAAAAATAAATTACACAAACGATTTTGAAAATATTTTCACTGTGGAAAAACCGAAACATTGTAGTTGGATATGGGCTATGTTATATAAGGTCCACTCAAAATATACAGCTGATTTAATATTTACTATAAATCTTGTTTAAATACTATTGGAATTCTGGCAAAAATAAACGTGAGAATAAAACTGTCCCCCCAAAGTTTTGTGGACCTAAAAAGTATCCGGATTGAGGTTGAATAAAAATGAGTACATGAATCTGGGCCAAATTTTACTCAAATACTTTTGAATCTCCAAGAAAAATGAATGTGAGTTTAAAATTGTCTTCTACGACCCTTGAGTCACAGGAAGAGCATAAAATTGAAGTGCTTCCAAAACTATTAATATGGGTATCTACAGGTGTGAAAATTATGCTATTGAAATATGAATATGACTGTACTTTAGGGTCGTTTGGCAAGCGAAACGAAGCACTGTAAGGAACTGATTTTGTACAAAATCCCAGAATATCTGGTTCGAAAGTAATTTGATCCCTTTCTTGATGATTTCTAAAAAAGAAAAAACTCCCCTTGCTTTTAATTATATCCCCTTAATTTTAATTATAATTTTAAATTACGCGAAATTGCAAAATGTATATGGACGATTCCATGGAAAATGAGAAATGACTTCAAAAAAAAAAGAGTTAGATAAAATAGATTTGTGAGTTATTTTCTACTTACAAAACCTTCAATTGTCCGATTCTAAATTTGTTTTTTTAATTTATCTATTTTTTACCATTTTTCCAGCTGATCAAACATGGATTACTGGTATTTTTTTTTTACCTGACATAAAAAATGCTGGTAATCGATCTATATATGAGTTTCCATATGTTTTGAATTCAGTTCACATGAAAGATTAATAGGCCAGTGACCAGACCGTTTTGGCTGTCGACTTTAAGAAACAGCTCCGATTGTCATGAAATTTTAACAGCAAATAGGGCATAACTTAAAAAACAAAAGTGATATAGTGCCGATGTGCGCTTTTACCCGGGGGGTGGATGCCACCCTCTCTAGGGGGTGGAAATTAGCACCCGTAAACTAAATGCAGAAATCAATAGAGGGATGAATTCTAATCAAAAAATGGTCTGTATATGTTTTTCTATAAATCAATATTTTCCGAGTTATCTGCCATTAAAATTGTTGATTTTTCATCTAAAAAATGCATGTTTTGAAGCGGTTTTTCACGAATAACTTAAAGACCGTTCGTTTTTAAAATAAACTTAATGAAGTAAAAATGAAGCTTTTAAAATAACGAATCGATTGTTTTTTTTTCTTTCCGTAGATGAAACGATACTCGAGTTATGAGTCGTTACAAATGGTTGTTTTGTCGCCAAAAACTAAATTCGAACCTTTTGACGTTAAATAACGGGAAAACAGCGTACTTTAGGAGGAAAACTTATCGGACATCATTTATAGAACTTGAAAAGGCCTTCAAAAGGAGCTCTGATAGAAGCTATTTGCGTTAAAAATGACGGAGTAATGGTGAGAAGAATGCGGCTGCCTCATTTTCCCAGAGCAAAAAGCAACAACAAAACCAATGGTTTCGGGACAAGAATTGATAGTCAACGAAATCCAAGTACAGTTACTTTCATTTAGGTACTAAACATATATTTTGGGAGTTTGAGTGCTTTAGAATGCTTATTTTTGAAAATAATTTTCATTTACTTTAGCCACAGATTTTGAAATTTCAGAAAAAATTTCCTTTTTTCTCCGATAACTAAAAAACTATGTAATATACGGAAAAAAAATGCATCTGTATAAAATTACAAGTGTTTAGTTGCCCGACATTTTAGTTCTTTTTTTTGGTTTTTCTACGATAATAATTATTTGAGATATCGTCGATATAAGTTTACAGGTAGGTGCAATGCCTACGTTTCCCGAGACATTAAAACTTAAAAATCTTAAAAATAAGTAGAAATAAAAAAATTAATAAAAAAAAAACCCGACTGTGTTTAAACTAAAACGATGGAACCAAGATGAAATAGAGAAAAAGAAGAACGAATAAAAAGTAAAGCAGTCGGAGGCATCAAACTTATCTGTTTAATTGGGTTCAACAGGTATGCCTCCGACTGCTTTACTTTTTATTCATTCTTCTTTTTCTCTATTTCATCTTGGTTCCACAGTTTTAGTTTACTTTAAACGCAGTCGGGTTTTTTGATTTTTTTAATTAATTTTTTTTATTTAATTAATTTTTTTATTTTATACTAGCTCTAATATAATAGGTTTTGTCTACGACTTCATCCGCGTAGAGTCATTGAAAGTCGAGTAAATGATTTCGTACACTTACTATGTCGTCATCGACTCCACACGGATGATTTCGTCAAAAAAAACTAGTTTCCATATAAATTTTCAACCATTGTCCTACCGCTTTAGGCTATGAAATTTTAAAAATCTGCACTTGCTACTCGCTTACGTTGCTAAAAAAACCCTGTGCAGAATTTCACGTTTCTAGACTCAATGGTTTTCTATATAAAATTCCAAAAATCCCATCTTAGAGCTCACCTACGATACATAAGGAAATCCTGTACAAAATTTCACGTTTCTGGGCCCAGTAGGTTTTTTAAATAAATTTTAACCCCCTATTTTATCCTGTTAGGGGATGAATTTCCAAAACCCCTTATTGGTGCTCGCTTACATTATATAAATAACCCCTTTGTAGAATTTCACATTTCTAGGCTCAACAATTTCTATATAAATTTTCATCCCCTATTTTAACCCCATAGGAAAAGAAATTCTAAAAATCCAGTCTTGATGTTTGCTTGCGTTACCAAAGGAACCTTTCTACAAAATTTTACGTTTCTGAACCCAGCGGTTTTCTATATAAATTTTCATCCCCTGTTTTACACACTTAATAGATAAATTTAAAAAAAATTCTCCCTCTTAATACTCATTTACATTATTAAAGGACCTTTCATAAATTTTCACCCCCAAATTTATACCATTAGGGGATGAATTTTCAAAAATCGTTTCTTAGTACTCCCCTACGTTACATAAAGAACTCGTCTACAAAATTTCACGTTTCTAGACCCAGTGGTTTACTATGTAAATTTTTCATCCCCTATTTAGGGGATGAATTTTGAAATTTCATGTAGCCTATAGCAATCCGCAGATTAAGACGAATCCAGCGACACCTTCTTTACCAAAATCCGTCAAGCCGTTTAGGTTGTAGGATGCGCCAAAGAAACATAATTAGAGGATACATACAAACTTTCGAAAAACATTACCCTCCTACTGATGCAGTCGGGTAATAAGGGTTCAAAATAGTTGATCTTTACAGACCTTCTAGCCTTGGAAATTCCTTACAAATTGAATATTTGTGCGATTGGATATCTCCAAAACTGACAAAGTTATCGTTATAAAACAAATTGTATTTTGCCTTCAATCTTTCAGAGCGCGCACACTGCGTCGCTCACGACGGCTTTGATGCCTTTCTACGTCCATCCAAACCACACATATTCATTACGGATCGTAACATTGTATTCGGATTTTGCGTGATGACGGTCGGGCGTGTCATCAAGTGGGACTACAAACAAAAACAAACATTTCATCCCTCATTTTACCCCCTTAGGAAATGAAAATCCAAAAACGCTTTTACGACTAGCTTTTACTGACACATAGAATTCTAATCACCAAATTTCATAGCTCTAACTTTAAAAATGACGAACTTCCATGCAATTTTTAAGTTGCAGCAAATTCTGGAAGCCGGCTGGTATTTCCCAATTGTACTGTACGGTGGAGCTGCGCATACATTAAAACAATTGAGCAGTGTCACAAATTTAGAAGTTTTTCTCGCGCAGATGCGCTACGAAAACTTCATCTACGCGACCACTAAAAAGGGCGCAGTTAAATCATAGCGCAAGTACTAATATTCGCCCGCATGATTGAAGATGGTATTCTAACGATTGCTTAATAGCAACGAGAATAGGAAATCCACCTGCTCCAGAAGATTTGTTGCGGATGATTTTTTGCAACTGTAAGAAAGGTTGCGGCATTACGTACACGTGTCGAAAAATTGGGTTATTTTACAGTGCTACGTGTGGAGCGTGCTGAGGCTCCAACTGCATCAATTGTCCACTCATTGTTGGTCAGAAGGAGGAGGAGGAAGAGGCCGATAGCGATGATGTCTCTCCCACCGATTAAATTTATAGATCTTCTGTTGGTATGGGGAATGCATGCAACATTTTTATTTTTAAATTGCAAAAAAAAATATTATTATTGAAACGATGTAACATAAGGGGTGGTTTTTTGGGGGTTGGAATATCACTCTAATTTCAAAATTATATTTTTAATCATAACAACAATATTTCTTCAATGTAAATATACACGATTTTAATATCGGTAGCGTTTCCAAAAATGTTTTTCATTATTCTTGCAAAAGGTGCTGTTTTCACCTCTTAAAAATTTGAAGCGCCCATCAGGGCTACTTAACTTTTAAAGGATAGGGTATAAAAAGCTTATTTGCAAAGTTTCATCAAAATCGGTGCTGTTTCTCAAAATCGAGAGGTTAGCAAAATTTTTTTTGCTCTGGTTACTGGCTTAACTCAAGTTATTGTTTGTTTTTCTTTCAGTTAATCTATGGCCAAAGTTTTTATCAATGTTTAGTTGCAATGTTTAAATGTGCCTAATTAATTTTTTTGTAAAACAAAACTCCCCTAAAACAGAGAAAAAAATATGTCCCACCTGTTACGGTCACATCGGTTACACAAAAAGACTATCGTAAGTTCAATATAATTAAAATATATTACAAATTATATTACAAATTATGTTTAATAATGTAATAAAGAATATTCTGCTTACACTGATGCAATCATTATTATAGTCAACCTAAAAAAATTAGAGGAGTTTTCAAAGTATTAACAATAGCAAAAAGACCCTTTCCAAAAAAAGTCGCACCAGTTACGCTATTTGAAAACAGAATACTACTGAAACCATGCACTTTTTGTCTTAGCTTTTGAAAAAATATTGTTAATAATGATTTCCTTTTTATTGGATCGAGTTATAACCCATGAAAATTCAATACCTGACAAAAAATGTCACACCAATTTTGATGGAATCGCCCATATACGCCACAACTAAAGGATTATTTTGTATCCGTCGTGTGAATTTTTCCCCTCCGATCTTTATACGGCCTCTGGTAACAAACTTCACATTCAGGATCAAAAGTCACTCTTTAGTACTTTGATATATAATATACTATATATTTAACACAAAAAAATCTATTACCTAATCTGCGGATATATAATATGACATAAGAGTCCAACACTGACCATTCAATAAAAAAATATTTTCATAATAAATCAGTAGTTTTATATAAGTTGTCCATTTAATTCTAGCAATCATAACTCGGATTCATTTCTAATTTCGCGAAAGTCGGTAAGAAATCTCCAACTTCAGTTCATCCCTGACTCAGCAGCTGTTATAACCACCTCCATAACTCCCCACCCCCTAGTCGGTACGTAAAAGTTAATTTGGGTCAGTAATATACATACAAATTACTTAAAAATAGAAGAGACCAAATACATAATTATTTATTTGTTTTAAATACTACCGTTTTGTTTAGCAAGTCACTATAGGTACATATGTATACCTATATATACTGTATTTTGTACATACATACACAAATCATCAATCCATTATTCAAATGAGTTGCTTGATTATTGATTGTAATTTTTTTCATTGTATTTTCAGTGGCCAATATTAATCTAAATAGATTGCCGTTTTGCCGTTTGCCATGTGATGTTGTTGATAGCTCGGCAATAAAATATCAAATAATGCCAAAGGATATTACAAAATAAAGCATTTTCTTTTTTTAATCGAAAATCGATAATTTTATTTTAAAATTAACCAAAAATACATCTATGTTATTTTCAAATTACATTTTCCTTTTCTGTGTCTTTTTATTTTATAATATATTAAAATTTTAGAGCTTATCTTTTATTTATTTTACTACACAAAAATGCTGAAATAAAATTTTTATTTAAGCATTGCGGATATCCATAAATTTTATTATTGTATTTTATTTAAATTAGTTTTATATTCTACTAGTTGTTTCTTGTGGTTTTACCCACTTGAAATTATCTTAAATATGTGGAAAATTACTTTGAAATAACAATAGGGTTGACCGGGGTAATTGTGAATGGATTTTCATGAACGCTTTTATGAGATAAAAGCGTTGTTTTAAGTATTTTTTATTTTATATACGTATCACAATATGGTTGATTTATTTTTAATTCTACATTACTCAGGATGCACCACACAAATTTTGAGCAAATTCGATGCGGTTTTGCAAATCTTATGAATTCTGGGGTAAAAGTGAACGCCATCAGAAAAATTATTTAGAATGGATTATAAGAGAAGTGTGGTACACCAGAGTAAAGCGCAACTCAAATTCTTCACGTTTACCCCACTTTCAAATTTTTCATCATACTTTAGCGGTCACAATTTCTCTTTGTTTAATGCAAGTTACGCATACCTCAAATTTGTACAAAAAATCAAGGTTAAATAAAAATAACAAAAATTGTAGGAACAAATTTATTACAAACTAAAAATGATATTTTGATGACATTTTGTCATTTTATCATATAAAAAATCAAAAAATTACATTATTTTCACATAAAAACAAGGAAAATAAGACTTTTTCAAGGAAATATATTTAGTCTACATGAATAAAAAACAACAATCTATTAGGCCTAATACTGTAATTGAAAAAAGAAATGGTTTGGGTTAATCCTACTGCTCTTGGACACTCACAGACATTGGAAAAAAGTAATTTTTTTGTTTTTGTAAGTTGTTGTTGGGTAAGGGAGCACAGCAATGATTCCGTAAATTGATACACAAAACATATCGCTCTTTACATAATTTTTTTTTTTTTTTTTGTATTGTTTATACAACGAAAACTTGTACAATAAGGTCACCACCATTTTCATCAACATTTTCAACTCTGAAAAGGACACTACTGAAATTTTTGACCGAATGGGGGCATTTGTGAATGACGTTCACAATTACCCCACAATTTTAAAATCATGGGGTAATTGTGAATTGGTAATAAATTGTCCAATTTCTTTAGCAGTTAATAAGGAACCCTCTCAGGGTTTAGACCTCTTCTTTAGAAGTACTTTTAACCATTTCTTACTTTTTGAAAAAAGAAAATGTATTTTAGATATAAATCGATCACTTGAAATTTTCCAAGTTTAGCATTTTAAATTTTAGTATATTATAGAGAAAGATATGATGCATTCACTGACACTATTTTGAATAATTTCTGACGTGTAGTTTAAAGGAAATAAATTTTCAAAGTTAGAATTTTTAACATACGAGTAAATGCCAAAGAATGATTAGAGGTGAATCAGTGTTACATATTTAAGTAAGTTGTGTCATTAAAAAACAACTTTAAGATTTAATAAAACTGAAAATTATTTTCTTTTATGTTTTTGAATCATTAAAAAACTATTTTGTTTAATATTGGACGTTTAGTTAATAATAAATAGAAAAAAAACTATAAAAATGTCATTTTATACTAATACACCCATAATATATATATATATATATATATATATATATATATATATATATATATATATATATATATATATATGTACGTGTTAGTTATTATATGTGCGTACACATCAACTACGAGAATCAAATTCATTACTTTTAAAATATTAAAATTAACAGATTCAATAATAATCAAATATTAATACTGTTACATGTATTATAAATTAACTTATTTTTCTACACATAAATTATATTTCTTTATACAGAAAAAAATAGACTTTAGTAATTTATTTGTCAGTGCTGATCGATTCACCTTAAAAATTTTTTTTTGAGGATTGGTCGAAGTAAGATACACAAAATTTTGCAAGGGTTTTTTCAAAATAAAAAAAAGATACTAATACTTGGAGAATTGTTATGAAATTTTAATAGCATATTAAGAAGACAGAAAAACATACTAAGAGGTGACTTTTAACAATATTAGAGTAAGTGCGGGAGAGACGCCGCGTCGGGAGAGATGCCGCAGTAGCCATAGTTCGTCCGTTGACTGACAGATAGCGCTATTAATGGATTATATGTTTAGAATAAGTTACTTATTTAAGCTGTATATGGTAATATTTATGATTAGTCGGTCAGTTTAGTAATTATCCAACTTTTTATTATTGAAAGGTAAGTTTTTTAACATAATATTTTATCAAGCATTTAATTCATTAGAATTTAAGAATGTATATTTCATTGTTTTAATGAAAATGAGTTTTGTTATTAATTTAGGTATATTTTAAAAGTACTGTATAAAATTTTAGGTTAGAATTCCGCACTATGCTTGCTATAGCAACATGCGGCATCTACCCCAACAAAAAGGAGAGATGCCGCATGTAAATTTTTTTTTTTTTTGACTGTAAATTATGCCACGTAAATATAAAAGATCCATTAATGGATCAGAAAGAGCTCTCATATTGGTGAAGATAACGAAAATAATGATGATTGCCTGTGTATTGACTGTTTTGAAGAGTACTCAGAAACAAAAGAAAATTGACTGGTTAAGATGTATAAAGTGCCAAAAATGGTTACATATGGCATGCATCATGTATGGAGATGTGTATAAAATGCAAAATTTTTAATATGAAATATGCGGCGCCTCTCCTTCTTTGATGCGGCATCTCTCCCATAGGTGCGGCATCTCTGCCGCTTTGCAGGCTCTACAAAAATGTTAATTATGAATCCTTTATGACTTAAAATTTAAAAAAATATTTATAAATAATTTTAAAGAACAATGTTTACATTTAATGTGTACCAAATTTCAAATCAATTGAATGCATACTTTAAGAATTATCAAGTGTTTTCAAAATGTGCGGCGTCTCTCCCGCATTCACCCTAATGTTATTTTGGAAATTATAGGCGCCGTTCACAATTACCCCGGTCAACCCTCTATTTTGAAATTCTGTACAAAATCAATTTTTTTATAGTTTTTTCGGTTTGCAACCAAAAATTCGCAAACAAATTATTACGTTGAAATTAGTACTCGACAGAGAAAGATTGACAGTTTTTGATGTATAAGCAAAATTATCTTAACTTTTGTTACAACCAGAGAACCGTTTAAAGTCACGCCGTCAGTTGCCAAAATGGCTATGAAACTAGCACAAACGATAAAAAAACCAAAACGCGATTGCGGGACTTTTTGTCGCAGTTTTTTGTTAAAAAATTTGAATTTCATTATCAATATTACATCTTGACCGTAATTATTTGAGGCATTAAAGGCATTAAAAATTGTTACTACGGATACCACGGTTATTGCACCAATTGTAATATTACAAAGTTAGTCGTATTTTTAACGTTTCTGGAGGCTTCTTTTATTACTACCAAAATTAATTTTCTAATCAGTACACTTATATATAAAAAAAATAATTCCCATTGGTAATTATTTATATCAAATCCATATAAATAATTAATCATATTTATATACGGACGACCAAACTTTTTCAATTTGTATAGGTAAATACGTACCTATACATGTATTTATGTATATTTACATTATAACAGACAAGTGTACTTTACCACAATCATATCGAATAAATTTAACCATCACCTATTGTAATTTAACAATTATAATTATCGTTAATTACACTTGACAATAATTAAAGATAATAATTACACTAATCTGTAAAATGTACGTTTGCCGTTTGGTATGAATTTATACATCGACTGACTAACTCTGTTTTACTAATTCTCAAATAATGTTACCATGTAAGTACTAATAAATTTCAACACATATCGAAATCAAACTAGTGTGACAAATAAAATAATAAGTATACCTACGTATATGTATATGTGCAAGTACCATACTATTTTATGTCTTATTTTATGTTATTTTACGTGATACAATGTCACTATTGAACAGTTAGTTGCTTTACAGTTGCTAACTGTTTTTCGTCACCATATGCGATGATTATATTTTACTATTTTATATAGGTGGATTCATAATTAATGTACTGCTAACGATTTTAGTGTTTTATAAAAAAGAAAAGTCGTCAAGTGCGTGTTTGACATGCATTAAATATAGGTCTCAGTGATTACTGTTTCTCAATTTTCGGGATAAAATATATAAAGCATTTATTTTACGTTTTATTAAAGAAATAGATGCATATGTGTGACCATAGACATTAGAAATGAAAGGACCAGTAATTTATATTACGTACGAAAGATAATACGTACACGTTAAAAAGAGACAAATATTATAAATAGCATGTAAAATGCCAATATATATTTCTTTTTCTAGGATACCCCAAACTTTAAAATTAAAATTGAAGCATAGTCAGCCATGTTTGCATTAAAAAATTTAAAAAAATAATGAAAAAATTGTCACTATTTTCACTTTTTAAATTGTGTTTTTTGTTATATTTTTTTAAAGAAAATATTATGGCAACAAATTTTGCAACTACAAAATATCAAATCAAAAGATAGAAACTATATTTTCTAATTCAACAAAAATTGTAAAATAAAGGGTATGACGGGATAAGAATGGCCGGTTGGCCACCAGACGAGATTTTCAACGGCACTTTGGCTACTATAAGGGCAGCTGATAAGAAGTCTTGTGTGCAATTTTTAGCCTCATATCTTGGGTAATTTAGAAGTTATTTGTGATAATATGTATTAAGGCCATGATTATTTAAACCTTTATATCTCGTAAACTATTACAGATAGTGAGATAAACTAAAAACCATTGAGTAGGTCTAAATTAGTACTATAATATATATTTCCTTCAAATTTTTCCGTTAGTAAACAATCATAGAAAATTCGAGAAGAAAAATAGAAAAACATTTTTTTAGTGGTTCCTTCAGAGTGACAATCACGAAAAAAGTCTCAAATATTGCACATTAGGTCCTGTTTAAGTACTGCAAGTTTCGTTAAAAACAAAGGGGTGGAACAGTGTCAAAAAGGAGAAACCTCGATCGAAGCCACCATCGGAAAGGTGAATTTCATCATTCCGTTATGTTTTTATGCCGTGGGCACAAGATTAATTAAGAACCTGGTGATGTTTTAACGATATGTACTGATATACCTATCATGACTTCCAAATATACAGTGTGTTCAAGGTCATGTGAAGCCAATATATAAATATGTAAAAAAAATTGTTAGTAGGATAGCGGTCATATTTCTTGACCGATAGAGCTGCTATTTGGCATTGTGAGTGTTTATGTCAAGTTCTAGGCTAAATTCATAGATGGAGTTGATTGTCAATATGGGATAGTTTCAAAATATTGAGAATTTTAAGTTTAAAATTATTGTCATTTGAGAAACTATTTAATCAATTGTACCTATCTACGAGGTAAATTTTAGTTTTAGTTAATAGCTACTTATCATTAACTTTAGATAGATATACAATCATAGTATCGCAGGCAAATTCCGAAATGTATACTAAAGTATGAGAGTTGTGGCAGCGGTTATCTTTTTATCGGATGACAGCTTAATTTTATTATAATTATGATTGGGGTCAATGTTTAAGCTGTTTGTAGACGATCTCTTTTCGCTGAATAGTTTCAAACTGGCAATAATTTAATAATATAATAATAAATTCATTGATAATGAAAAGTCACCATTTTGAATTCATCCCATATTGACAATCAACTCCATCTATGAATTTAGCCTAGAACTTGACATAAACATTCACAATACCAAATAGCAGCTGTATTGGTTTCACATGACCTTGAACACACTGTATATTTGGAAGTCATGATAGGTATATCAGTACATATCGTTAAAACATTACCAGGTTCTTAATTAATCTTGTGCCCACGGCATAAAAACATAACGGAATGATGAAATTCACCTTTCCGATGGTGACTTCGATCGAGGTTTCCCCTTTTTGACACTGTTCCACCCCTTTGTTTTTAACGAAACTTGCAGTACTTAAACAGGACCTAATGTGCAATATTTGAGACTTTTTTCGTGATTGTCACTCTGAAGGAACCACTAAAAAAATGTTTTTCTATTTTTCTCCTCGAATTTTCTATGATTGTTTACTAACGGAAAAATTTGAAAGAAATATATATTATAGTACTAACTTAGACCTACTCAGTGATTTTTAGTTTATCTCAATATCTGTAATAGTTTACGAGATATAAAGGTTTAAAAAATCATGGCCTTAATACATATTATCACAAATAACTTCTAAACTACCCAAGATATGAGGCTAAAACTTGCACACAAGACTTCTTATCAGCTGCCCTTATAGTAGCCAAAGTGCCGTTGAAAATCTCGTCTGGGGGCCAACCGGCCATTCTTATCCCGTCATACCCTTTTTTAAACACTTTTTTATTAAAATAATGATAATGATAATAGTAATACGTTGAACTCTATTAAATAAATATAATTAAACTCAATTTAAATAAAAAATAATAACAAATATTATGTTTTTTAATAATAACGAATAATAATAAATTGCATTAAAATCAACAATGTATAACAATTGCAAGAATCGATTCAAAACCTGTAATATAACATGCATAGGTAAATTAATAATACTTTAAGATAAGCATACAATATGACGATACATGACCGTCTATAACTAAGGCAAATACGTTGTGTGGACACACACACATACTTAAGAAGAAGTGTACGTGAGTAAACGAGGTATGGACTCTCCCCTCACTTAATGTCGATGTCGCACTTCTTGGAGTGTGCGACAAGTGGATTTTTGCTGTATGCGCTACTGACGTTTCAAGGATAGCAAGAATTTGAACGAAATTATAATAGGTCGAAATTATAATTAAGAAATATTTTAATTTAGTAAGTGCTACGTCCGATTTAATCCGCCGTAGGTCTGGTTAATCTATAATAGTCCTATAAAGCCTATAGTTTAGACACTTCAGATTTTAGAACAATTAGAAATTAACTACGGAAAAAATTCTAGACTGGTTAAATTTTGGGCTGGTAAAGAACGTAACTCCAGTTAATGGTCATAAATTAGAAAATTAAATAAGGCTTTGAAAAAAATAAATTTTCTGAGTCTTTAAACCTAAAATTACCTCGATTCAGAAAAATGGAAAAAAATTGTAAGCTTTTGAAAAAAAAAACCAAATCGCGGTTTTTTTTGTTATTTTTATCTGTAAAAAGAGATTGATATTTAAAGGGCATGAATTTTTTAGGTTTAAAGGCTAAAAAAAAATTATTACGCTAAAACGCTTCCTTGTACGTTATAATTAATAAAGAGCTACGGGCTGCAGCCTATGCGCCGATCTAAAAATGTAGTATTAAGTAAAACACGTTGAAATATTTTTTTGTAATAAAATCGATTAAACTCAGAAAAACTGTTTACACTTATTTAATCCGCTATCCTAGTATCATACAGATGTCCAAAAGTTTCTTCATACAGTTCTTTTCGCTCAGCAATCATTTGTTTTTTAGCAGTTCTCGCTTTCTTGGATTTTGCAGTGCAGTGTTTTTCCAAAATTTTAATACGTTCGTTACCTTTTTAATTAATGTACTTGTATGCGTGCGATCCAACGTTAAAACTCAGCACATCCGAAAATTTTAATAAGGATTTTGATTCTTCATTAAAAATACACGTAGGTATATCCAAGAGGAAAATTCAGCCACTTTACTACATACTATACATAATATATACAAATAATTCGCCGATCGTTTCATATTTTGTTTCCAAATTTTAACTAATGATTCTTAGAATATAAAAAAAAAAAAAAATACCGTGAAAAAAGAACACAATTTTTTTTCTGCAACCTTAAATAACCCCTTAACACCAAAAACCCTAAATTTAAAAAAAAAAATAATGATAATAGTAATTCTTAAAGATTTTCTTAGCAGAAATAAAATTGTTTTCATTATTTGATTCGATTAATTTTGTAAATTTTCTCTTTTCTTTTTTGTAAATTAAATTTTTCGTAAATTTGTAAAATATCTTAAACCTCATGCAATATTTTAGTTACCTAAGTCCAACGAATTGTCGGGAAAAAAACCAAAGATTTTAAAGAAAGTAAACTTATTTTATATTAAAAAACTCTAGAAAGAAATATGTATGTACATCATCAGAATGTAAAAGTATTGTAAAAATAATTCAAATTTACTCTACTATTTGATCAAAATAAATAATAGAACTTACAGTAATACAAAAAATACATTTATATGAGTATAATATATTGCCACTGAGAGTGGTTTTTTTTTATGTTAGAATTGGTTAGTTGGACTATTATAAAATTGAGCTGATGAAAGCTTTCTTACTTGCAATAGTAAATTCTACCCTCACGAGTCGTATGTGATGTCCATGTCGCTGACGATATTTGCTGTTGCTGCTGTGCACTGCCACCACTACTGCTACCGTCCACTTCAAGCTCCGGCGGTCGACCTGAACCACCTCCAGGGGCAGCAGCTTGTAGTAACATCGCCGCTACCACCGTCTGCGAACGGCCGCCTGTGCACATAGAAAAACAGATAAAATATTATTATTGGAACATGTACCACCACATAATCTCTATTGAATATAAAATACATGATTTCCAACAAAATTATATTACGTATTGAACATGTTTTCATACTCAAAAACGTCACACAATAATAAAGAGCGGCTGGAGCTATACATATTATAGTTAAAGTGTTCGATTGAACGCGATTTATTAATGTTTATTAATGTTATAATTAATATATATTTCTTTGAATGTGAATTAACCCTAGAATCATACGTTAGTCTACGAGAAACGTTAATCATACATCGACGTCGTTTTGACGGATGGACTTTTTATGGAGAGTTTTAGAGTTTATTTGCATAAAATATTTTTTTTACATAACAATACTACAAAAGCGAACAAAATATTTAAAAAAATTGGATTTGGAAAAATTTCTTAATGTAAATATATATTAATTTTTTTAATCTTTTTATCAAAGCATATTTTCATCATAAAAATTAAAAAATAGATAAATACATCAATTGTATCATAAAACATGTGTTTCAAATAATTAATTTATGAATTATTATGAGTCAGTGGACATGTGTGACTTTACAGAATGTGAAATTTCTCAGTCATAAATATTCCTATAGATATGTAGTTATTTCCCCATTAGGCACATTTGTAAATTTTCTAAAATTTGTTAGTAATTTTTCGAATAAGATCTCAAAAAATAATAAAAATTAAAATATTTTCCACAAAATAAATTGTTGACCTTTTAATAAGTCACTTGAAACGCATTCTTTAGTTTTCGATTCAATATATTAAAACTTCAGTATTATGTCGTCTCTATAAGTCAAACAGCTGTAATCATCTTTCACATTATCATAATCATTGAATAAATTAATTATAACATGCATATCTTTAATAAATTTTAGAAAAATTAGGAAAACTTTTATATGTGAAGTACAAAATCTTTAAAAAAAAAACATCGCGTAATCATACATCGACGTCCATTTGACGGACACTATTTCAATACAAACAAAACGACAATAACTATAAACAAAATAAATACGTCTTATGTGTTATAACAACAAATAAATTAGATAACAGAAATCTCACAGCAAGCAGGTACCGACAAGTTGTAGTATTGGAGCAGGTAGAGAAGTTCGTTCGTCGTTTTGACGTGTACGTATGATTCTAGGGTTAAATAGGTAACCCAATTAGTTTGGTACTCATGCTCAATAAAGACTTTAAGGGGGGAAAGTACATTAGGAGGTTCAAAAAAATCAATTTTTTATTACATAAATCGTTAGCTATTCAAGAATACGCTGTCAAAATTTCAAAGTAAAATTCGCATTTGTTTAGATTTTATGAGCATAGAATTAAGCGCTCATCAGGTACAGGCTCAAACGCGCAGCAGATAGGGTGGAGCACTACCTCAGGTAGTCGCTTTACTTATACGAACTCTATGAGGAAGAAGAAGGATTAATATATGGTGCTGGAATCGCAGATTAATTGATGAGCACTTTATATTATTGTTAACTTCTTAAATTTCTAGTTTTCGAGAATCTTCTTTTCAAACGTGTTTTTCTCAAAATGACTTTTTTTCACATTTGCGGGCTGTCTAACTCAAAAATTAATGAACCGATCATTATGAAAATTAACAGTATTATTTCTTGTAAAATTATAAAATATATGAACTAACTTTTGAGATGATATCATGATTTAAAGGGTGCTTTTTTGGCATAATTAATGAAAAAAGAGGATGGTCAAAATTAAAGTAAATCTTTCCAATGCCTGCAGAATTTTTAATTTTCATTATTTTCACCTGCATTGAGGTTCATATTCTTAGAAAATAAGTTATTAATGTAAAATGATAACCTTTTTGATTTCAAATAAAAATTAGAATGGCTACACGTCCCGCCATTGAAGAACTCTACTTACGATCTTCAACGGACATCAGTGCGTAACTTTGTTATTTTTGGTTGAAATTATTCAAAAAATTTCACAAAAGTTGTTCAAAATATGACTAAAATGATGTCAAAAATTGACTGAATGCTAACTAATTCTTTTCACCCAAAAAAGTCCTAAAAAATTAGTGAAAATGAGCCTCCTAATGTAGTTTCCCCCTTTAAGTAATATCTCACAAATTGTAAAAATTTATAGAAAACTTATTGAAGTGCCTGGCTTTGTACAGTTGGATTTTTTGTACTGAACTATGATTCTGTAAGTTATATGTACCTATATGACTTTGCTTACAAATGTCCTGTCATGTTTCATTTAATGTGACATTGCCAGATGTTGTCAGATTTCATGTGATTAATGCATTATTTATTTACACAAAAATTAATTTTTTTCTAACAACTATTCTCTTAATAATCAACTTCGTATACACATTTAAACCAATTTACTTGTTTAAAATGTAAAACCTCAGTTTCTTATATTATCATTTTTCATTGAAATTCAACAAAAATTCGCAGATTTTCCATATATTACAATGCATTTTTCTCAAGACGAGGCTAACGTGAATTATTAACGAAATTTTTTCATTTCAAAATCTCTCCTTATAATACCTGCATACGGTGCGGTCCATAAGTTCTTGGCCTAACATATAAGGATAGGTGTAAATAAAAAAAACATATTTTATTTTTCAATATAGTCTCCCTTTATTGCAACAAATTTTTCAGAACGTTTAATTAATGCTTCTATGTCGCTGTAAAAATATTCCGAATTTTTACTGTTGAAATGGTTGTAAACAGCTTGTTTAATTTCTTCATCATTGGTAAATCTTCTTCCTCTTAAATTCGATTTTAATTTGGAAAACAAAAAGTAATCCGCGGGGGCCAGGTCAGGGCTATAAGGCGGGTGATCAATTTCTGTGAAGCCACATTCCTTAACTGTACACTTCGAAATTGCAGCTGTGTGAACTGGAGCATTGTCATGAAGCAGTCGAACACCTCGTGTAATTTTTCCTCGTCTTTTCTCAACAATTTTCTGGTGTAGCTGTCGTAATAAGTCACTGTAGTAAACTGCGTTGACAACTGTGTTATCTTCCTTGAAATCAATCAGAAGGATTCCATCACAGTCCCAAAAAATTGTAGCCATGAGTTTTTTCGAGCTTTTGGTGACCTTAGCTTTTTTGGCATTGGCTCTCCCTTTCTATGCCACTCCATTGAATCCCTTTTGGATGTTGGATCATAGTAAAGAATCATAGTTTCGTCGCCTGTCACAATTGATTGAATAACTGCATCCTGGTTCTCACGGCACAGCTCTAAAAATTTCTCACAACATTCAACGCGTTGTTGCTTTTGAACTGCACTAAGAATTCGCGGTACCCACCTTGCGCTAATTTTTTTCATGTTTAAATGTTCATGAAGGATTCGAAGTACACTTGTTTTGGAAAGACCAGTTTGCGCTGCAATTTCTTTTGACTTCAGTCGACGGTGCTTCAAAGCAATATTCTGTACAAATTGAATATTTTCTGGAGTAATTGCTGTTACAGGTCTTCCATCACGTGCATCATCTTGCAATGATTCTCTCCCCCAACGAAACAACTTAAACCAGTTTTTTATTGTGGCATACGATGGGCAAGAATCACCGTACACGACAGTCATTCTTTCTTTTATTTGCATTGGAGTTAGACCTTCTTTACATAAAAACTTAACAACTGCACGATACTCGATTTTAGAAATTTTTAAAAATTACTTCACTACAAAATGTTTAACGTTCTCTCAACAATCAAGTTGCTATCGGAACAAGTTGAAATTCAGGACAGTGTATCACTAGACTTGTATCTACATTATAAAGGAAAAATTTTGTAGATTGTCCTCTATTAATTATGTGAGGCTAAGAACTTATTGACCGCACTATATAAGCAATAAGTAATAACACTATTTAATTCAACCAAATAACATTAATTAAAAATTATATAGTGTTTAAGAAATTATCAAACTGGATTGGCCGGGACTTGAACCAAGGATCTCTAACAATAAGTAACAAGTCAAATATCTTACTCTCTTAAATAGAAGAATTATTTTAATTTCAGTTTACTTTTTTGAACATTATTAACTACAGCAAACTTATTCTGATCCAATTTAATAGTTTTTCAATCATTAGGTATATAATTTTTAGTTAATGTAATGATTTGATAATAATTATATATACCAAAGTAAATCACATGTTTAATTTTCAACTTAGCGGAACATTGAAGTGAATATATAAATGGTAATGCATTTTTGAATACGGACGGAAGTTCGCAAATTTAATAATGCTCACAAACAAACTGATAACAATTTAAATTAATATTATTTCTCACACGAGTGCTACTCGGAAGGTAAGCTCCTATTCTGTCTGGTGCGCAGAAAAGTAGAGTAATGATGTAATCTACGAATGATCGTGTAGCCCAAGTCAGAATGGATCCGGATGTGTCATGTTTAACACTGTCAACCCTTTTTAGCTTTATTGAAGATTTTCAAAATAACCGCTGTCATTGAACATCCCACCAATTGTAGATTAGGTCAGAGTTGTGCGATGTGATTTAAAAAACCAGTTTTTTACATTTTTATGTAAAAAAAAAAAATACGTAAAAAACTGTAAAAAACCGTAAAAAATTGTAGAAAATTGTAAAAAATGTAAAATACTTAAATCATTTGTCATTTCATTGACTAACAATTTATTTTGACGGTTATAACTTGTTTATAGGCAGGGTGCGTGATGGCAACGACATCTATAATATACATTTTTCCGGGCTCATTAACGCATATAAATAATGGTAACCCTGGAAATAAATAAATCTAAAATATTTTTAAACAAACCATAAAATCTGAATACAAATGTTTGCTATTTACAATTAATTTTTTTTTATAAATAAATTTGAACAATTTGATTTGTTCAGTTTGACAATAAAATACTGGACGAAGTATAACAGTTATATTAAAAAAGTAATTACACAATTTTCGACGTTAATATGGATATAATTATCAAGACAGTATTTCCTTCCAACCTCGGACTATGCAGAGGAAAAAGTTGCTGGTGTCGGTGAAGTACGTCAGGGAAATTCGAGAATTAGGAAATGCTGGCATAAGTCATTTAGTTTAATGCAGAGTCATAAGACAAACATCAATAACTTTAACTTAATATGAAACATTATTTCATGTGACTATGTGAGTTAAAATACATCAAATATTTTTAATTCTGTATTTATGGATTGACGTGTAGACGTTAATACTGTTGACAGATAAATAAGGAATGACATATTGGTTACAACTGCGTTTATAATCAAAGTGAATCAATGTAAATATTTTTATTTAATATTTTTTATTATATTATAAACACATATGAGCCCGTATTAATGCTTGTTTTCTCCACTACTCACGCTGCAATCGATTTAATTGTCCCCACCATATACTTCGCACGCTGCCTATAAGTTCACATGAAAAAACGTGTAAACAAATGTCGATACAAAAATGATTTTCTGCTGGTGGAAGGCCATCCACAACTGACTACAAAGCTTTAAATTTCCAAATGAACAAACTGAGTTTTGACAGATCAAAAAAACTACTACATATTTATCTCTCTTTAAATTATAATAACAATAAAATCACTGATGATAATGATGATGAAGATGATTGATACCTTTAATAAAATTTAACTGAATAAATAAAAATCTTTTTAATATTGAATTCTTAAATAAACTATCGTATCAAAACTACACTGTTAAAAAATTTTACAACATTCAATGTTGGCATTTAATTGCCAACATTAAATATTGTAAAATTACATTTCGAAAAGTTTAGAACATTTTTCTATGTAAAATTACATTGTAGAATGTTTTACCTTACATTTCGGATGTAATTTTACTCCACTCAATGTAAATTAATTACGTACGACATGCAAAATTACTGTCAACTCAACTGACGCCGTCAATTGCGCAGAATCAATCACGTGATACCGGTAATTTACATCCAAAAGATCAGTAATTTACATACAAATATAATAAATTTTCGTTTCGCAATGTAATTTTACTACTTCAGCATGTCAAATACCACTTTTATATGTAATTTTAGTATCAAAGTATTAAAATCACAGTGAATATTTATTTTTACACAAAATTTTGTATTTTACAACTAAATTATTTAAATTTATTAACACATTATAATTTTCAAGACACATATTGTAAAAAATTACCATATTTTTTATTGTAATAATACATATTTTTTTAACAGTGTAACCTTTCTTTTGCTGTTTGTCCCTATTTATATTTTTTATTTTCAAATTACTTAATTATTAAGTTTTACTTTGCAAATATAGCAAATACTTCAATAGCAAATATGGAATACCATTAGTAACGCTTATATATTTATTAAATTTAAAAAATTTAGTTTTTTACATTATTTACATTTTTTACAGTCTTTTTATCAAAACAAGTATGTGTAAATTACAAAGTTTTTTACATGTAAAAAACTGTGTAATTTACCCGAAGTAAATTACACGCACAACTCTGGATTAGGTGTTTTTATGGAAAAAGATAATACGGTAAATTCTGAGGGTTACTGTAAAATACTCAACAAGCCTAAAAGTATCATCCAACATAAAAGATCCAGGATGTTGAGTTTTAAGGTCGTTCTTCGGCATAATAAGTGATAACACTATGCCGGATACTGCAACATGCACACAATGATTACTAAATAGTTTCAAATGGGAGTCGTCCGACCATTCCCCATATATCCCCTATTTGGCCCTAGTAATTTTCGTCATTTTCCTAGTATGAAAAACTGGTTAGGATCACAGAGACTGAAAGGCGACGATGATTTATAAGAAAATGTCAACTCATGGCTTAGCTATTAACAAGCGGCAGAATACTTGTACTACAATGAGGACATTGAAAAACTTATTTACCGATATGACAAGTGTTTTAGTACAGGGGGTATTTAAGGGGTCTTTTATAAGAAAAAAACACTTTTTTGAAGAATTTGATACTCCAACAATTTCTTGTAGGCATCAAAACTTTGATTATTTAGTTATTAGGGTAACCAAAAAAATATATTTGATGCTGTATTTAACGAAAAGTTTTAGTAGTTTTTCGATTGTGGTAATTAACAGTAGATATATTACGTGATTGAGATTGTAACCTGTATATTACACACGAGTGAGAAAGTTACGCAGGGGTGGCGGAGTGGTGAGTACGTAAAAAAAAGAGTGTGTAATAAGCTTTACATCCGAATGAATACGTGCTACATATACTTTATCTACGACTAACATGAAATTCATAATAAATAAAACAAATATGATACGAATACATTATAAAATTATAAAGAACTTGAAACTTATGTATTAAAAACAAATGTAAACATTCAATTACTAGGTAAAATTTTTGTACAGATTATAACACTTTCAGTCCCATGGTTTCGGCATACGAAACCAAATAAAACATCCTCAGAGGCCGATCGCGATCCATATTTAGAATAATAAACAAAACACTTAAAAATATTTATAAAAAAGATTTTATATTATTCTAAAAAAATTATTTATTCTGTACCACGTACCGGACAGTTTTCATTTTTTATACATATCGTACATATAAAATATCTAATACCTAATATGTTTTACCATCAAAATACCTAGGCTTCATCTTTTATTTACAATAATATTTTTATCCACATATGTATAAATGTGTGTCTTGTATGCTTGTATGTATATGTGTGTTACTCATCTTTTGACCTGCATAACACATAGATATTGAATCATTTAGTGTTTTGTGGAATCATTTGATGTACTTGTTTACATAAAATTTGCTTAAAAATATTGTCGGCTTCCGGAGAAGTTTACTGTGAAAGTGTTCGGGCCTCGTAGTGTTAATATGAATAATATGATATACACTATAAAAATTAGTAAAATTGTAGTGTGCTGCGTTCCTTTACGCATAGAAGCGTATAAAATTCAACTTTCTGTATAGCTGTATGTAAAACTGCTGTATAGCTTACCAAGATACTATTTTGGACAATAAAATAGCAATTTTATGGTAGTCGTAGATAAAAATTCTTACAGTATATATTATAGTATATACCAACTGTTCACTTAATAAGTTACTTTGATAGAAATCAGAAATAATTTTATCTGAAAGTTCATATCAGGTACTATCTATAACTGAATGATGAAAATAATCGAATTTTCTGAAAATGAAAGAACCTTAAAGAAAATAAATTTACATTAGAGACAAAGGTATATAATGGAGAAATATAAAATATTTCTTTTTTTCTGGTTACACTCACGTATATCCTTCTTACTTCTGTAGATACGTAAGCGTATACCGATGTTAAAATAAAAGTTCCAGTTGGCAATAGACATTTACACAAAACTTTTCCTCAACAATTCTCCGGAGGAAATTTACTCAATGCACTCTACCAACCCATCTCGAGCTCAGTGATTATTTGACAGGAGGAAAGTAAATAGTATTTACATTCTACGTGCCGACTACCGTGAAATTGATTTGTATGAAAATAAAGAAAATTTAAAAATCACAATGATTGTTTTTCTCACTATTTACATCTAAACATGTGACAAAAATAATAGTAGCTTAATCTATTTTTATTTGAATTCCCTTCAATTTATTTAATTCCCAATAATAGTTTCTCTTCGAGCACTAGCTTTTAAGCCAATTTGTATTCGATTTGCTTGTTGCAAGAAAATTGAGATTATGTGGTATTTGCTTTTTATTTTTATTTTCTTGTTTATATAAACTATTTACTATACAGTAAAACTGTAGCAATAAGAAGGCAAGATATAGTAATCAGGCGAGTATAAGTCTATTACGCTTTTATCACATCTTGACAGTTTAGGGTATAAGCAACACAAATACAAAATACCCCTATCGCAACATTCTGCATAACATAGCGAATTTCCAAAGGTTTACGAAAGAAAAAATTTCAGAATCGATTAGGTAGTTAATTTTTGGTAAATTTGGGCTACTAGTACTCCGTCTGACTTCACATATCATAGTCTATGTTTTTAAAATATTTTAACTCTCTAATAGTGAAAAAAATTTCAAAAACGGTCGGCTAGTTTTTGATGCTTATAGGACCCTAGGACCCTAGCTAAACTCATATGACACACTCTTTGTCAATCTAAAATAACTTTCAATCGGTTTGGTAGTTTCTTTATGAATTATGACGCTTTTGGAACCCCAGGATACCTTACGTACACTCTAAGAAAAAGGGGTCAAAAACGTGTAAAAAAACTTAAATATGAGGAGCAAAATTACTCCTCTCTCTGAAAATATGCACTATTATTTGTGTAATATGAAAAAATTGGTGTATTTTTATATAATTTGTGTATAATTACTGTTTTTTTTTTTAATATTACACAAATAAAGGTGTAACTTTGGATTTTTACAACGTTTTTGGTTTATTTTTACACCACTAAATAGTGGTATGCGCGCATATGATTTTATGTATTTTAAAATTATCTGTTATTGGATTGCTATATTATTTATACGTACATAAGTAATATTCTTAAAGGTTAAAAATTATGTTTTCAAATTAGCTGAATTAAACAAAAGTATTTTTTGATAGGATATATAGTTAATATAATTATAACGTATATGATTAATATATGTTTCATAAATATGTTACAAAAACAGTGTTATAGTGGTGTACTGGTGTTTTGTTTTTTATATGTATTGTGCAAAATGGCTTCTGGAATAATGTGCAAAGAATATTGTAATATAAATTTGTTTGTTTCAAAAATGCTGTCCTGACGATACAATTAAAATATTTCAGGTAAGTTAATTTTTTTAATTTTGCTTCATACAAATAGTTATGTAATTTGATAAAAGTTTATCTTACAATTTGACTAATAATTTATTTTGTGGGGCTCTCAATTTCTGTGAAAATTAAAACATTATCTACAATTCAGATATCTTTCATTCAGATATGTCTAAAAAATTATATAACGCTTGTAAATTGGTAAAATCTGTAGTGATAAAAGAATTATACATATTTTTTTTACTAAAATTTATTGACTTGGAAAACAAAATACCTACAACTATTTATCAAATTTTAATCAACAGAAACCCTAATTAATGTAGGTATATAATATTTCGTTTTTATGTCATCGAAGATGACGTATTAATATCGTTGTGTGATTGAATTGAACACGTGATTGAATAATTATTGAGTTGTACATCTATACTGAATAAACGCAAGAGGGCTACTAACTATAGAGTTAACAAACAACTATAGAGTTAACAAAAAATCATAAATTAACACTTTCACTGACAAGTAAAGGTCTTGAAGTGATAATTCCCGATTCTGATGAAACTTGGTAGGTGTGTAGAACACAAAAAAATAACAGACACGTATTTTTCTTTATCTGCCAAAAACGCCATTTAAGGGGTGAAATCCACCCCCAAAGTTCGGGTAAAAATTTAATTTTGTCAAATTACTCGAAAACTATAACAGATAGAAAAAAAGTTTAAATTGACACAACCCATCATTTTTAAAGGTCTTCCTATTGATGTACTCAAATCCAGGGTCGGACTTACTGGAGGGGCCTTGACTATAAAATTGGGGGTAAAATTTGGAATAGTGTAAATATGGTTGGACCAATCAAAATATTGATATCAAATATGAAAACTACATCAAAAATACTAGTTTACCTGTTTTTGCTAAAAGCCTTTACGTTAAAGTTAAAAGCTCAAATATTAATCTAAATTCTTACATGTGCGCTCAATATTTTACTTATAATATCTTTAAAAATAACTTTTTAAATCGTTTTTATTTATTGTATTTATACCTACAATTAATATTTAAACAAAAATATTGGAAAAAAATTTTATTATAATGTTATTCGTGCAAAATTGAGGGCTCTATATAAGTTCCGGTAGCTCTAGTTAATATTGGAAACTGTTGAAATATTTTAAATATTTTGACATATTTTATCGGTAGAGGCAAAATTTAAATTGACGTAGCATATAATTTTTTTAGAGCTTGAAAAAATATACAGGGATATTAACCTATTGCCATATATGAATCCAGGATCGTAGTTATTAGAGGGTTTTCTATTATATCGGTGTCGAATTTAATTATTTTATAAACAGCATATATATAAATATTTTATACATATTATAAAATTTAATGTATACATAGTACCTAAAAAATTTCATTTTACAGTATAAATTATTCTTTTTCAGCATTTCTATCCAGCATTTTTATTAACTAGTAAAATAATACTCTAAAGGACATGTAATATTACACGATCACTATTAAAAATATAAAAGGTTTCATTCTAAAAGTATTATTCGCATATCTGTGAAATAATTATGATCTGAACGGAATTCACCAATGCTGGGAAATCAACAGTACGTAGTGCTAAAAATTAGATACAGTAAATATTTAATTTTTTCAATAACCTCCTACACTTCGATATTTTAAGCGCATGAAAACGTACAGCACATCGGCTATACGTACTTTCCAACAAAAGAAGAAACACATATTTTAAAGGAGCTACTCAACCCATTTCCTTTTGTTGTCAAGTAAATATCGTTAGTATCAGCGTAAGAGACATATTTTTTCAAATAATAGAAGTTGTACTGATTACTTATTTATCCCATTTGTTTTGCAACTGATGAAACTATATATATCGCAGTGCAAATTTTATCAAAAAATTTTACTGACGACCCGCTAATAACTACGATCCTGGATTCATATATGGCAATAGGTTAATATCCCTGTATATTTTTTAAGTTCTAAAACAATTATATGCTACGTCAATTTAAATTTTGCCTCTACCGATAAAATATTTCAAAATATTTAAAATATTTCAAGTTTCCAATATTAACTAGAGCTACCGGAACTTATATAGAGCCCTCAATTTTGCACGAATAACATTATAATAAAATTTTATCCAATATTTTTGTTTAAATATTAATTGTAGGTATAAATACAATAAATAAAAACGATTTAAAAAGTTATTTTTGACGATATTATAAGTAAAATATTGAGTGCATATGTAAGATTTTAGATTAATATTTGAGCTTTTAACTTTAACGTAAAGGCTTTTAGCAAAAACAGGTAAACTAGTATTTTTGATGTAGTTTTCATATTTGATATCAATATTTTGATTGGTCCAACCATATTCATACTATTTCAAATTTTACCCCCAATTTTATAGTCAAGGCCCCTCCAGTAGGTCCGACCCTGGATTTGAGTATATCAATAGGAAGACCTTTAAAAATGAAGGGTTGTGTCAATTTAAACTTTTTTTCTATCTGTTATAGTTTTCGAGTAATTTGACAAAAGTAAATTTTTACCCGAACTTTGGGGGTGGATTTCACCCCTTAAATGGCGTTTTTGGTAGATAAAGAAAAATACGTGTCTGTTATTTTTTTGTGTTCTACACACCTACCAAGCTTCATCAAAATCGGGAATTATCACTTCAAGACCTTTACTTGTGAGATGGCATTACTTAGTGCGTGTCAAAAACACGCACTTAATGAATTTTTTTTTTTTGCTTTACAGTAATATAAATTCATAACAGGTTTAAATTGAAACGACGTATGGAAATCGAGTTTTTTTAAGTAATAATAACAATGGTAATAATAATAATGGAATTTAACGTTCGTTTTTTAGACAATGGTATGTAACGGACGCCACTCACATCATTATTTCTCAACTTTTTCATGATGATATGGGCGGAGAACAAGAAAAGCGGTATAAAGATTTGGCAGGTGTCCGTCTGCAACCGTCTTCTTAAGGACGATGTCGATATTCATCTGGAATTGCGATGGGAAATAGCAGAAAACTTTCATCAGCATATAACCGGCTACGGAATTCAAACCCTCAATCTACCAGTTCGTAAGTGCCAGTGCCTAAGCACGCCGGGTTACTTTGCTGGTGAGTTTTTTAATCAAAAATCTAATATCTGCACATTCATTACAATAGCCTAGAAGTAATTTTGTAGCGAAAGCGAAATTTTCTTAATTTTAAATTGCTGTGAAATAGTTATTATAAAGTTATAAAAAAAATAAGAATAACATAACAGTTACAGAATAACATTTTCTGTTTGAAAATGAACTAACGGTTCGAAACAATATTGTCACAGTTTCAAAAATTAAAGTGATATTTTGCAAAGCAGGTATTTGTTTATTATTTACAAATATGAAATACCATAAAGTAATAAAAAATAAAATAAAAAATAAAAAATCGTATGTATCTGGCTGGCGAACTTATTCAAGCTATTGGGACTTTTCACCTACACACCAAATTTCGTAACAAGTGGAGGCTTCTTTCGAGAGTTATCGCGCAGACATATATATATATATATATATATATATATATATATATATATATATATATATATATATATATATATATAAATTTTAGTGAACCTCATTTTCGGTTTCTCGAGGCTTCAAAACGGACTTTCTCCATAGTCCCGAGCTCGGGTTTTTCATGCCACTCGCTGTAATGGGTGTATTTCCTATTTCCAAAAAGGAAATTCACTAAAAAGCAAAAACAATTAAAAATTATGTATGTTATCCATCCATAACATTTAGAGAAGTCATCATATATAGAGACTGTATAATATTTTCTGCCTGTCACTTACAGGTGATATAATCGAATAACAAACTGTTAATAAATAAATAATTAGCAACTCTTTCTATTTAACTAAATTTTAGTTTTGAATTAACTGGCAATATTTAAGACTTTTATCATGTTAAGAAAATAAATTTTCATTTCGCCTTTTATCTATCAGTCACTTTTCGTAAATCTTATCGCACAAGAAAAGTAAGAAAATACCATTCATTGTCAACAGTTTAACAAATTAGCAAGAAAGCGACAAAAAAAAAAACAGCCGTCGAAGGAAACAATACTTGTGTATTACCTACCAATTGATTTTTCTTTCCTTTTTTCACTTCGTATTATCTTGCACGTTATAGACTTTTGACTACCGTAATTTAAGTCATATAACACACGACTATATCCACATAGGATCTTATATGTGCATAGAAATAAAAATAAATTGAAACAGACATTGGTATATGTATTACAACGAAGGCGGAACACTACAAATATAAATGTGTTTATAATACAACACCAAAAGCACATTCAATCCATTTTTATAAAGATATGTACTTTTTCCACAGAACATAAAAATATAAAATAACGACGAAATATCTTTGAATTATATAATTTCTTTTTTTCTATAATTTTAAATCATTAACCCAACATTTCGAGATCAGGATCTACGGGGTCGACTTAAAATTTCACAAATCCAAAATAGTAATATTTATTTTGCCCAGATATATTTCGTCATATTTAATACCTTTGTTCAATGGACCCTTTACATGCAAAAACGTTTACATTATAAAACCTATTAAGGACGTTCGTGCGTCAAACCTAATAGTAGATAAAAATTTTAATTTTAGAGAATTGACAAGTTCAATCACATAGTTATCTTCCGTCAAAGATTTTAAGGCCTTCATAGATCATTTCTTAAAGTAATTGACGATTAAAAATCAAATTTTTAACACAGAGCTATTAGGAAAAAATATTCTAAACAGCATTTTTTCATTTTAAAAATTATAGTAAGTATATTATAAGAGTAGATATACCATAATAAAAAATCTTTAACAATATTCTTTGAAATATGCAATTTATATAATTGCACAAAAAACATCGTGCCGACGAACGTTAAAATGAAATATTAATTATTGGAATTAATATTCGGGTAGATTTTGATGTGTACACGTACATAATATACACACAAGGTCAAATCAGACTTGTCTAAGGTCAAATCTCAATCAACAACTGTGTATGCATTAGTGTCATAGATCAGTACATAGGTGGTACGCATAGCAATCACCCATATACACGACACGATATGACACATGAACAAGCACAAGCTCTGTATGCATAACATACAGGTATAGTGTTTTATGGTAGCTACATAACATTATTCTGTAGTGTTTTGTGGACGCGCACGAACGTCTTTAAGAAATTCTATATTAAATATATATAATTTCTTAATAGGTATACCTAAATATTTTCGTTAGGTTAGTGGTTTGAAATCGAAATTAACGAAATATCCTCTTTTGTACTTTCCCTTTTCATGTTGTATAAGGAATACCGTTAAATCATTTTTACTTGAAATTCAGTAGGTTTTGAGTATACTGGAATGACATCCAACAATTTTTTTTAGGAATCCGTCAAATACAAAGGTTTTCTTTTTAAAAATTGTAACTAATTTGCGTTTTCACTTTATCGTACTATCTTATAAATATGTATGTCTACGTAGTCACGGTTCGTTTCCAGTCCATGTCTTAGTCGATAATAAAATATTCTATAGCTCCGGCTAAAAACAGAGACGAGTTTTGTTAGGGTTAATTGTATAGATCTTTATACTCATTTTTAACACTTTCCAAAGTGTGTTATTATTGTAAATCGATGAGTTTCCTTATAACGTCTACGATTTGAACTCACAACCCCGCAGTTTATGTGTGGAGCGGGTCACACTCTCGCCATTTTTACTACCGCCAATAATATACCATTTACACGTTCGCTGATGATTTCTAGAATTTTGCTAGATAAAGAAAATACATAATATTTTTACACACAAACTTTTTTTAAACATTCATTGATATATAATTCTATAAGATAGTATATTTTTACACACTAACTTTTACAGTGAATGTTTTTACCCTAGCTGTCTGATTTGAGGATATACGACAAAGATATCAAATTGTTAAATACTTCAGTAAATCCGTACGGATCACATATACCAGATGGAAAACACACAGTAAATTCATTTTTACTGGTGAAATATAAACTATTCTCACAATGTAATACAGCCAGATCTGTAATCTATATATTTTTTATTACTTCAAAGTTTCCTCACAAAATTTCCAGTTAGCAGCACTAAATCTTTTCTTTTTTCGGGATAGATATAAAGTATAATTCAACATATTATTTATTTGTTTTCTGAAAAAAAAGTAGCACCTTCAATATAATGCAAATACAAATAAAAGGTGTAGGTAGTTTCGAAATTCGATTACAATATAATTTTAGTTTTCGATCAATTCTAGCATTTTTGGTATTCGAAGGTCTAAAATGGCAGTAAAAATTCAATATTGTAAACAATATAAAATGAGTAAAACCTTTTTCAAAATGTAAAGCCAACAAATCTACCTTAAATAATTTGATGTTGATAAAAAGAAAAATTTCTATCAATTATTATGTTAATCAAATGTACTTAATTTATTTATAAAAAAAAAATACAGTTAGAAAGTGTCATGAACTCGACTTACTATTCAGTATCTATACATAACACATATACAAAAATAAAGACCAATTGTTCTCATAAAAGAAAGTAACAGTCAAATATATCAGTCAAAAACAATTTACGGAACATTAACAGTACAGTATGTTACAGATAGAATCGTACATTTTAATGTATAATTATAACAACTAAAATCGTATATTTTAGTGTCAGCTTAGCTAGACATTACCCTGAGACATGAATATTAATGTATGCTTAAATACTAATAAAAGTTCGCCATACTTGATATTGCTCACAAACATTTAATAATATTGAAATTAAGATAACTGCTTTTCGTATTAAAAAGAATAATACTGATTGTAAGGATGATAGTGATTGATTTGCTATTAAAATGGAATGGTTCTCAAATAGGAGTCGATGGTCTAGTGATAGGACGCTTCAAAATCCTGATTTCGAGTCCCAGCCGATCCGTTCGATAAAATTTTTCAATCGCTATGTGATTTTTAATAACAATATAAAGTATCAGAATGAATATAGCTTAAATTACAAATTCAGTGATAAAGTTTTATGACTCAGAAATAAAAAATATGAAAAGCATTTCGCATCTTTCTGTCTTAGATCCAAGGCACACGTACCACGCGACGACCACGCGACAGCGACAAAATAGTGGCTGCTCTGTCGCCGGTTATTTATGCATGTAGTTTTCATATGGAAAAACAAATCTCAAGACACACGGACCACAACTTGTCGTCGTAGTCGGACACTGCGCATGTGTTGTCTACTGTCGTTGAGTGTCGCTGTTAATGGCCAAAACTTCTGACTATTGGACGACTTATAAGCGACAGATACACGAACGACACACACAACACACGAACGATAGTACAACCACACGACAATGACAAAAAAGTGGTCGTCGCGTGGTACGTGTGTCTTGCCTCTTAATCTCGTATTCGGTTGTTTTGGCTGTTTTGAGTTAGCAAGTCATAGATGTACATAATTCACTCTCCCATATGTTGCACTGAGAAATATTACAAAATAGTTAATGGAAAAATAATAATTAAATATAATCTCGTATTAACATGAATTAAATTTAGTTTTCTGACATAACATCGTATTTCATATAGGGTAAAAGCCCCCTTTGTGGAACGGTATCTAATTATCAGGGAGCGAAGGTTCGGTTGCACGAACAGGACCGGCTTTAAGCTTCCAACTATAATTAAGATATATAAAATAAAATATTAAGAAATTGTAACCTATTTTTGTATATAAAATTAAGGCACTAAATTTCTTATTAAGAGAGCATTAATCCAAGCACAAAAATAGATTACAATTCCTCAATATTTTATTTGATATATATTAATTTATACTAGAAAATCTAAAGCCGGTCCTGTTAGTGCAACCGAACCTTCGCTAGCTGCTAATTATGAACATTTACATATTAATGAAGTTATTTCTGAAAGAAACGTCTGATAACAAAAATTATTATTAATAGAATGATTGTTTTTCAATTTAAATTCACTTCGCATTTAAAGTTTCCTTACTTAATTAAAGAAATAAATATGTAAATGTCAAAACTGTTCCAGTATTAGATACCGTTCCACAAAGGGGGCTTTTACCCTACAAAATAATTCTTTGAAAAAGTAACGTTTTTATCCACATAAGACTGGTTGTCCATTGGATGCGGATATGTGCAAAACTTAATTCGGACGAATACGCATGGGGACGGACGAACAATCCAAACAGCGGTGAAGCAATATATCCTCGACCATTGAAAGGAACGCTTTCAATATTTCGAAATACGCAAAAAAAAAATTGATTTATTTCATAACCCCGTATCTTGATAATTCTGTACAATAAAAAAGGTGGACTGTAAACTCGTACTTACTAAAAACAACAGTAGCTTGTAATTTAAAATATTTAAATGTCTGCTTCATGTCTACATAGGTAGCAAACATCAAAAAGTGTAACCTACATAAATCTTAAATTTATAGTGATGAAAATACAGCACTTAATAAATATGTTTTTTGTGTTGCCTGAAGACGGTAGTTTTTGAAATACGAGGTCAAGACAGAAAGGTAGCGATCTATAGAATTGTTGAAGTACGAAATTTAGTAATCCTCTAGAAAAACATATTTCTTACTATTACGTGCTTTAACATCCACCGTTATTTCAACCCTGCGTTAAACAGATTTTACTTTTATCGGAATATACTTTTAGCTGAAACTGCCTGTAAATCTTTTCCTTATTTTGCAATGAATAATGAACAATTTTAATGTAACAAAAATTCATTTATCTTTTAAATTATAATTTTCTTGAAATATTACAATCGGAAGTTGGGAACGTATTCAAATAAATTACATACGTTACGTACATACACTATATACATATAAATGAAAAAATTAAACAAACATTACATATTACATATGTCTTTAGAAGTGCCGACCGCACACAATTCTTGATTCTTGTTATTATTTTGTCTATGTAATTTAATATTTTCATTTTTAAAATTAGATCAAATTTATTTTATTTCTGTTTGATTGTTATTGTTGTTATTGTTTTGTTACGCATGTCCAAAAGGAAAAGGAAATTGAATAAGTAGGTATATAATTCATGGAACACGAAATGTGGTAGTACATTCACTAAACTATTAATTGATATTTAATGTTAACCTAAATGGTTTCATGTCAAAATACAAATTGTATTTCTATTGTAACATAATCAAAACTATTTTATCACTGCAAGTTTCTACTTTCACGGTTATATAGATACCTCTTAGCGTTAATATATATATATATATATATATCAGACAGTTTTTTTCCTACAGAATCGTGTTCTACGGATCCGAAGACGAATAGCGCCCCTACTCTCGCCATTCTTAGCGTATCGGCTGTATAAGTCCAATTTTTCGGAGAAAAGTCGACTAAAAATGACATCAATAATATTTTTTAAATTATTTACATATATGTGTTGCATTTGTGATAAATGATAGATAGTAATTAAATCGAACCCCCAAGTTTCGTCCCGTATCAAAATTATTACTTGAATAATGACAGATAGTAGTTAATTCATTTTTTAAAAGCTTTTATTTAACTT
Source organism: Brachynemurus nebulosus (assembly GCA_035578155.1). Classification (NCBI taxonomy): domain Eukaryota; kingdom Metazoa; phylum Arthropoda; class Insecta; order Neuroptera; family Myrmeleontidae; genus Brachynemurus; species Brachynemurus nebulosus. The sequence continues at coordinate 219,856 of JAPWDM010000024.1, forward strand.
GATATGTTAGTATGTTGGTTTAGATCAATACTTGGAATCAAAATTTAGACAGGTTCTAATTGAGCTAGAGGTTTCAAATTTTACATACGTGTCTTACGTAGTTTTGTCCTACATTGCCCCCCAAAAAAATTGTTGATTTTTAGTCCTGTGCAACTTTTTGACATTTAGAATTGTCAAATATTGTCCATTGTGTTTCCATAGTTATTGTTGATTAAGGTAAATTAACCGATTAAAATATAGGTAAAAAATTACTTCTTTAATTCTTTTTTCAAATTAATTGTAATCAGACTAAAAAGTAGAAAATAAATTAAAGTAAAAAAATGTTTTTTTAAGAAAAAGCTTTTATTTAAAAATGGGCTAAAAAAAAATAAAATAACCTTTGAGTGAAGTTTGGAGCAATTTGATGCAACATAATTTATAAAAGCTTGAGGCGTTTAATTAAGTTTGGTAACTACTGAAATGTAAAATAGCTCTTATATCCACAACAGAAATAATTAATGATAACGCCTCAAGCTTTTATAAATTATGTTGCATAGGTATTGCTTCAAACTTCACTCAAAGGTTATTTTATTTTTTTTAGCCCATTTTTAAATAAAAGCTTTTTCTTAAAAAACATTTTTTTACTTTAATTTATTTCATTAAAAACAAATCACATTTAACCACATATAACAACGCTATTGAATTCCGATGTAAAAATTGGAAAAGTGGGGAGCAAGGTAACGTAAAATCCCTAAAGGGCAGACCATCGATATTAACTGAATACAGATACAAAATTTCAGCCCTCTAGATTTACTCAGAGAATCTTTACGCGTGTTAGAAAAGAAGCAAAAAAATCAAGGAAATATTGGCCTAAAAATTGTGGGGGTAAGGGTTAAAAGTTGAAACCTCTAAAAAACAGGGGCTGGCTATTAACTTAACCTATACACAAAATCTCAGCCCTCTAGGTAATGGGGAGATTTTGACCCAAACATAACTGTTAATAAAAAAAATTTAAAAAATCAAAAAACCCGACTGCGTAAAAAGTAAACTAAAACGGTGGAAACAAGATGAAATAGAGAAAAAGAATAATGAATAAAAAGTAAAGCAGTGGGAGGCATCAAACTTTTTTGTTTAACTTGGTACAACAGGTATGCTTCCGACTGCTTTACTTTTTAGACATCCTTCTTTTTCTCTATTTCTGATTTTTTACCCTGGGAAAGCATGTCAATCCCGTGGGAAATTTTGATTTGAACGATTGGAAGGGCTGAACGGGTTTCAACACCCATACTTTTGACGCGATACTGCACTTAATGTTTTGGCACACTGCCGTATCAAAAGTAAAGCCACCCCTTGTGTTAAAATGTGCCCACACTTCTGACGACGTAGAGTGTGCTAAAACCCGCTTAGCCCTTCTATTTCTACGCGGGCGAAGCCGCTGGTAAATGCTAGTAGATTTATATAAATTAAAATTATATACTTAATAAAAATTGGCCCAGCACGATATATCTATATATTCAAAATATTCAATTAAAATCTACATAATATAGGTACTATAAAGAATATACAAAATTATACTTTATACTTATTTCATCAATAGATTTCAAGCTTAAATGATTTTAAAACATAATAATTTTCAAGAACTGAAGCAAATTACTCAATTACGTAACCGTACAAAAACAAACGCAGAAATCAATATAAGGAAAACCGAAGGCAAATGTTAGTTTAAATCTTATAAAATGTTACTTCTAAAACCGGGTAAATCAAATCCTCCATATTAATAACACAATAAAATATAAGTATTAAATTATTAGAATATAATAACAGAATTAAAACCGTTTTTAATTAACTTTATTTAATAAATCTGTGAAATAATGGAAATTACTATTTAAATTATATTCATAAAATCTATATTATGGCCACAGAGAACAGAGGAAACATTGCTATCTCTATATTAGTGATACCTGCGTCGACAAAAAATCCCTTCCATTTCTCCCCACTATGTGTGTAAGAACACACTGTTTATAGTTATGTGGATTTGATGTTTGCATATGTGTGAATGGTCATACACACAACTATATAACAACTACATGCGGACAGAGATCCATGCAGTGTTACTAACAATGATTTCAACAATACATAATAATTGTCGTGCATTCGGTGACCGACACCGAACAACTAGATGCCTTGAGCTGTGACAGACCAACAAATGACTCCAAGCGATCCACACTTTTTTGATTTTAGTTTGCTTCTAGTGTTCTATGATTATGGCAATATTTTTTTATCCACGCTTTCCGTCACGTTACCGTCAAAGACCCAAATTTATTGAATTATATGTTTTCAGGTACTTGATGCCATTAAAATTCAGTGGCGTAGCGTGATAATACTAGATGGGTAGACATAATCTCAAAAAAACCTCATTCAAGATATTAGACACTGATATATAAATTGATAATTATATACAGAGATATTACTGATAAACGTCTATAGATTTATAACTGCTTGCATTCAATAATTCAATTATCATGATTTCTTGTAGACACTTATTCAAGTTTCAATTTGTTTAATTTTGGAGGTCAGGAAGGGTGAACAATATTGTTGGGCACAATTCAAAAACTAGTGCGACTTAAAATTAAACGAAAGTAGTTTTGAAATGAGTAAACAAAGCCGTTTTCTATGATATGAACTTGGTATCCCACTTTTAAATTTCAACCCAACCCCCCTCCCCCATTTCTAACCCCTTTTCAAATACAAAATAAAAATATTTCTATAATTATTGTACTTGAAACAGATGTAGACAAACGACTTATAACAGTACACCAAATTGCAATTCAATAGTAGTAGTGGTTACTGAGAAAAGTGCCTTTGACATACGGATAGACGGACAGGCTTTCTATAGAAAAAACTTTATAGAAAAACTTTCTATAGAAAACTCTACTATTGACGGTAAGCAATTACTTACGTTCCTAGGAAGGTCAGTAAATTACTTACATTGCTAGGGAAGTAACTGTTGTTTACGCGACAAGTGACCTGGTAAGTAAACACCAAATTACAATTCAATAGGTTGAAAGAATCTATTTACTAATTGACAGTAAGCGATTACTTAAGTTTCTAGGAAGGTACACTGAGAAAAAAATACAGTAATTTTTACTGAAATTTCTGGTAAAAAATTACTGAGCTCTCTGGTAATGCGGACATAAGTGACAGGCTAAGCAAAAAATACGATAATTTATAGTAAAAATTTTAAATTATCCTATAGCTCAGTAAAAATTACCGTATTATTTATAAATAAGGCTTTTTTTTATTTATTAATAAATAATTGAATTAAAATAGTTTAAAAGGATATTCATAGAAGGGTAAGCATTAAAATCAAATTATTAATATAGAAAAAAATTTTTGTGGTTTTTTATTATTTGTGGAAAAAAATATATAAATTCTTTATTTGACATAGGTATTACATGATAAAAATTTTTAACAATAAGCACATTACAATAATTTGTATAAAAACATATTTCAATTAACATATCAAAACTATACAAAAATTCATGAAACAACAATTTTTTGTTTTAAAAATTTATTATAAAAAAAAAACACTATATAAACATCCAGTCACGTTGGTTATTGAACAACTAAATGAACCAGTCCTGGTTAGTTGCAGTCTGAAGTCGTGTTGGTCGTGTTATTGCGCATGCTCGGTGCTATTGCGCATGCTTGTTTTATTTATTCTCAGTTTATGTGATGCTTGGCTATGCAGTGGTGTGTGACAAATAACAAATGCACAACGACTCAGTAAAAATTATTCATATGTCCAGTATATTTTACAAAAAATTAAGTAAATTTTCCCGGTGTCCACTTGAAATTTTACTAGCCCATCGAATTTTACGCAGCTGTATAGGAAAAATTCTTAAGGTGTACAGGAAAAATTTTCAAATGAATCGTAAAAAATAATGTTTGAAACGCATTTTTTATATTTTTGCTTAATAATTTCCTACGGACTAGTCACTTAAGACTCGTTTACCGGAGGCAGCTCAGTAATTTTTACTGGAATTTTTTCTCTGTGTAAGTAAACTTTGATGGCCTGTTATTTTTTTTGTGTAAAAAGACCACAGAATTGTAAATATTACATACACATAATATATAACGGCATTATTGAAAACTTGTACTCTATTTCAGAATATTAAGCTGAGTGTCCACTAGGTCAGCAGAGCGGCGCGATACAACCCCGAAGATGTTATTGAGGTGAGTACTGCGCCGCGCCGCTCTGCCGACCTAGTGGACGCTCAGCTTTAACTTCCTAGAACTTTCCAAATTTTTGTCCCTCAACCTTCTATTTTTTTTAACATACAGCATATTAAAATTTGTAGCATTTATTAGTTACACTCAATTTTTCAGACTATTTTTTAGACCAGTTTAGATTTCCTCGTGTGTTGGTGAGATTATATTAAAATCACTTCGAAATTCGAAGAATTTAAAAAATCGAGATGCTGACAACAAGTATACACATTTCTAAAAGAAATATGTCACTTACCACTAAACTGTAAAGAACTCATAATCAGTTTAAATGAGACGCATTGAACCGGGCAAACCAAATAAGCAAATACACAAAGTAGAATATCTATTTCCTGAAATAACTGAATAATGTAAATTAAAAATTACGAAGTGATTGAAAAAATTATCCGGATCGGCCGGGAATCGAACCCAGGATCTCCTGGTAACTCCAGGATCTAGTGGTGTGCTAACCACTACACTAACGATCCTATATGCTCGACAGGCGTCCGAGCCGGACACCCATTCAATCACGTATGTGTATTAGTACTCTCTCTGATTCGAGAAACAGTTGCAATTTTAAATATTATCGAGTGCTTGTGAGACATTACTACATATGACAAACTTTTGTTTGCGTTTCAACACACGCAGTATTGATATGTTCACTTATCGTTCAGTTAAACTGAAACTTTAATTAATATGTGTACTGAAACTTAAACTAATTCCCGGACGATCCGGATAATTTTTTCAATCACTTTGTGATTTTTAATTTACATATGTGGTTTTTGGTCATGTTAACCAAGGCAGTCGAGTGCTTAAAGTTTGAGTTTAACTGAACGGTAAGTGAACATATCAATACTGCGTGTGGTGAAATGCAAACAAAAGTCTGTCATACGTAGTAATGTCTAACAAGCACTCGATAATATTTAAAATTAAAATTGTAACTGAATAATATTTACTAAAATTGAATTTAATCAAATCCGATAAATTTCTGATTTTCATAGTAACTATGCTATTGTAACGTACGAAATATATACATATATATATATTAATACGTAGTACGTATAATATGTCATCAGAGAATATTATTTCATAATTTATATGAGCTTTTAGGTATTAGCATTATTTAAATATCAAATAACCAAACAATGGCAGCAGCACAGCAATGAACAACGCTATGGAGGAGCCACTTTTGTGGTACAATGCGTGCGGATATGTATATGTAGGTACTATACATGTTCGCATAATTCAATGGTTCGCTGATTAAAATGATAATAATAGACGGCACATACCAACCAAGCTAGACAATAACATTGTATACGCTCCTGATATCATTCCCCCGCTCCTACGTATCCACTTGATTTTTTTTTTAAGTGCAGCCTAAACAGTGGAGCACGACAATTTGACAGATGAATGAAATTGAATTGAATGATGATTTTATTGTTTTCACGATGAGTAGCATCATCAAAATCATCTGTTCTGTCATGTTCGGTACATTATTATTAATATTTTTTTTTTTTAAAATAACTTTCTTTTAGTGAATTTTCAAACAGACAATAATTTACTATTAGGGGAGATAGGGGCATGTACTAACAGATTTTACTTTTTTACATATTAAACGGAAATGAAACTAGGTAGCGATTTTTTTTTTTTGTAAACGTTATGAAGCATCAACTATCTGTCTATAATTTTTGATAAAAAAAACTTACATATCCCTTGTACTTTCTATCGAAAAACCCATTTTCTTAAAAAATGGATTAGAGTTTTAATATGATTATGATATTTTGTAGATATGTATACTTATAGGAAATAAAACAAAGTATCATATTTAACGTGTTTATTATTAGAAAGGAATTCATTTGACATAGAAAATTCTTATTTTAGATTTATCTTTACTTAATTAGTTAAAGTTAATCATTATTTTAATTTTTTTCTGAGACAATAGTTAGTCAGTCCTTATTAAGTAGCAAATTACGTCACTTTGACCTTGATAACGAAACAAAAATTGGTAAATTTTCAGTCTTCGATAGACAACCACAATCGTTTAATATCTTCTATATTAAAAAATATTTACTTATTAAAAAATTAGTCTTCGTCTTATTTAACATTATTATAATTCTTGAAATATATGATAACCCAGATCAAGCAAAACTCTTCCTCTGCGTCACTGCAGAAAAGATATAAAAATTAAAACCATTTAAATTTAACACTCACATATGTCCACACACATACATGCGAACATATTTGGCATTGTCAGGAAAAACATTTTGGTAACCTCGAAGCATGAAAATGACGATATTTGGATTTTGAAATCGGGATGAATACTATAACCTCCTTATAGGGAATTAAGTTAAAAACATAGTCTTTGTTACATAAAATTTAAACGAGGTAAATGTTAACATGTTAATACTTACCCCATGCATTTTGTTAATACTTGCCCCGAACGTAAATTTTTTACAAATTTAAATTTTTAAAAAGAATACGTTGATAATGAGGTAAAATTTAAACAAAATATAATACCAGATGGAATATGCTACCGTTTGAAATAAATTTAGTCTCTTTTAGGTATACAATCATGCTTCAAATCAAAAAACCGTCGACTTAAAAATGTTCTTTTACCTAATAAAATCTACCCCTTACTCACAATTTGTTTCGCGGCAACCTGCCCAAGACTGATCGGTCACAACGTGTCCGTGGTCATCTACTGATGACAGCAACCGGACGTACTTAATTTCTTCGTCCGTAGTTTGCCGGAAAATGGCCTGTTAATACTTACCCCCGTTAATACTAGCCCCTGTCTCCCCTACAATAGATTCCATGATGAGACTTCAGTCCGGGATTATGATAGAAATTTGCTTGGAGAAACATGCAATTATTTCGAAATTTGGAGATTCATACCCTTGGATGGGATCTTCCGTTGACACGTCCGATGTCCGATATCCGGCACGAATGTACTGTTTAGGTTTTTAATGGCAATAAAAATAACTTTTTTGCCGAAATTTAAAAATCACCTGAGATTTTTGAACCATTATCCTGATTAACTAGTTTTTGAATAAAATTAAAAGATTTTAAATTAAATTAGTAAATACAGGGTGTAATAAAAATTCGTCTAGCTAGCTAACGCCACGTCTAAAAAATTACTTATCAAAAAAATTTAGTTTTATAGGTTAGAAATTATTGGTTATAGTTGGCCAGTTACTCCCATTAATTGGTCAGTATTAGAAAATTTTTAAGAAAATATTTTAAAAAAATTTTGGCATCCTATTCAATGAAAAAGAGCAATCGATAAGGTTTTCAGTTTTGATAATTGGCCAGTTAAAATTAATAATTTGTTAGGTTCACAGAATTTTTAAAAAAGTTTTTAGACCTTTTCATATTATGGCGCATGCAGAAATTCCGACTGATGTAACTATTAATTTTTTTTGTTTAATTAATTAAGACTCATCTATATTAGCATCATTTCTATATATTAAAGCAGGCATGTACAACTCACTGAAGACCTGAACCCAGAAAACAAATCAAGTTACGGATTGGTGTTATAATTTGAATTCATAAGGAACAGAGTAAGAGGAATTTTGTTTCGAGAAAATGATATTTTTAAACGTATAAAAAAGGATTATTTTTATAAAGAATAACTTATGTAATTATTGTTAGAGTTTAACTTTAAAAAAAATATGTGTCATTTTGGAAAATGATTAGTGAAAACTCTAAATTAATATTCAATGTAAAATATAAAATATTAACTTTTCAGGTTTCTAACTACACGATTTAATAAAATTTGAAAATTGTTACGAGGACCCGATAGAATCAGGTTGAGGGTTAGATTCGGTTCATGGCCGCACGTTGCACATAGGTACCTGTATTAAAGTATGTACTAAACAAATTTTGAAACAAAAACAGTAAAAATAATCAACGTTTATTGACTATCTAGTGCTTATACATAATTCATCTAATTTAAACGAAACTATATATTTCACATTTACGGGATCTCCATGCTAACAATTTTATTAGGAACACCTGTATATCAAGAGATAGCCAGACCTAATCTAAAATATTCTTTAATTTTTATTTTTTGAACCTAATAAGAAATATTTATTTATATACCTAATTTTTGTAAATAAATGTATAAAAACGTCCAAACAAATTCCCAGACAATAGTGAAAATGTTTACGTTAGATATCGTCACATAAAGAACTTACGTATCAGTAGACTTTTCATAACTATTACAAGTATAATTTGAATTATTTTCCTAATCTCATGGATAAAAAACAAAAATGATGTGAATAGAATTTGTATCAGACACAAAATTGTGAAAAACAGACTCAAAATCTTATTCTTATTAATTACTAGAAATCTAGTAGTATTTAGAAAATTTTATTTTCTGAATTTTTCTGAATTGAAATACATACATATATTATGGGTTAGGGACTTACTTCTTCTCCTGGGAAATTCGCTATGTTATGCAGGATGCTGCGATAGGAGTATTTTTAGTTTAACTATAAGTTATTATAGAACAATAAAAATATAACGGTACACAATTAAACACATCTACGTATCGTATAAGAGAGACATTAACAATATGACGTCAAGGATTTTTTTCAGGTATTTTTTTTATTTTTTATTTTTTATTTTTTATTTTTTTTTTTTACAAAATGTTTTACAAACCAAATTAACGATGTAAGAAAAGAAATACAATGCAATAATATAATTCACAACAACGGGTCAACTGATATTCAATTGGCAATTTGTATGATAAGAAACTATTTGTTGGAAATTATTGAAAAAACAGAAACAAAACATAAAAGAAAATAATGTCAACAAATTGCCTTGTAGAAAAAGTGATTATTGAATAGATTTATCATGACAATTCAACTATGTTCTATCGTTTGTTTAACCATTACAAATTACTAACCCTCTTGTCGTCAAAAAATGTTAATCTATCACAAGCTCAAAATGCAATAATTTCGTTAATATTTAAATTTCTTAAAAGTAGCTTATAGAGAAATTGGAATATGTCACACAAAATTCCAGGGTTGTTTAAACTGAATAAAATAATGTTCAGTTTTAATTAAACAATTATTGAAAAGCTTTCTTTTTACAATATAATTCTTTCTGCTTTTCATAAATTCAGTTTTAAAATGAACACGAAGAAGATAAATTATTACCCATATATTACCAAAAAATTTCAAAGGGGCAGAAATCTCAAAATCAACTCAAGTGGTTTTCGACCAAAATATTCTTAGCAACAGAACCTTAAGTGAATAAATTAATATTTTAAATGAATACTTCAAAAATTAAGAAAACAAACGTGTAAAATTGAATATCAAAAGGAGAAAAATTTGCCAGTAATTTCAAATTGTTTAAAAATTTTTAAATTTTAAACGCTAAGATCGAAGTACCTACATTCCTTAAAACTATTTGTGTGGTCCTAACAGAGTTATTACTTATAAATTCTGGTGAAGAGTAATGTATCGAAAATCAAACCTGGAACAGAAAATGCAAGCAGGTGTTCATTCCCTTTCAAAATTTTCATTTTTTCATGATTTTTCATACGGATAATCATTTAAAAAAGAAGATAAGAAACAGGTAGATACAATTTGATATTTATAAACATTTTTTGAGAAATTTAACTTATCGCTGAGTTTAACAATATAGAATGTTTACATCTATCCTTTTATGGTTCTAATCATGTATAAACGATCATACAATCATGTACAATTTATATGTTCCAAAGTTTCTATTTCGAGTTACGACTGCGAGCAAAAAGAGGAAGACTAGTATTTTTTTACGTAATTTCAATATATCTACTGGAATTTTAAATCCCACAGTATATTTGCCCCAAACTTAACCAGAAAACAGTCTCCTCAATATACTTTTAGCTTAAGACCTGCACATATAAAACTTTGAAAACAGAGTTTTATGTCAATATAAATTTTTTCTCTGTCTACTGTATTTTTCGAATGATCAGATAAAATTCTTTGCTCTAATTTTGAGGAGGGTAGTTTCACCCTCAGATGGCTAGCTCAACGGAGTCCGTTATTTTTCTTTGTATTATACATGTAATAGGTTTCATAAAAATCGGAAATTATCACCTGAGTAAGATAAAGTCTCCAAATATCGTCCCCGAACCTAATTTCGTCCCCTTCTATTTCTCCCATTCAAAATAATGCCATCTCGTTTTTACATCTCGAATCAAATGTTAGTTGCTTCAGTCGATCACTGTAAAAAAGTGTGGGTGAAACGTTACTCCTACAGCAAGATTTTGAAGAAAGAAAAAAATTGCTCAAGGTGAGTTTTTATTGAAATTTTCTCGAATTTGATAAAATATTGACATGCTTGACTTATTTTTTTTAACATCCTCATTTATCGCTTATCAGTTCTAAATAGAACTATAAATCGAGCGATGATAGAAAATAACGGGAATGGTGATTATCCACTGGTAATCACTCAAAATAAATTATATACAAAATATTCTGTCGATTGAGTCTATACAAAGAGTCACTATTATCAAGTAGGTCAAGGGCACACACATTAGGGTGATTTTCTAGGCGATGAATGTATTTATCACTGTATCGTACTATTTCCTCACGTACTGTGGGCACTTGAAGACTGCGATGTATGTCATCGTTACGCACGTACCATGAAGAGCAACAAATGGATCATAGCACTTCAGATTGAAAACGTTGCAATATCGCAATATTGCTAACACTAGCAGTACCCCAAAGTTGAATACCATACTGGTTTGATAACACTTTTATAAACTAGCACTTTATTTCTTAAAGACAACTTTGATTTACCACCTAGAAGTCAATAGTACTTAGAAAACTTAACATTTAGTTGCTTGCGTTTAGTCCAAATATGCTTACGCCATGTTAGTTTTCTATCTGGATGTATACCTAGGTATTTAGCTTCAGTAGCTAATGGTAACACTACATCATTCAAACTAACTGATTTCGTTTCATTTACTCGAATACGCCATTTATGTAACCATTGCTGTATTCGACGCAAGCTAGATTGTAACTTTTGTGATGCAACATTTGGATCTTCATCAGTAGCTAGGATAGTAGTATCATCAGCAAATGTTGCAGTAGTATTTTCTTCATCAACCGGCAAATCTGCAGTATATATAATATAAAGAACAGGCCCTAGAACACTACCTTGTGGTACACCGGAACGAACTGGAAACATTTCTGATATTTCACTTTGAAACCTTACATGGAGGTAACGATCTGACAAATAAGATTTCAGTATTAAGTAAAATAATTCAGGAATATTTTTCCTTAATTTATAAAATAAACCAGTATGACATACTTTGCCAAATGCTTGACTCACGTCGAGAAAAGCTGCTGTATAATATTTTTTTTCTTGAAAAGAACGGTTGATCGTATTGACTATACGATGAACTTGTTCGATGGTTGAATGTTTTGCGCGAAAACCAAACTGATGATCTGGAATAATTTTAAGGTCATCGAAGACTCGATGCAGTCTTCTGAAAAATAACTTTTCGAACATTTTGGATAAAACGGGGAGTAAACTGATTGGTCTGTACGACGTCACTTCATTTACTGGCTTCCCCGGCTTTTGTATTAAGATGATTTAAGCTAATTTCCAAACAGCAAGGAAATATTTTAGCCTTAAAATGACATTAAAAATTAAATTTATCATCATAATACCTTTATTAGGCAATTATTTTAGAATCCTAACTGTGACAAGATCATAGCCAGGAGCTTTCTTTAAATTTAATTCATTCCAGATCAATCCTTTAATTTCCTTTGGCGAAAAAGGTTCAACTGGGACAGTTGGCTCTGAAGATGCTTCTAAAAGTTGAGTTTCTTCGATATTTAAGTTGTCTCCGTGATTGGGTTGAAAAACTTCAATAAAGTTTCAGCAAAAAGTTCTGCCTTTTCTCGTGCACTTTTTGCCCAGCTTCCATTATCTCCACGAAGTGGTGGTATTGGCTGTTGTGGCTGTTTAATGTGCTTAGTAGTTTTCCAGAGGGAGTAGTCAGATGCTTTAGTTGGACAAAGATTTTCGAGATAATCTTCAATAGCATCTTGTTTTAATTTGTTCAGTAATCGCTTTAACTTTTGGGATATTCTGTTAAAACGATTTTTTTCTCCTGGAAACCTGGTTTGTTGCCATATTCTTCTTAGCCTCCGTTTTTCTAAAATCAAGTCGTTAACTGTACCTGGCTTGACTTATTGAAGCTAAAGTTTGTTCAAGATGAACGTTATTTACGTGTGACAAAAAACGATACCAAAAATTTTAGGTTATGTCATGTGCTTTTGTCGAATGGTTATTTAATTTAACAAATAGAAAATTCCTAATATCGCCCCCCTCCGTGGACCATATATCGTCCCCGGGATGATATTTAAATAATTTCATTTCATTTCAATAATTTCGTTTCAACTGTCGAGTTTTTTTTATGCCATAAGTTGCAAAATGAAGATGTTTTTTGTACTCATTTTGCAGATGTTGCATACAATATTTCTTACAATTCTGAAATAAAATTTAAAAAATTAACGAAAAATGAAAAATAACCTCAAATTTTTAAAAGTTTGACAGCTACATTAAAAAAATTATTTTAACATATTTGTTTTGAATTAAGTATTCATGGATGACTATGGCTTGTATTGTATCGTTGCTAAAGAAATGAATTTATTTACTTACTTTTTTTCAGGTGTAATAAAAAGTAGATATGTACTTTTTATTACGTGTGAAAAAAAGTAAGCCATTTTGACACTATCACAGGCAACTATAAAGTTAACTTTTTAATTCAGAATTGCAAAAACATTATTTTCTATTTTTGTTTAATATATTTTTTTTTTAATTCTTTAGATGCCAAAAAGAAAGTTGTGCGATCCTGAAGCAACGAAAAAAGCTGTTAAAGCGGTATAAACGAAGGAAATGGGTTATAAAAAAGCAGTAATAATTATCATTCCAAGAGCTACTTTGAAAGCATATATGAAAAGTTCCAAAAAATCTGTAGAAAATATAGTTTCTGATAAAATGTCCCGGAGACGGAATTAGGAACCTAAAAATTTATTTTTAAAATTTGCATTTTTTTTTAAAGCTTAGTTTATAGTTTGTTACAAAATTAACGCGTTTTTGTTTACTTTTACGAATAAAGTAATATTTAAACTAATTTTTGACAGTTCATTCATTTAATTACCTGTAATATTCTTTTTTCTACAATTGTTTTTCAAAAAGAGGACGATATTTGGCGACTTTACCTTACCTTTGCTTATAAGTTAAGGTACATACTAGAGATAGTACAGAAACTTGATTTACTCGAAACACATTACAAAAAATTTCATCAGTTGATAATAATTCGATTCAATACATATTTTTAAACTAACGCAGAGATTATTTAGAGAATATATAGTTGCATTTCCGTATTTGAAGTTAATAAGGAATTGAATTACTGAGAGATCAAGCATTTGAAAAAATAAAATGGGCCTACAAATATTATGAGACCAAATATGACAATTTTCATGTAACTGAGGTGAATTAATTTGTATATAGATGACTAACTTATATACTATACTATGTAGGAAAATCTCAAAAAAATTATTTTGTCTTTAAGAATACCCTTTCAACAACATTATAAATCAACCAGACTGTAAAGTTCAAAAGATTACACAATTAAAAAGGTCAAATACGATTTTAATTTAATAAGAAAAACGCATAAAGGGAACATAAAAATTTTCAAGTGTCTTGACTCAAACAATAACAATTATTTTTACGACAACGTTTCAATTAAGTACAATGAATGAAAAAGATTTTAAGAAAACGAAAAAGCAGAAAAAGAGGGAAAATCTTTAACCACAAGTACCAGTCAAAGCACCAGTTATGTTCTCGGTGGATACCTCTTTCTCGCACTTATGCAAGCAACCACAAATTAGTCATCACATAAGAAGAAGCAATCAGCGGCACGATTCACAGTCAGCTGTTATTACAATGGGTCGGCGCATACGGAAAACTATATATAAACTTGGAGACATTGATTCGCCCCTAACATGAAACATACGTACATATACCTAGAATCACAGAAATATAAATATATACACATACACACACACATACACCTGCAAAGTCAATGAACTATGTTTGTGTGTCTGTAAGTGCACAGTGGGTGGATGGGGGCCCGCGAGGGGGAGGGCTCCGTGAAAAGAACGTGTACGTGTACAAATCGACAAGAGTAAATGTGTATGAAAAACGTTGACAAAAACCATAATGGAAATAGAAAAGGTACATATCATGACAAATGCTTACGCTACAAAAAGTGCATTAAATGTTCAAGTAAAGTACACTTGCAGATAAATTTAACCACATAAATGGTATACCTACGTAAATATGTACGTATCCACACATACACATTATTATACATACAAAATTGGGTATTTGACAGATTTCGAAAAAGGGTTTTAAAATATTCCAAATGACTTAAATATTATCGCAGTAATTGATTTTTGTATAAAAAAAAAGCGATTTAAAGGAAAAAAAGAGCTTTTTTCTATTTAATTGAGTGTCAGTGACGTAACATCACGAACCAATTCGCCTTTTATATTTTATAATTATGTACTAGGTATAGACATTATTGTCGTATCTATGACATTAAATTTTATATATATTTTGTGTTGATCTGTCATTAATGACATATACCCTCATTTTTAATTTAATAAAAATAAAAGCTAATATCACAAATTTACCAAGAAAAGACTCGTTTATGGTAGCAAACTTTTTTACTTTGAATCCCAAAAACTAAAATGTGAGTATCTTTTTTAAAAAACACCTTTTTTGCAATATTAAATCTTTCGTGCTGTGACGTCACATATCCAAGTAAATCGTTTCAATCATTTCAGCCGCTAATTCGAAATTCGTAATTTTATTTAGAAAAATAAAATATTTATATTTTTTTAAAATTTATTATAAATAGTTAATCATTATTACTGAATCGTACGCTATGTTATTCACCATACTTTACTATCAAATGCTACATCAGTCAAATACCCAATTACAGTATTTACCTAGTTACATACGGTAGTAATGAAATTTTGTAATTTAGGTGAACATGGCTGCAAAGAAAAAATATGGTGCGGTCAGCCAAACAGTAGGTAGTTGTGAAAAAGTGACTCTAACAATTTATTTAATTAACGACCAAATTAGAAATTTGTAACACTTTAAAAACATCCAGAGCATTTGGTCCGGTATCAGAGCAAGTAGAAAATTGTGAGATATGTAGCTCTAGCTTTTTGAACGTTTTTGTCTTTTAAGTTTTTAACAGAAATTTTAAATTCTGTAACACTGAGGCCTTGAAGACTGTATTTGAAATGGCGACACAACAGTTCTCATAAGACAAACAAATATTTCTCCCTTACCCAACCTCAAGCTCCTTCAATTCTAGTCCTATTGTGGACTAGAATTGAAGGAGCTTCAATTTTTAATTGTAGCTTAATAATAATACCTAATAAAAGAAAAAAAAACGAAAAAGCAAAAAAAAACAGAATAAACGTGGAAAAATTGGTCAAAAACTAAAAATTTCAATTAATCGAAAAAATACGATAACATTTATTAAAAATTAACCCATTATTAAAATATACAGTTAGAATTCCCGTTATAAAAACTGAAGAAATTAGAGATTCAGCAAAAAAAAAAAAACATACATTATAAAAAAACTTTTTTCTACTTTGGACTTTCATGTATTGATGTGTACGAAACCGAATATTAATAGGATTTTTTAGGATTTTATACCTTTCGTAGCATAACAACGGAATTCTTATAAAGTCATATCTACCATCGCTTTTTCTACTCATACTTGAGCACTTTTAAATAATTAGTGTCGGAACTTACGCAATTTAATAGACAGTGTCGTTTTTAAAAACTCATTGATTTTTATTTAACTCATATATGTGTATATAATATATAGCAAGTAGAAGGTTCAAATAAAACCCTAAGCGAATGTGTAAAAAACTGTAGATAGCAGTGTGTCTGAGTGTGTCAGATACTGCTTAAGGCATTTAGTTGGTCGGTGTCGGTCACCGAATGCACAACGCATTGTAATGTATTATTAAACCATTGTTGATTTAACTGCACGTTGCTCTGTCCGCATATGCGTGTTATGTAATTGTGTGTGTGACGACTCACATAGTTGCAAACATCAAACTAACACCACTACAAACAGTGTGTACCTACACAACATAGTGGTGGAAAGTAGAGGGGATTTTTTGTCTACACTGATATCACTAGTACTAGTACTAGTACAAGATAGCAAATTGGTTTCTGAATTATTCTATGGTTCAAATAATCATATTATTAACAAATTAAATGTTAATTTTAATATTAAATGAAAACAAGAAATATCTGATCCTGAAATTTGTGAAAAATTCTAGCTACTGACTACAAAATCCTGACTTAACGCATGTTTAACAAGCGTACTTTAAAAATTTTTGTTATTACTTAAATAAATTTACTTTAATTACTTAAAATAATCACAGTTTTTTAATTTATTTTTTAAAAAAGTATTACATTATCATTCAATTCGTTACGGTTAACACCTTAATTTGTTGATAATTTTGTCGTTGGAAGAATTTTCAAGTTTATTCCTCGAACTTACTACGACGGTAATTTATAATATTTAACATAAAAAATTTCAGCGCCTCCACCATTTATATTATTTTACATGTGACAGAAACAACTAAAAATATTATCATATCAATAGTCGTAGAAGTTTCCAATTCTTATATACATAATAATATTAAAACAGAGACTATTTACGAAATCTATTAACTATATACATTTGCAGTTAATATTTATTCTTGTTAAAGAATCTAGTTACAATTAGCAAAATACATATTATTCAATATAGTTGGGACATTCTGTATAGCAATCTAAAATGATCTTATTTGTTTCAAATATATACTATTCACGCAATAGCTACATTAGCTGAATTACATAATTGGCTTTTTATGTACCAAATAATCAAATCCAATTTTTTTATTACATGCCAACTTAAAACACTATACATATAGATTAAAATGTATTATTTTTGTTTAAATACCTCAGGCCAATTTATTACACTTCTGTTATTTAGTTAGTTTAAAGTATTTATTTTATTTCCTCTTTTAAATCAACTATGAAACGTCTCCACCAGAAAAATATTGAAACAACGGCGACATAGTTCTCGGAACTATTTATTCTCCATTTTCTTTTGCTGTACAAAGAAGCAAGCTGATTTATTTTTGTATGTGTCCACAACTGTATATAAAAATATAAGTATAAAATGATATTCATCTTAAATCTGGGACGTCAGGTAAAAATTGGATATGTGACAATTTTGTCGAAAATGACTTATGTATTAAAATAAATTATAAAATAAATTATTTGTGTTTCAACCGTTTCAACTTACCAAGAAAAATCAAATTTAATAGGTACTTGCTTGACTTTTAATATGATTTGTTGGGTTCAAGTTTTACAGACACAAGGAAAAATGTCTTACAAGGATTATTTGTAAGGCTGTAGAGAGGTCAAAATGGTCACGTTTGGGGCCGGATTGGAAAGGAGGTCTAATGAACTCCGGAAGAAAAAATTAAATGTAATTGGAAACAAAATAAATTCCAGCCAGCTTTTTTTGATACGAAACCCTCTTAAATTGTTAAACATTCGAATAGAGTAGAAATTATCAAATCTCTTTCCAAAATCTTTATATCTTCAGCATTTTATCAGTGATTACTTCAGAGACTAAATTGTTCAATTTACTTTCAAGAGTTAAAAAGTTTTTTGTACTACGTAACGATTTAAAATACCCCTGTCGCAGCATCCTGCATAACATAACAAATTTCCGTTTCAAGAATTAGTTTTTCTCGAAAACCAGTGTACATACAATAACGGTTCAAAAATTTTCCCCTCTTTCCAATGGTGGAAAAACTCTAGCAAAAACTCTTAAACTTGACAAAAAACTTGCCTCATGAAAAATGCCTAAGAAAATCATATTCCGGACACCCGACGTATCTGA
Source organism: Brachynemurus nebulosus (assembly GCA_035578155.1). Classification (NCBI taxonomy): domain Eukaryota; kingdom Metazoa; phylum Arthropoda; class Insecta; order Neuroptera; family Myrmeleontidae; genus Brachynemurus; species Brachynemurus nebulosus. The sequence goes on from JAPWDM010000024.1 coordinate 238,112, forward strand.
CTGAAGAATTTGTCCGAAAAGCGTATAGCCGGATAAGTATAGGTGAATCGGTCCCGGAACCTAATTATTTTAATAACTATATTAACGGTATGGTAAGGCTGTAAGTAATTGATATCTACAATTTTGGCGGCCAAAACTGAGTATAATAGTTATGGAGATAACTAAAAAAATTTAAAAAATTATAAAAATTTTTTTCTCGGTAACTACTCAACATAGAAAAATAATTCCAAATCCACATGAAGGCAAACACTCGAGAATATTAGATATATTTATTATCGTACCAGTTCTCGTTATTAAGGATAATAACAAGGATAATATCCGATCCAATATTATTTTTATAGGGTTCCAATTGAGTTACCACTTCACAAAAAAATCAGTAACTGTGCCTTAATGCACTTAATTACTGCAACTAGTCTCATCCAAATTTAAAGAGTACAACATGATAAAAGAAATATTTTTCATTTCTAATATGCTGAACCGCCCCTCCACTGGATCCGACCCTGGAATTATATACATCAGTCGAAAGTACTTTAAAAGTAAAGTGTTGTATCTCATAAAGTCTTTTTTCCTATCTCTTATAGTTTTCGAGATAATCAAGAATAATCGAAAGAAGGATATTAAGATACATAGGCTATCTGCACCTGATCGAAAGTCCCAATAGTAACTGTATTGTCGTTTATGTGATACTGCAGGTACTTGATATGTATAACTTTCCTGGATCAAAACAAAACCGTTGCAGAAATATAGTCGAAAATTATCAAAAAATGTGATGTAGTAGGCTTTTTTTAACATGTAGAATATAATGCTCATTGAACTTTAATATTCTACATGTGAAAAAAGCCTACTACACCGAAAATAGGTAACGACTTTAATTGCATCTTAATAAATTGTTTATTTTATCATTCAAAATTTCATTTGTTTCTTTTAAAGAAGTTGGAATTGATTACACTGCGTTACAAAAAAAAAAAAATTAAGTACCCACTTTAATTTTGCCTGTTCACATACATACATACACATCCCTCTATAAGAATATACCTCCGTCGGAAAATTTAAGACCACTTCAATTTTTTTTCTTAAAATGGTTTTATCTATGCAATGAAAACTTTAATTTAAACAACGTTCTGTATACGATTTGACTACACATTTGGCTTCCAATCCATGCACTTATTTAGATTATTTAGGGATTTCTTTGTCACATCAAAGTGTTAAGGTGAGTATTCTCTATTTTTAAAAAAATTGAAATATAATTTTTAGTAGATAAAAATTGTTTTCTCTTAATTAGCGTTTCTATCATATTAAATAACATATTTTTAGCTTTCTAACGACAACCGGAAAATTTCCGTACGATGATTAGTTACGAAGTTATGAACAGTCAAAGTTTAGTGTATGTTCTACTCTTTGAATTACTATAACTCGGTTAAGAATTGTCGTACAGCGATGAAAAAAAACGAAATTAAACGAAATAAAATGATCTTTTTGAATATAGGTAATATTAAAATTAATTGAAAAAGAATTCTTTGAACCAATACTGAGCTTTGAACGTAAAAATTCCATTTAAATTTCTTATATCAAATTTTCTTGTAACCATAAATCAAAGACAGTAAAACATAAAAAAAATTTAAGGAGAGATTCTGAACGTAGGAATTCTAAGCTTTCATTCTGTATTAAAATCAAAGATCTCTCATTTGTTTTGCCGAAAACGCAGGGACTTAAACATAAGACACTATTTTTATAAAGTTAGGACCAAAACATATATGGGTGCTTCTACTTTTTAGGTCTCAACCAGAAGAAAAAATTGACAGAGCCATTTCGTAGATTTCATGCAACAAGAATGTAGAAAAATTATCATAGATTCGGTATCTGCAGACCAGCAGCTCGGTTTCATATTAAAACCAATATTTTTTGCGGATTACTAAATCCAGACAGAAAAAAAAATGTTTAAATTAAATTTAAATAATAAAATTAAAATTATTATTTAAATAATATTTATATTATGTTCTCCTAATACCAGTTTAAAAAAATTTAAAAAAAAGTTGGCCTTTTTTGTCTGATTTGTGAAAAATTGAAGAGTGTGTGTTTGTTTGTTTTTTGTGTTTTATGATATAAAAAAACTGGTTGAGTTGACCAAATTAATCCACTTTTAACTAAAAAATTTAGTTTGATACACAAACAAACACTGATAAATATATACTTATTTATCGTATACTTCGCCACTTTCATGTTTCCCATCGTCACATTCTACCGTGACGAAGAGCAATATTTGACAGTCGTGACGAAGGATACTCAAATTTTCACGATAATTTTTCGTCCCGCCAAAAAAACAAATAATTCTGCAGATAAATAAAATTTAACTTTCTAATTACCATGCGTAACAATTTAACTCTCTTTTAGCGAATTTCCAAAGCTGGAAATTCAGCTTTTACAGCAGGTGTCATGATGCGACCTAAGCCCGGGACCATAACAGAAATATGTTTTGAGGTCCCTAGAATACGAAAATGATATTCACTAAAATTTATATATATATATATATATATATATATATATATATATATATATATATATATATATATATATTCACTAAAATTTATATATATATATATATATATATATATATATATATATATATATATATATATATATATATTTATATATATTTATATATAAATATATATAAATATATATATATATATATATATATATATATATATATATATATATATATATATATATATATATATATATATATATATATATATATGTATCCGCGCGGTAACTCTTGAACGAAACGTTTAATGCTTATGAAATTTTGTGTGCGAATTCGATTTTCCAAATCGTTAGATGAGTTCGTTAGCCAGACACGTCGGATGCCCAGAAGTAGGTTTTTCGGGCATTTTTTGTCAACAAAATGAGTTTTTTGCCAGAATTAAGCAATTTTTCAAAATTTTTTTTACACCAATCGGAAGAAAAAGCCAAATTACGTAAAAAATGTTTTTAAACCATTGCTCTAAATTACTTACTTTTCGAGAAAAATTAGGAAATATGTCGTTCTCCATTTCACTCGCACTCGCATTCTTTTTTTTTCTGTCTCATTTTTTGCGAATTAAATTCGAAAAAAACCGCTTTATAAGTAAGCGTGTCATGATTTTTTTAATCCAATTTAACGATTCAGCTATATTCTATTTCTCTGTCAGTTAGATGTTTTTATAATGTATCTCTGTTCCATTTTTTTTTTTTTTTTTGAGAAAAAAACTCACAACAATTTCGTTTATGTGATATGATCAGAATTTAGATTATGTTTACACCTTCCTAAAATTAATAAGAGTTTGCTTCCATCGCATAAAAATTACGTTAAATCATATTCAAATAATAATATTTTTACGTAATTTTCTATCCAAATGACAATACTACGTTATAATTATATGTATAAACACATCATTTTACTGGTAAATAAATTTGCACATTCAGTTTTTTTTTTTTTTTTTTTTTTGACTACAAAACAAATAATTTTAAATTGTGACAAATTGTATCATACATTTTTGAAAATATTAAATATTTTAAGGCGAAAATGTATTAAAAAACTGAAATTTGTTTAACAAAAACCATACATCTGCTCGTTTTACCTTAAAAAACTCGGAAAATAGAATATTTTTCAATAATTAACCCAAAAAAACATACAAGAGTTAACTTTTATATTTTTTTTGAAAATTTCAAAATAAAACTACAAATGATTTTTTTTATTTTGTAGAAAATGGTAAATGGAAATCGTAATAAATACTCGCCTTGAAAAAATCAAACAAGTATTTAAAACAAAATACTATTTCTTAAAGAAAATATTAAAATTATGTACAAATGCCGTCCTTATAAACTGATATATTCTGTCCATCTTGAGCGCTGGAGCCGATTTTGAGGAGCTGAATTCCCTCCGTACAAAAGCTCATAGCGAATACACACATTTTTAAAATATCCTTTTGAATTTCGTAACTCAATCATTACAAATAAAATCTAAATTTAAAAAATCTAGATGACCTGTTTTTTCTCAATTTTCTAGCATCAAGTCTAGGGGTAATTAACCGGGGGTGATTGTGTTGACATTTTGATGTAAAATATAGTAATTTTAACCGTCTTCTAAATAACGTTTCGATTTAACAATAAAAAGATTTTAAAAAGTGTTTAAGTTCTGACAAGATTGTCAAAAATGGACTGAAATATTTTTAGATATTGATATATACAAAAAATATTAATGTGTTAAGTACTTGCTAGACTTATAGGTTTTATGAGTGGTTTTAGCGAATTTCCAGAATGGAATTTAGCTATTACAGCCACTCTTATGACGCGACTTGAGCCCGAGACTATGGCAGAAATTTCCCTAGAAACAGAAAATAATATTCACTAAAATTTATATATTACTAGCCGTATATCCACCCGATGGGTGGTTTACCATCGGCAACATCTCAGGGTGTCAGTCAGTGTCAAAGATCTATTAAATATTATTTATTTTAATAGCCATAGTAACATATTTTTAAATATTTTAATTTCAAAAATGACGAATTTACATACAAATTGTCATCCCCTATTAAACTCACTTATTGAACGAATTTTCTAAAATCTTTTCTTAGTGCTCACCTACGTTACATAGGGAACTCCTGTGCAAAATTTCATTCTTCTAAACCCAACAGTTTAGGCTGTGCGTTGTCTGTCAGTCAGTCAGTCAGTCAGTGTTAGTTTATTAAGTAGATATTTGTATTTAGTCCCACACCGTCGGCAAGTTCGTTATCCAGCCATGTCGGATGCCTGGAACATGGCTTTTTTGGTAATTTTTAGTGAAAAAAATTAATTTTTTGCCAAAATTGTCTCAAGTTAAAAAATTTTTACGACATTTATTTACATCATTAGAAAGAAGAGGAAAAATCACTTAGAAGGGTGAAAAATCACAGAAAAACGGATTTTTATAAATGGAAATTCGCTATGTTATGCAGGTGCTGCGACAGGGGTATTTTATTTATAAAATTGTGTGGTTTCAGTGAACTTATTTTTAAAAAACGTTATAGTTCCAAGCAATATGTAATAGGGACCACATGCGTTTTAGAACTGCAATAAAAGTTTGACACCATTTTTATAAAAAAAAATTAAATCAAAAATTAAAGTAAATGTAGGTAGATCATCTAAATAGGAGTTATTAATTTTATTTAAATGAAATAAATGACAGTATCTTCATTCTGTATATAGTTTTAACCTTCCTTATTGTGGAGACAACTTTAATTTTTTGAAGGACCTAAAAAGTAGAATCACCCATATGTAGTACTGTTACATACGGTCCTATTGACAATTCAAAATAGGACAATTCCCGTAATAAATTATTTTTTGAAAGTCGAAAAATCTTTTGAATGGCTTGACGGGTTTGGTTGAAGTTTTTATATGTTTCAGATACCTCTATGGTGTATGTCTCAGAAAAGATTTTCAGCTTCAAAAAAATATAACCGGCTATTCCCCCCTGCCCGCCCCCCAAATAATTGTCTAACTTTTTAATATTTTTTTATCAACTTATAGCTATGGTATAATTATCAACATTTTTTGCAACTTTCTTACTATGATCCATGCAACATATAATTTTTTCAGAATTAACTTCATACTCACAAAAAGAATTAAATGCCTGAAAAGCTTTTTTAGAGATAGGTATACGCTTTTGGGTACTCAGTCGATCGGAAATCATTTGGGAATTTTGAATATGTTCATAAAAACGTTTGTGACTGCGCAGTTCTCGAAAGAAATAAAATAGTAGATTCAAGTCTTATTAAATTCCTCGATCAGCTGAACACTCATCATCAGTTTTGAAACCACCAAAATGACAATTCGCTTGTAATCTTTCAATCACATTTAGATATCTCGAAGATATCGAAGATGAAGGGAAAAATTCGACTTCCGTGATAGGGCCCCGCTGCTCGTGGCGTTTTTTTATATCACGTACTGTTTTTTTAGGTACGATAATTAACATATATACCTAACTATTAGTAAAAAAATCAAAAAGTAAAGTTTCAGAATACACATTATTTTATTTAATAATGAAAAGTTATTATAATTTATTTAAACTATAATTCGAGCAAAACCAACAACAAAACTTATCGTTAAAATATTTGCACACATTAAAATGTAAAATACATAGTGAAAAGAACATACTGTACCCAAAATTTGAAAAATATTTAACTTTTTCTTCTCGCTCTAAACGCCAACGGTAATTTCCTAACATAGCTGCATCAAAACGACCTTGAAACCGTTCTTCAAGCCTTTTCATATCCTGGTGAAACCGCTACCTTTATTCGTCACTTACAGCTCCAAGATTTGAAATAAGAAAAGAGAAATAGGAATGAAGAAAATGAATTTTCAGTGACATCCGACAACCCACCTTGTTGTATGCATTTAACAAACTGTTCACAAAGGCTGCCTGTATACGATCAGTAATACAGACATTATTACTGATCGTGTATTGATATTACTGATTACTGAAGTATTCGTATATATAATTTATATAAAAAAAAAATAATGATTCATTATTTTTGGCAGTAAATACTGACAGTATTACTGACCGTGTATAAGGAGCCTAAGTGCGGCTGCACACCTAGCAGATACGACACAGCAGATACGACATAAGAGACATAAGATATGTGTCGCTTGGAGACACTCATCGCTTGAGTACATTTAAATTGCATTGAAAACACAAAACTGCTGCACACCTAGGAGATACGACATAGCAGACACTGACATTTGTCTTAAGCGACATAGCATGCTAGTCTGCTGTCGCTCGTGTCGAACGACATGTAAGATAAATTTAAAAATTATATTATACGTATACATTTGAAAGGAATGGTAATTCAAATAGTGTGTACATTATCAAAAATTCTCTTTAATAATTAATTGAATAATTAATTGAAGGAAAGGTTCTGTGGGGTCTTTATTGAAATGCCGCTGATCCAGGAATTTGTTGATTATATTGATTCCCACATTGACCGACCTCTATAGCTCACATTTTTTTTTTTATTTTAAATTACGGATGAATTCCCCATTTGCCGGAGAATAAAACACAATGTTTTTGATATAAACTATTTTATTATTTGAACAAGGATGAGGTTGAACAAGGCACATCTAGATCATCAACTCCATATTCTCCGACTATTAGTGACTCTTCATGGATTCAAACTAACTCGATTGACTTATCATCTCAACAAACTACTCATGACTTTCATGGAGGAATAGGAATAAATGTTGAAAATAGTTTGCCGTTGTATTATACAAAAATGTAGTTCAGTTAAAACAAAAATTTACATTTTTTTTCAGTAAATATATATATATATATATATATATATATATATATATATATATATTTGAAATATTTACAGTCTTAATTTTATTTTCTTTCTTATTCTTAATTCACTTACCTTAAAGTTATAAGCAGCTTTTCGGATGCAGAAACAGCTAGTTTGTATTTAGTGTCCTATTTTCAAGAGCAGGTGACACTAATTCTAACAAAAATTTGAAACAATCAGGGCTTATTCGATAGAATTTTTTAAATTTCGATTCATGTTGCGATAATTCTCTGCTAATTATGGCAGAACTGTGTTGAACATTATAAAAATTGTATGGATGTATCCAATACTCCCTCCTTTTCCTTTTTTTATTTCTTAAATACCAGTACATTTCGATAGTAGCTTCCTCACTTGATGAGCTCATGATTAACACTGACTTGAAAAATTCCACTTGTTGTAGTGTCGTTCATGTCGTATCTCTCGTGTCTTAAGACAAATGTCTCCTAGGTGTGCAGATGCCATGTCTTAAGACAAATGTCTGTGTCTCTCATGTCGTATCTGCTGTGTCGTATCTGCTAGGTGTGCAGCCGGGCTAAGAGTTCTGTGTTTTTGGCTAGGTGATTATCTATCCATGTGACCAATATATACGCATTTTTCTTTATCTTAATCGAAGTAGTGATGTACTAATATGGACGCAATAAGGACAGTTCAAAAAAAGTTATCGATGTGTATCTCAAAAACAAGACGTAATAGAAACAAAAGACAAGCACTGCCAATATACTCTAGCTAACAGAAAACTATAATAGCAACCAGTTTTCCGGGTACCGAAATCGTGTCACGCAGTGTTATTATATTATCTTTTTCTAACACATAATGTGGAATCGAGAAGGAATTGTTTAAAGAGTATTAAAAATTTTGCATTTAATTATTGGTTTAAAATCTATATGTATACTACATAATGTTACTCTGAAGAGTTGAACTTATTTGACGAAATTGTCTAAAACTATTAATTCGACTATATTTATATTCCGTGCAATATGTATATTGTTTTGATTCTATAGATTCGTCACTTGAGTGCAATAACGAAATATATTATATGGATAAAATCCATACGAAATATCTCGGTGATTGCGTTATTGCGGTGATTGTATACAACAGTACTTATGAACGAACTAAAAAATTGCCAGATATCAAAATTGACTTATTTTTCCTTATTTTCCCAAAAACTAGTTAACATAGAATAATAGTTCAGAAACCTTTTTATGTGATTTTTTCTGCTCTTTGCAATGGTGTGAAAAAATGTGGCAAAAACTTTTAAATTATAACAAATTTTGGCCGAAAATTCATTTTCACGAAAAATGCTCAAAAAACCATGTTTCGTATAACTAGAAGGTTTTCCTGCAGAGTTATCGTACTGATACATAAATACATATACATATACACACACACACACACACATATATATATATATATATATATATATATATATATATATATATATATATATATAAATTTTAGTGAAGGTTATTTTTGGGTTCTAGGGAGGGACATCAAAACAAATTTCTGCCATAGTCTCGGGCTGAAGTGCCACCATAAGTAAAGCTGTAATAGAGAGTTTCCATTCTGGAAATTCGCTAAAAGTCTTATAAATTTATGTGTAGTTTGGACTTTATTTAAAAAGCGAAACTATAATCCATCCTAACACAATTTTAAGGTACATCTCTGACTACTCTCACGCTTAATTGAAAAATGTTGAAAAGTAGCATATTCTAAAGACTAGTCAGCACTGAGGCCCTTAACCAATTGCTGCCATGGGGCACGCTTCAGCTCTCTAAGGCCTTGGTTATTTCCAAAATTACCAATATCATAAAAATTAGAAAAAATAGAAAAATAGATGGATGCAGACGTGGCTACGAGTACATTCGTCTAAAAATGATTTTTAAAAACTAATTTTGAACTGTCATCTGTTTTAATAAGTAAAAATTTCTATATTTTACCTACAATTTCTTACGTCCCTATTCCAAAATCTGTTAATTATCACATATTGATATGAGTAAAAGGTTTAAAATAATGATCAATTTTAAATCTGACCGTTAAACACACTCATTAGAATGGTATGTATATAAAGTGATTAGAATCATTACCTTGCATAGTTTAATAATTTCAATAGTAGGGTAAAAGCCCCGATTGTGGAACACTATTTTTAGGTATTTCATCAAACTTGCTTATAAAAATTAATAAATGAATTAAACACCCATTTTTTTTTTAATATGCATGAAACCAAGTTTTTTTAATCCAATGAATATGTTTTTAAGAAAATATAACCCAAAAATTTTGATTTATTAATGTTTTGTTTTATAATTTGTTGACATCTATAAAAAAACGGACAGAATATATTAACACCCTTTAAAAAATCAGCACACTGACACCTAAAAAAGAACACGTATGTACGAACATGAGATACATCATATTACATTTTCTGCCATCTTTACACTCTATGACATAGAGTGACATCTAGTAGTAAATAGAATGTCAAATTAAAAAATATAGAATGGTTTAAATATTCGATAAAATAAACGACCAAAATCACAGAATATACCAAAATACTATATTTTGTTCCGCCATCTATGTATTTTGGTAAAGTTCTAATCAATTCTAAACTAACTTATCAAAATGGCGACAATTTTTCATTATTAATAAAATTTTGCAACTTTAAATCAATATTTTTTTATTTATCAATTGACGATACGCTCCGAAATAAAAAAAATATTAAAAATTTTACGATTTTAAAGCAGTAAGTAAATATTTTAGACTCAAAAGGAAATTAAAACTATTTATAATATAAATTTTTAGTTATTTTACGTACATGATTTTAGTTAAATACAGAGGTTATATTGTGTACTGAAAGAAATACACATATATATATAAATTACATTTAAACCGAATAAAAAGGTGATTTAGCTCTTATAATCTCTTAACTGGACTAATAAAAATTATTTGTATAGTTTTATTGCGCTAACTTCGAAAATTAACTGGAAAATGTTGAAATTTATAAGGCATGTGTTTCTATAAATAAGCATTGATCAAACGCAAAAGAGACACATTCAGCAAAAACTGTTTAATATATATATATATATATATATATATATATATATATATATATATATATATATATATATATATATATATATATATATATATATATATATATATATGTATTTCTTTAATTAAGTAAAGAAACATTAAATGTGAGGTGAATTTAAATTGAAAAACAATCATTCTATTAATAATAATTTTTGTTATCAGACGTTTCTTTCAGAAATAACTTCATTAAGATATAAGTGTCAAAACTGTTTTTCTATTGGATCGCGTTCCACAAACGGGGCTTTTACCCTATATATAGACATAATAGTCTATTATAAATACAGCTGTGACAAAGATTACAACAAAATTTGAAACAGAGACAATCATAAGTGTTATTATCTTTTTATAACATCATCCATATTTTATAGCCGTGAATATAATAGTGTGATTGTTCTCGGCGCGTTAAAGGCAATTAACAACGAAGAATTTAAACGGCACGGCTGCCATGCCGCTTCGCTGCTACGGTATACTGCGGACTGTGGAGTGCGGTGAGCATGGTGTTGCAAAATGGTGCGTTCACATTTTCAAATTTTATTATCTCTATATAACAACTTGTTAAAACAAATAAAAAACTTTTCACATAAATTTTTTTCCTGTTTGCAAAAGTTTGAAGTTTGTTACCTTCAAAGGATATTTTGTAAGAAGGAACACGGAATAATAACTTTTCTTATCGTAATCCATTATTTTTAGAAGTTTTAATGATCGTTTTGAACATAAGGTAAATTTTTAATAAATACACTAAAATCTCAGTAATTCGATATCTCATAGTAAATAACTACGTTATACAGATTTTTAGATAGTAAAAGACGATCGCATCGTAAAAGTTTTCATCTAGTTAAAAATTTTTATGAACCTTCTTTTTCGTATTAGTCTTCAAGAGATTGAAAAATCCCATAATGATTTTTCTGTCAATAGTTTCTGCTTATAGATTAAATAATTTTTAAAATCTTATTTAAAAGCGGTTGGTTTCATTAAAAAGTAATGTTCGACATCCTAAAAAGTAATTAAGGGAAACAGACAATACAAAAAAAAAAAATTAAAAATTACCATTTATAAAAACTAACAAATGCTGACTAGTTTTTCCAAATGCACTTTGCACATATTGAAACCATTTGCACGCATCGAATGAAGCAAGCAACAAAAGAGGCCATTACAACACGCAGTGTCAAAGCAAGTTTAAAGCCCAGAAGCGAAATATAATAGAGAATCCAGTAGTGGAACAAATATCGTATGAAGTACGCTTAAGGAATAAAAATCTTTAGACACGAGGAAGTTAATGAAGACAATTTTGAGAATTTTTTTTAACAACGAAAAAATCGACCTGTATTTTTGATCAATTTTGACATTTTGTTTATTATGACCTTAAAGTCTTGCTCCATATTATTTTTGTTTCAATATACCTATACTTATATATAAAAATGGCGGCTATTTAGAAGTCTTTTATTGGAGCTTGTAATTCCACAAGTTTCCAAATGGCAGGTACTCTAAAAGCTGTAACTATTATCTCAGCAAGTATTTTTTTTTTTTTTTTGATAGGGTAAAAGACCCCATTGTCGATCGGGGTTATAAGTCCGATCAGTTTTGACATTTATATCTTAATGAAGTTATTTCTGAAAGAAACCTTTGATAAAAAAAATTATTATTAATAGAATGATTATTTTTCAATTTAAATTCACCTCACATTTAATGCCTCCTCACTTAATTTAAGAAATACATATATATATATCGAAAAATTTTTGTTGAATTCGTGAATTTTTAGTATGATGGATGATCATTATTCAAAACACATGAGTTATAAATTGTAACATTTTTCACCGAATTTTTAAAGTTATTAGCATAATAAAAGTATACAAATAATTGTTATTAGTCCACTTAAGAGATTAGGATAGCTAAATTAAATTTTATATGCGTTAAATATTATTTGTATGACTGATTCTTCTTGGGATCTGAGTTTTACAGTTAGGTACCGCATTTTGAGAATTATATATTGCATACCTATTTTATAAACATTTTTAATTAATTTTTGGGTTTAAAACACTTAACTAACCGTTTTTATAATTTTACTTTAATATTTTATTTATTTCAGAACGTAAAATCAATTGAAAAATAATTAATATTGAATTAAAACTTCCAAATTGTTATTTATATAGGTATTTTCAAATAAAAACGTCAAACATAATATGTATGATATGTATGTATTACATCTGAAACGACACATACAGATACAATATAAACTAAATTTAACTGTTTAAAAATTCACAATGGTTAACGGCTAAGTCAGATCTTATACAATGTTTTTTTAAAAGATCAGCAGAGAGCGAAACGAAATTGTGATTTTAATGGTTTATTTTATCGAATATTTAAACCGTTCTTGGCTTTTGCTTTGACGTTCTATGTTTCACTAGATGTCACTCTATGATAATACTCTATAACATATAGCCTCACCTAGTAGTGGATAGAGTGTCAAAGTGGCTGGAAGAGAATGGTTCAAATATTCGATAGTAGAAGCTACTTCATGTACATTAATGCGCGATTTTTCATAGGGGTCAGTGTATTGATCTTGCAAAGGAGGTTAATATTTTTTGTCCGCTTTTTTATAGACGTCAACAAATTATAAAACAAAAACATTAATAAATCAAAATTTTTGGGTTATATTTTCTTAAAAACATATCCATTGGATTAAAAAAACTTGGTTTCATACTTATTAAGAAAAAAAAAATGGGTGTTTTGTTTATTTTTTAATTTTTTTAAGCTAATTTAATGATACAGCTAAAATTAGTGATCGGTCATCGGGTCTCTTACCCTACTGTTAACATAAGTCGGTGATAATGAAATTTGCATCTATTTTTAGAGTATATTTGTTAAAAATTTTTGAGTGAGAGTTTCCGCCAATTTTAATAAAATGCTGTTTCGAGAAAAACGTGTTTAAAACTTCAGTATGTAATAATAAAAACAAAAATAATTTGGCAAACAATATACAATTATGTGCCGAATAGGCCACGCGAATAAGATACAAATGCTATTACACACTCTCGAGCACGTTTTATGTTTAGAAGCTAAAACATATGAAGGACTTCAAATTTCACTTCGAAAATTTGTAAGTATATTCTCGAGATGTTTTACTAATATTGTACAAAAAAATATCAAGTTTTTTTCGTTCTCAAGGTATTTCTCCTGTTAAAGCGTTTTCGTGATAAATACAAACTTCCACATCACATCACGCTACCTTCTACTTATACATAGATAATAATTTATTCCAATGGAAAATTAGCGGCAATGCCTGTAAGTATATAATTATAATGCTTAAGGTAAATGTTTGCTTACCTCCGAATTTATAATAAAACTTAATGATATTAAACAAGCACAGTATACAGGAGAATTAGAATTACGTTTCGAGATGATTGGAATAGAAAAACATATTCAATATAGTTATCCACGTAAAACAATTCAACTGGAGATTAAACGGAAAATCTAAATATACCCCAAGGTAAATAACTGAATGTAAACATAAACAAATCAAGATAACGGTACGCGTAAATGTAAACTGATACTGATAAACATACGAGTATACCAGTGGTGTTCAATCGAAAAGCTCCGCGAGCTACATTTCCACTAAAATTCATTCGGTGATTTACTCCCTTACAATAAATCACGTTCTTCAAGCCTAACATTTTATTTTGAAGCGAAATACGCTTTATTCACTTTCAAGAACTAATTCTCTCCGTTTTAAAAATTCTTAAATAACTTCTATAATTAAGAAACGAAATAACCTTCTTTAACTCTCTTTGCTTATTTAAAATTTATAGGACGGAAGCCCCGAATGTCGGCTGGTGCTTGAAGTCTGCCGCTGGTTGTTTTTTTAGCGAATTTCGAAAACTCAAAATTCAGCAATTACGGTCGATCTCACGGCAGAACCTGAGGCCGAGATTATAACAGAAATATGTTTTGAGGTCTCTAGAATACGAAAATGATATTCCCTAAAATTTACATATATATATATATATATATATATATTTCGAACGAAACGTTTAATGCATATGAAATTTGGTATGGGAGCTGGATTTTGATCTGGCTCGGCTAAGTTCTTTAGCCCGACACATCAAATGTCCAGAAGTAGATTTTTCGGGCGTTTTTTGTCAAAAGAATAAGTCTTCTGTCAGAATTAAATAATTTTTCAAATTATTTTTATACCATTCGAAAAATGAGAGAAAATTACATATGATGAGTTTTTGAACTATTATTTTACGTAAATTAATTCCAGAGAAAAATTAAGAAATTTGTTAGAAATTGAAAAACTTTCCAGTCTTTTTTTATTATACGGAAAAACTACCTCCAATTCAATTTTTAAAATGGTATATTTTTAAAAAGGAAGCTTTTTGAGTGATATGTAACGAAAAAAAATTTTTAAGCCTGTTTATGTCATGACAATTTGAAATTAATTATATGTCCATTCCCACAATAAATCTTATCAGACACAAGACGTAAGGCGTACTAAATATTTCAATCTAATGACTGTAAAATAAAAATTGCTTCGTTTTTTAATTTAATTCATTTTATATAGGCATTTTTAAATATCACTAAAATTTGCTGAAAACATAACATCCGTAATATATTTTCTATTACTAAGTTAAAAAACAATTTTGCTCCAAGGATTTAAACCATTATTGTGTGAAAGCAAAAACAAATAAAAAAAATACGTATTTATTTATAGCATACATATACCTATTCATAGATAACAAATTCAATTATTCTAAAAAAATTTTATAAGAATATTCATTTAAGATTGCATTCAAATATTAAATAATTATGTCAATTTTGTATAAATTTTGGCATTCTAGGGACCTCAAAACATATTTCTGTTATGGTCCCGGGCTTAGGTCGCGTCATGATACCTGCCGTAATAGCTGAATTTCCAATTTTGGAAATTCGCTAAAATCAAAATATTTTATTAATTGTTTATTAATTTAGAAACTTAATCCTCAGTCAGTTTGAAAAGCGATTGTTAAAAGTACTTAAAAAAATAATAAAAATACTCATAAATTCAAAATTCAAAATTTTGCATATCATTAATTGTCTAAATCGCCTATTTTTAGCGCCCTTACCCTATATTGTTTTCTTCATGTTCGCTTCTCTCTTGCATCTAGCGATCTAAATGACGGAATGATATTTTTTTAAAAGCTACACCTCGAAAGTAATGCCACGAAAAATACGAGTATATAAACAATTAGCGTTTAGCTTTAAGTATAGACTATTCAATTTAAACTTAAGCCTGTAACCACAGTAACTGTCAATGATTCCTATCAAAAGTATTTAAATTTTTAGTCGAAATTTTCAACTGAAAAAATTAGACTTATGCAGCCTATATAATAAGAATGGGACGAGGCGAGAGTAAGGGCGGTATCCGTTTTTGGACCCGTAGAACACGATTCTGAAGAAATATATATATATATATATATATATATATATATATATATATATATATATATATATATATATATATATATATATATATATATATATATATATATATTTACATTGGACTCTCAATTCTGTCACATAAATGTTGGGACAAGGGTGGGGAGGACCAGAATCAAGAATGACTATCCAGTGGCGGTTCACTTGCAACTTTTGTAACATATGGAATCGTGGTTTCATTACACTAAATAATTATTGTTTAATGTAAATCATTAACCCCACCCTGACCCCAACATTTATGTGACAAAATCGAGAGTCAAATGTGTTTATTTATTTAGTTATTTATTCCCACTACCTTTAGTAAGTGGGGCTTTGGGCAAGAAATTTGGTAAGTACGGCTCATTTCGATGCACAATAATACTATCAAAGTGGCGTCATTGGGCGAATTTTGATCCGACCCAACTTGGATCCGACCCTTTGGAGGCAACAAAACAATAAAACTTGGATGAACAATAAACCTAGGGTGATTTGGAGGGAGTAGAGGGGGAAAAAGTGTTTTGGCTGGATGTAACACGCCCACAGCCCCCAAAATTAACATAGGAGGTTGAAATTTTGTGTGTTGATAGAGTTCGTACCTAGGGTGTGCTTTTTGGAGGTTTTCATATTTTTCCCCCACCCTCACCATTTCTAAGCTACAATTTTATGCTTTTTTGGCGTTTTCGAAGTTTGTACCACTCGCACAGGTCACGCAAATAAACCTAGAGGACTGAAATTTTGTGTTCGGATTGAGTTAGTACCAAGGGGGTGCCTTTTGAGGGTTCAAATTTTAACGATTACCCCCACCATTTTTATACCAAACAGAACATGATTTTTCTTTTTTAACAATTTTGTTCGGGTCAAAACCTCTCCAAATAAACCTAGAGTGCTGAAATTTTGTGCACAGGTTAAGTTAATAGCCAGCCACTGCTTTTTGGAAGTTTCAACTTTTAGCCCTTACCCCCACGATTTTTACGCCAATATTTCCTTGATTTTTTGCTTTTTTTCTAACACGTCTAGAGACTCTCTAAGGAAACCTAGAGGACTGAAATTTTGTAAATGTACTGAGTTAGTATCCAGTTAGTACCTTTTAGGGATTCCACATTACTTTTCCCCCCACTTCTCCCATTATTACATCGGAATTCAATGGTATTGTTACATATGTTTAAAATGCTTTATATTTATACTATAAGACAAGTAGGCGAATAGTAAATTTAAAAATTAAAAAAAAATGAACTTACTTTTATAACAAATGCAATACTTACATATTAAATAATTTAAATTGTAATTAATGTTTATTTATAAAGTAGAAATTTTGGATTTTTATTTATAAAATAGAAATTTTGGATTTTTTTGGAAAGAAAAAATAAAGGCCTCCCAGTTTACTATTTAAGGTCCCTTTTTAACATTTAAAAATAAAACACAAAGGCAATTGGCAGATAAGCATGGGTAGGAATGCCCTCGTACGAATTGTGCTGGCTTTTTTCCTGCTAACAGCTATCGGCACGAAATTGAAATTTACTGCGATTCAGCCCTTAAAAACTTAAAAACCTTTTTTTAAAGCCCCGATTAGCCGGACACTCATCATCAGTTTTGAAACCACCAAAATGACAAATCGCTTGTAGACTTTCAATCACATTTCGCTTGTAGACATACAATACCGAAGATGAAGGAAAAAATTCGACTTCCGTGAAGGGGCCCCGCTGCTCACGGCGTTTTTTTAATATTTAACAGAGAGGCTATTGGCAGATGAGTATAGCCATTGGCAGGAATCCCTCCAAAAAATTGTGTCGGTATTTTTTTAGCTAAATAATATCGACATAAGATTGAAATTTACTCAGTTTCATGTTCATCTCTTAGAAACTTATCCCTTGAGGGTATGTAATTATTTTTTGAAAATCGATAAAAATTTATAAATTTTTAATGGCTTAACGGATTTGTCTGAAATTTTTAAATTTTTATGTTTCAGATAATTCCATAGTATGTCTCAGAAAAAATTATCAGTTTCAAAACAAAATTTTTGCCAAAAAAACGTTCACCAGAATAAAAAAACTGTTGCAATCGTTGCAATTGATCCCTAATCGCTTATTGAGCGCTGAAATCTGCTGAACGTAACCAATATTTTTTTAATCAACTTGTAGCTATGGTACAATTACCAAAATTTTTTGTTAGCTTCTTACTATGATCCATACAGCATACAATTTTTTCGGAATTATTTTCCGGGTGCGCCATGGTTAAAAAAATAAAATGTTTGAAATTATTTTTTTGGAGATAGGTATACGCTTCCGGGTACTCAGTCGATTGGAACTCATCTGCGAATCTTGAATATGTTCATAAAAACATTTGTAACTGCGTGATTTTCGAAAAAAAAGTAGTCAACTAAAATCTTTACACTTCTCGATCAACCGGACACTTATCATCGTTTTTGAAATCACAAAAATGACAATTCGCCTGTAGCCTTTCAATCATATTTAGATATCTTGAAAATACCGAAGATGTAGCAAAAAATTCGACCCCCGTGATGGGGCCTCGCTGCTCACGGCGTTTTTTTTTATTTATTCAGGCTTAAGTTTAAATTGAACGGACAATATAACTAAATTTTACAACCATTATGGCCAACAGTTTGGACGTTCGTACTGGTCAGACTAGGCTCTTACACAAACAAATTGAGATGTTACATATTAACACTATGAAGCCCGAGCACTTTCATAGTAAACTTTCCCGGAAGCCGGCAACATTTGAAAAAAAAACTTTATATAAACAAATACATAAAATAAAATGATTCAAATACTGAATAGATTCAACACAGTTCAACATGTATATGTAAAACTATAAACCCTG
The DNA here is from genome assembly GCA_035578155.1 of Brachynemurus nebulosus. Classification (NCBI taxonomy): domain Eukaryota; kingdom Metazoa; phylum Arthropoda; class Insecta; order Neuroptera; family Myrmeleontidae; genus Brachynemurus; species Brachynemurus nebulosus. Next base: position 256,846 of record JAPWDM010000024.1, read on the forward strand.
TAAACACACGTACGTGATACGTACATACTACATATGCATTGACATTCAAATCAATTTCATTTAAAAATATAAATTATATTTTTTATGTATTTTTTGTTTATCTTAAACATTTTTATAGATAGAAACCAAAAGAGTAGTGTGTGTTGGTACGTATTTGTGTGAGTAGAAACACATTCGTGTGATGAATGATGATAAACATCGCACACATAATGCGTAACCAACTAATCAATTAATCATTGATCGCGGTCGGCCTCTGGGGATGTTTTGTTTGGTTTCGGATGCCGAAGCCATGGGACTCAAAGTGTTAATGGGTATTCGAAAAATTAATGACAAAAAAATTTACAAGCTAAATCGAAATTAAAATGCAAAAAAAAGAAAAGGAATTAATAACACGCCCAAGGAGATGATGATGATGGAACATTATAAAGGTAAATTTTGTCTATAAAGTTTTAGTTTTTGCATACTTTATACATATAATTATCTAACTTACCAAACTTATTCTTTTTCTTTTTTAATTTTTAAATAATCCAAAATTACTATCACACCTGAGAATTTACACACTTTTTTTTTTTTATTTTACCGTTTCAATTAAAAAATATTTGTGAATATTTCATTCATTCAGAAATATGTATATAGGTGGTACCTACTTATAATAATTGTGTTTTAGAAAGCTCCCTGGGGTGATACAGTTATAAATTTTTTTCTAACTTTGAAAATAAAATACATATCAAATAATGAAAAGGTTTATGAAAATATGAATATATTCACCAGTGAATTTAGCTATTTGTATATGTACAGTATCATTAGAAAGTTTGGAAACAACTACATATCTGTTATAACCTACAATTTAAAATCTTGCCTGCAAATACAAATCTCTTTACCACTCTTGATGGATTCAATTAACCGAGAAATCTACTTTCTCTTTGTCTTTTCGTCGTATTTTTATTTTTCTAAAATATAAGAAATTTTACTTTGTCCGTTTTTTATTAGAAGTTAATGTCGGAAAACTATAATGACATATGCGGATTGGTAATGGATTTCACTAGCGAAAACGAAATTAATAAAAATATACTGGATAGGTAAACTAATACTGAATAAAATACAACTTAGAAAGAAATTGTGAGATGGATTGTGTAAATACAAAGATAGAAATTTTGTGTCATTGTACGTGTTAAATGTTAAAAATTTAACAACGGAGACTTGGTTCAATCCACTTGATCGTTCAAAATTATATGGTTTGAACCCTTGATCAACTTATTGATTTCCAGAGCTTTAAAAAAAGAGTAGTTGACCGATTTTGAGTGAATGACCTATTTCTAACAGATGTATAGCACAGTTGGAACTATGTTTCTGAGTGCTAATATCATCTTTATATCTGGTTACTAAAATTCTACCAGTTTGACTAATGTATGATAAACACCATTGCAGTTTGTATTATCTAACCAGTGAATTCTACAGCTTTTATTTATTTATTTTTTTTATTAAATATATTAAAAACTGACAGTGACTGAAGAGGTGCAATAGCCAATGTAAAATAAAAAATAAATTTTTATTTTTATATACTTAACCGCACATAATTTATCATTTCAAAGATGCAAATATTCAAAATATGTAATATTTTCTTCTTAGGGACAGCAAAAACAAAAACTTTAGCTGCGCTATCACCGTCAGGTCTCATACTTATTATAAATTAACGGTTACTTTGGCCGCTGAAAGTAACTTGTATTAATAGCCCACGTCTTTATATCAATTAAACGGATTTTTAGCTAGTGAAAATCCTTTTCCATCACAGCAGTTCCTACGCAAGTAATTCACACCTTACGGTCCAAGTTCACAGTATCCGTGTAATAGCAAGAACAACCATAGAGGCCGATTATACGATCGGTGATCACACATGTGTTACCGCAAACAGGTATTGACCAGTAAGAAGCACACTCTCTCTGTGGTGATTTCTGTAAACATTTATAGACGGATAACATATAAAAATATAATTTTATATTATCATTTTTTTTGTAATTGTATTGAAATGTGTAAATGTAATTGTAATAAAAGTATTTCATTGTTTGTGTTATTTTAAATATTTTTTTATCAGTTTATTGTTGTAATTGTATTCAGTGTTATTGCTTTTTTATTCAAAAAATGTACGTGTTACACATGCTGAATTATTTCGTAAATTTATTTAAATAAACTTTTTCCTTCAAATTTAATTCTTTAGGGAGGCTTTGAGGAATTTGCTGTGTAGATGCATGAACCATATAGTGTTACTTTAAAAATTACACTTTCTAATATACATACTTTGTTTTTTTATAAAGAAGACCAGAAGAATGTTTTGGCTGTTAACTTGACAAACGCAGAATAATGTAGCCTCCTGCGCGTTATGACTCACAAAATTCTATATCTGCATTATACACACAAAAATTTGATAATTCAACTACTTATGGTTGTTTAGAAACTTTCTGATGACAGTGTACACATATGAGCACTTCAACATAGAACATATATGTAATGCAATACGTGTTTAATCAATATCGTAGACCAAACGAGCGAGCTATTTTGCTCACTTGTTTCCATCACCTAGACGTTTACAACAGCATTACGTACACCAGCTAATGGATAGGATTGCCACATACATACAAACGGTAAACAAAAACATGAAATATATAAAAAATATATTGAAGGTCAATAATATAGCTCGGCAAATCATGGCAAAACATATTTTCAAAGCTGCCCATCGGCACAGAATATTGATATTGTTTATATAATTATACTGAGATGGAATAACATCATTATCGATCATTCTCAGAATATTTTCATTTTTCATATACCCTGTTTGCTTTAAGTTTTTGCATCGACCATTGCTATCGACGAAACAACATAATTTTCTTTCCTTTTCCGAAGAAAATATTATGTATAAAATAAATGTAATTTTGATAAAGATGCAAAACACAGTGTATTTTCCAATGCTTTGACATATATAGGATACCAAACGTACGTCCTTTATTAATTTTATAAGAAAAAGCCGTTGTCAAGTTTAAAATTTCTTTTGAATATAAATTTATTTAAAAATATGTTTTATTTTTAAATTTTATGAAAAATTATTTAATTTTACAAAATGAACGTTTTTAGAAATTATAATTGTAAGATTTATCTATTTAAAATGCTTTTATTTTAAAATTACTTTTTAATCTTGTTTGAACTCTGGCAACACTGTACACATTTTGCGCAGTTCTTTGTTGTCATGTATTTGAATTCATTAAATAGATACTAATTCATTGTTAATATTTAACGTTTTTATATGTATTTTGCAGTAATTTTTCAATTAAAAGAAGTATGTACAATTATTTTTTTCATTTTATATGTTAATATTTATATTATTTATATCTTTATGTAATTCCTTACTGAACTTAAAGTATACTAAATCAAAAGCCAATTTGTTGAGAAAGGTAAGCGAGACAACATAATATTTAAAACTATGTAAAAAATACTAATAGGTGTTCCCTTTTAGGTTATAAAATTTGGTTTCAGAAATTGCTGTTTTATCTCAAAACCAATGGATTTACTGGAAACGTTTTGGAAAATTTAATTGCGTTAATAATCATGTATCTTTTTGTCTCTGCCATCTTTACCTCTGATTTGCGTTTTATTAGTCGTTTTCAAGATATTTCAAGACATCGAATTTTGTAAACATTGACATTCCTATAAGCTTTGTCCGTATTTATTTTTTAAATTGAAAATGTGGAAAAATGTGCAAAAAGTTGTTATCTTTGCAAGACAAATGGAAAATTTTTGAAAGACGTTTGGGAAAATACCTGAATATTGTGTGTGAAGTAGTGTTAATAAAAATATTTATTGAATAAATCGACGGCAGCAATGAATAAACTACTATTCGTAAAATTTTGTGTTTGAAACTCAAAATTTATCCGTGGGTGCTTCGTTACTTCGTGAAAAATACTAGTAGGTGTCTTTATATAAATATGTGAGACAGTAGCTATTAAAAAATACATTTCTAGACGGAAGATAAGAATCCTGTATTAAAATAAAGAATTCCATGTAAAAAATGTACAGAGTGGTGTAATATATTTTCTTAATTAAAATAAATATTTTCTTATTGAATTTGCTCAATCTTATGAAATTTTGGTTGTGAAATTGTTTCAAGATATATAGTTTACACTTCAACTTACACGTCTTCAAATATATTTCAAATTTTACTAAAAATGGAATTAGCACTAGTGAATCCTTACAATTTTTTTCTTATTTTATAAAAGTTATTAAGTTATAAAAGTTCAAATGACTTTTTGTGAGCTTTTGAAGATTGGAGTAACGTAATTTATAAAAATTTCATGCCTGTATTCGTTTAATCGAATAAAAAGATTTTTTGAATTCTCAAAAACAGTAGATTATAGATTTTTATTTATTGGAAATTAACTATTCAAATAATTTAGATTTAATTCAGACTTAATTTATAATTCAAATAATAATTTAAAGAAATAGAAATTTCAATGTTTCATAATCTAACACAAAATTTTATAAATAAATAAATTCAAAAAAATTTTCATTTTAAACAATTAATACAACGGCCATTTTGGATTTCATTCGACTTATCCTGCATATAATAAGTAAGAAAAGGAAAAAATTTTCAAAATTAGATTCTTATTGAATAAAGATAAAGTGAATATGTAATCATTTTAAAGTAAAGAGAGATAGCACTTTCTTCTTTCAATGCCTTTTAAAACTGCCTCTAATTGATAAACAAATATAATATATAATTGGCTGATTAATTAATAAAATTATGAAAGTATCTCTAACATACGTTATATGAAAGTATAACGAGCAGATGCTTTATTGAAGTCGCATGGCAAAACTCTCGTTGAATTTCCTATAGTTAACAAAGGAATTTTCATTTTACACAGTTTATGATCTATCAAATTACAGTAATTCTTATTGCTTACTAATATAATAAATCGAAAGGGTAGTTTAAATATTTGTTTTATACATAAGTATGTAATGCGTAAAAATTTGAGACAACTTTGTGTATATACCTATAATAAATAAAAATAAAAATTATCTTTAAATAATTGTAAAATATTTGGACGCTTAGATTTTACAAAGGTAGTTTTGAAGCCGCGCCACCATCGCGAGGGTTTTATTTGTACTAAAATTAACCGAAGAGGTGGGTAACATACCTACAACTTCTGGGTGGAATAGATAATTTTTAACACTGTAAACCTTTATAATGAACTCTCTTATGCACCGTTTGGTTCAGTACTATTAAGACAGTAATTGGTAAAATCTTGATAATTAAAATCACGCATAATAATGCTAATGATAACCAGATACTGGGTTATCTCCCCCAGTCGGTTTTGACTCACTATCTGCCAGACAAGCGCAGATTTACTAACCTCTGAGCCAACTTGAGGTTCATCTTGTTTTAACTGTTATTATTTTTTATTTGTAATAGATCACTTCGAAACCATTCGATCGATTTTAGTGAAAATATGCGGGTTGATTCCTAAATGATCCCCTGTGAATTTTGTCACTGATCGAAATACTGATAGCTATAGCTTCAGCATAAACGTGAAATTTATTGAATGTTAATATCCAACTTACTATTGCTCCAATTGGGCTCAAATGAAGGTGCTTGGAGACCATACATGTTCCCTTTAAATTTCAGTTACGGGCGATATTTTGAATATTTTAAAAATTATTTGACCGTGATATAAAAGCTACACTATCAGTATTTCTTGTAATTTCGGTAGTTACATTGCCGATAAAAAATTTAAGAAGCATTTTATTATATTCGCATTTTTAACGTTATTTTTGTCTCAAGTAGACAAGGCTTTAACTACTGTACTAATAAAGACGATATCTTTTAAATTTGTCAATTGATTGGACATTTTTTGTCCAGTCGCACATGGAGAACCAGACCCGGACAAATTACGTCATAACCGGACTGTTCGGTCAAAAACCGGATGGTTGACAACCCTGATTGGGACCCTCTGTACCTACTGGCACACACATTGGATACGTCACACAATAAGGTACCGTTGAAGTACTAGAAAACTCTCAAAGAGCGTGGCCTAGGACCGTGACTGGAGGAGCTGAAGTTCGATTCTCGCTTTGACGAATAATTTTTTTTTTTAAATCTTAGAAGTTGTTGTTTGTTTTCTTTTATTTTTATGCAGTAGAGGGAATGTTCAAGGACCTACCAGAAACGTATGGAAGTAATTTAAAAAAACAACCCCGAGAATTTTCTAAAAGGAACTAGAAGAAACACGTCATCCAAATCTAGAGTAATATGAGGCAAAAAATAAACGAAGGAAGTAGTTAATCAATCGGAGTTGTAAAGTGCGGAGCAACATAATCAACGGTGTGCAAGATAATTGCGATAACTGAATATCAGCTGTAGTGGTGGAAACATCCGGACATTAAGAAACCACAACTACAATATACTTAAATTTTCTAGAAACAGAAAAAGAAACTGTGTTTTAGAATTTGTTGTTCAAAAGTTCTTTCATTTAATGTACTTTTTATAATTTTTTTATAATTAAAAAGAATTGAGAAATTATTTTGCTGTGGAGATACACAGGGCCGGCGAGAGGGTAGGGCAGGTGGCGCAATTTCCCAGTGGTCGAAGCCTAAAAGGGGGGCCCGGAAGCCTGTTTATGGGCCCGGCAAAAATGAGAGGTGATTTCTAACTATGGGCTGTGGTTGTTACTGTATATTTAGGGGAAAAAATTGAGGGGGCCCGGAAAAAGCGAGGAATGCTATTTTTGGGAAATGTGGGACACCACGAAGGGGGCCCGCAAGCTGAATCAGGAGCCGAGAAATAGGTAGACGACCTTTTTTTTGCTCCTCAGTTCTATTTTTGGCGAGAAAATGCTAAAGTTAAAATTTTTTAGTGTCCAGGGGCCGGTCATGGCTCTCGCCGGCCCTGGCGATATACAATAACTCTACGTTGTACATCAGATTTTCTACAAATTAGAGAAATTAAAGATTTATTTTATCAATTTCGTACAAAAATAGAGCGTATCTATGTTCAATACAACTGTTTGCGCACTGTACATACGAAACACATAGCGTTCTATATAATATTGTGTAGTACCTACCATAGTAGTGTATTCATAATATGTAATTACAACGATTGTATAAGATTCATTTAATTGTAATATGCATACCGTTGATTGTTTAATATTCAACAAATAGTATTCAACATCACGTCTATACATATATGTACATACATATACGTACAAACATTAAATATTGAAAAGCATATTTTATAATGAAATATACCAACAGAGATTATCACCTGACAAAATACATAGGATAGTAATTAATTAGTCCACATAATAGTGGAAATGATATTTCATTAGAATTTTACACATTGCGAAACAAATATGTACGGAAAATTTAATCACCGTACCGATCTACATAGATTGTTTGTTTGCCTTAATGTACTAGTTAATCCTATTTAAAATGAACTAAATTTAAAACTGGCAATGAGCTCAATTAACCCTTTATTTCCAAAATGCCGGATCTTTTACTACCAGTGACAAGTACAATAGACAAGGTTACAAAAAAAGAAAGAAAATTAAAGATGCCAACATCAAAACATGATACCCTAGGAATTTGCAAAATAGAAATTATACTAATCTATTTTGGTAAAATTGAACATTACTTACAATTATACCGTATTTCGGCAAATCTGTTACAGATAGTGACACTTGTATTAGTGAATGTACATATACATATCAAAGCACTTTAAGTCGGCATATTGCATGACGAATTAACTCGCCTTAATCATTTAAAGTGATAAATAAAAATTTTAATTTTAATAGAAACAAACTTTTTGTTATTATATCATCTCGTATATTAAATGATGTAAAAAAGTTGATTCAAATTGCTGATTGATGTAAGATAAAACTCTCTATAAGTAACCGCGATGGCTACAAGGATACATCAATATTTGTTCGGAAAGCCAGGCAGCTCTAAAGGCATTGAGAAATGCCAAAACAACATCTAAGCTTGTGTGGAAGTGTCAGAGGATGTTGGATATTCTCGCATCTCGGTACCAAGTGACTCTATATTGGGTTCCAGGACATCGGGGAATTGAAACGAATGAAACAGCTAACAAAATAACCAGAGCAGGCTCCAACACCTCAATTGTGGGGCTTAAACCTGTGCGAATCGCAACTAGAGTGTATTTGTCGCTTGAGAGGGGACGGCTCCGTAAGGTGTTTGGTCTTCTGACGGACCACAATACGCTCTACGAGGCATTTGTAATTACTGCGCTTATGCACAGACGCAACCTGCAAAAAATGTGGCAGGGAGGAGGAATCCTTCTACCATATCCTTTGCAGCTGTGACGCCTTGTCGCGGTTAAGAGATCGACATCTAGGATTCAGTCACCTGACCTCAGAACTTATCAGGGGCACTAATGTGAAGTGCTTGCTTTCCTTTATTGAGGGACTTGACTTCATTTGAGTCTTCTCTCTTAGTTTTAAGAGGACAAGGGTCAAACAAAGTAGCCTCGGTGCGGTGGACCCCCATGGGGCTCACACCCTGCTCCCTCATTCATTCATTCAACCGCGATGGCAAAAGCTCTATCAGTGCTAATTTATTGAACCAAGGGACTCATTGGGAACTGCCCGATCTAAGAATGTGACTTTTCGGTAAATTTTGTAAGATAATGTTGCTTATAATCTATCAATGACCATGACTAGAAAATTGTCAGTGTGTTTATTCCTTTCATGAATTCAATTTTTGTATGGAGACTATTGAAGTATTTTAAAGAGTTAATTAACGATTTGTCAGTGCTTTTGAAACAACCTAAAAGGTTGCCCACATACTTGAAACAGAAAACTATATCATTGTTTTATAAATATACTATCATGAATTAATTTTTTTAAAAAAATTGTTCTCCATTTATTTATTGTCCAAAATTAGTTTCTATCTACAGCTCAATAAAATTTTACTCTGTTAAATGAAAATAATACTTATTCATTATTTACTTTCGAACAGATTTTTTTAATTTTCAATATTCAATGTTTTATTAAAACACTATTCAAATACAAAATTATATTCGACGCTAACTATAGATAAAATATTCAATACTGAAATTACAATTCCAGAAAAAATTGAAATTTAATTTCATCCACTCAAATAAAAAACTAATAACTAAATTTGTATGAAATAGGTATATACATGTATGCCTATTATGTAAAATAACTACAAAAAAAGTTTTACTCAGTGTTCACCACTTCCCTTAATGCTTTTGACTTAAAGTTTTAAGGAATGTTTTCCTATAGTGAAAGCAAACACATACAAAATTTCACTCACTGGAAACCGTTTCCCCTAGCTAAAAATAATATTTTGAATTTTCGAAAATTTGGTTGCCTATATCTCTGAAAATTACCCACATACTTAGTCGAAATAATTTTAATTAGACACTCTTAACAAAAGCTAGTATTTTTAATTTTTTATTAGATCTTTTGGATTAACAGTTTAAAAATTGCGGGTACCCAGACAAGAAAAAATTTCACATTGAAGTTTAATATTTCTAAAACGGAGATTGAAAATCAAAAATTATAAAAGAAACTCCAACACTCAACCCTTGCGAACCGTTTTTAACAATATCGACATTTATACGATAGAATAAGTCTGAAAACAAATTTCATCCCAATTCCGTATATGAAAAACACCTCAAGAGATTAATAAATCAACTTTTCTACCTTATAACATGTACAAGCAAAATTTCATATTCATAAGCCAAATGTTTTAGTAATTATGGGGGGGGGGGGGCGGACGGACGGAAAGACGGATTTAACGGAATTATATAGAATTTAAGATTTTTGTTAAGAAGCCGAAAAGAGAAGTAATCGTTAAAATCAAAAATATAAGTCACTGAAATTACAATAAAAAACTTTTTTAATATATCTAAATTTCCAACGAAAGTTTCAAATAAATTTAATTTTACACTTAAACAACTTAAATAATTTTTAATTAATCTCGATAGATGAGATAACACAAGTGTAACATCTAAAATTGCACAAAAAAAATTTATTTGATATTGGTAAAGAGACAATTGGATAGGAGAGATATATTTGAGCGCCTCTCACAATTTTTTCGGACACGAAAAGTTATTTACGCTTTCTTTGAAAAAATTTTAATCTAATCTAATAAACATTCATAGTTTTTTGTTTTTTGTTTTTTTTTTTTTTTTTTTTTTTTAAATTTTACTTTATTGCTTGTTATGCAGTCGTCTAACATATCTGCAGTGTCTTTTGTTCTTGCCTAATCAAAATTTTTTCATGTAAGTCGCCGTGAACAGAAACTCGTTGAAATATTTTTTCAAGAATATTTTTTATTTAACGTTAGAAACACCATTAATTATCAGCTTGACACATACTTGAAAAATATTAATGTATTGTTACAAACTTTTCATCTATCTTCCCTCAAGAATTAATACCACTTATTGTTAGAATTTAGAAATGAAAAAGTGTAGAAAAGAAAAAAAATTTTTTTCTAAGAAATTATATATTTTATGTCCACAGAAGCACATATACGTATGCCGTATGAAAAAAGTTTCGTCAAAAGTTATTGATTGTTTTAAATGTTAATACTTTTGTTAGAAAACTTAAAAATATAAAAGTTCTAAATAGGTATATAATGTGAATGTAATATTATTTCGACCGGCATTCGTAGTTCATTTTATAAGAAAAGAAATCTTCAACTGTTCTAAACAAATATGGAATCAATTTAAAGTAACATATAAGGCAATAAAAAAATCTCCAGAATGTCCAAGAAAGCATATTATTATCCCATAGCTGTATACCCGATGTTAAAGTTTTTGGGTAACTTCCCCTGCTCATACCCTCTTAATTACTCTTTGGTCGCGGCGAGCAATTAGTTCCGCGTAAATATAAATCGACATTTAAAAAACCGACTTCAAAAAGTAAAAAATAATTAACAGCACGAATTTGAAGTCAATATGTAAAATTACGATTGGATGTGCTTGAAAAATTCATTAATTCTTCAAGATCTTATTTTTTTTTTATACTATACTTCCCGCCTGACTTCAAAATTAGTGCTATTAATTATTTTTTACTTTTTGAAGTCGGTTTTTAAAAAGAACTTTTATTTCATACTGTGTCATTACTTTTTATGGAATTAGTTTCGTCATCTATCTATGAGAAAGCGAATTAACCTTTTTCTACATGCTATGATTTCTGTATTAGTCTAATAACAAATCAATTCGCCATCTCATAGTATTAATTTTAACTTGATCATGATTAATTAATTAAATTTTATATAACTTGTTTATACATAATTATATTTGTTTTCATATTCGTCTTTTCTAGAAAATGTACACGTAATTTCAGAGGTTTGATTGGTGGCTAAATCACATCGAACAGTTAGTTGGAGTACGCAGTGAGTTGAGTTGAAGTACAAAAGTTCACGGGCAGTACTTAAACGTAGTTGGCTATTCAGTTTACTTGCAAATACATACAGTAGTAATAATATTATTTAACAATGAGTATCGACTGCTAATCGATTTTATTTTATTTTATTCTACAAGATCGTCAGATGTGATTTATCTACAATGAAACCTCGTTCGTATATTTTAATCTGCATATGGAATTATAGAATTGTAAGTACATTCTTTTCCTAAATAGATATGCAGTCATGAATTATTCTCAATTGATTTCTTTCATATGAGACGGGTGCTCATGTGTATCAATTGATATATTCATTTAATTATTTCATTGTTGATTACGTATACATTCTCGAACTTCATTTCGTGAATTATACTTTCCGCGTCGGCCCTAGGTCCTCGCAAAAGGAAAGACTTTACAAACTTTTCAAGTTTAATTTGATAAGTTTCTTTACATATGACTTTCATATAATATTTTATTATTGTCGCATATTGTTAAATGCTTAAAGAAGTATAGAGTTGTATTCGCTTCAAAGTTCAATTTTATTGTTAAACGAATTTTCTCTTACATATACTTATTCATATTATTTATATATATATATATATATATATATATATATATATTTTTTATATTTTTTTTTCATAATAATACCTTTTAGTAACAATGCTTATGAGTCCACCCCATTACAGTTTTTTATTTGGTTTTAGAATTTTTTTATTAAATTCCAAATTTCATACGTTTAGGTGGAATAGTTTCCAAAATACCAGTGTCCAAAAATCATAATTTTGGACACTCACTGACTGCTTTGAAAGGAACATTAATAATTTTTACAGTTACATTTACTAAGAAATTAAAAAATCAATGAATCCACCCATTTTTCAAGTCACCAAAGAATTTTCTAAAATCGGTACTGAAAGAAAATTATTTTTAGGATAACTGGATCAACATAAATTAAAAATATATGTTACTATAGATATTAAAGTAAATAATTTTGCATATACAAATTTTAAATTTGCAATAATTATTCATATTGGTCATATTATTGAAGATGGTTAAAAAATTACTCAACCAATGTCAACAAAATTTCTATGGGACCACCTGGAGAGTTTTATCTACCAACTAAAAAAAGAATGGTGCAAATTGGGCCAGAAATGTGGAAGAAATCGGTGTACATACATAAAAAAAAAGAAAAAAAACATACGGATTGAATTGAAAACCTCCTCGTTTTTGAAGTCGGTTAAAATGAGACTTGAATCAACTACCCATTTAACCCTGCAAAAAAATTAGACTGTACACAACAAAGAATCACCTATAGAACTTCACGGTGTACTACATTTTCAGTCCAGACTCGGGAGCCAATCCGTCACATTTTTGAACCTAACAATGACAGACATACTTTTCAAAAATATTTTTTCTTAAATTAGAAGAAAAACGATGAAATGTGAATTTCCTTTAATTAAAGGTATAATATTTCTTAAAAATATTTGATCCTCATTTTAGAAAAAAGCACGTGTAATTATTTTTGAAATAAGAATACTTATTTAAAGTTAATACTTCAATACTTTGCACGTAATATGGAATTACACGTGTTTCAACATAAAAATTTCTGAATATCTTTCTTTCCCTTTTAATAAATTAACGCTTAAATCAGTTAAAACGTATTTTTTTATTACGTATTTAATTTCGAAGTTCTTCAGGAATCTAAATACCATTTTCCACATTTATAACTTCAAAAATGACGTACCTCCCATACAAACTTCCATTCCTCATTTCCCGCTTAGGGGATGAATTTCCAAAAATTATGATACAACCGACTTTATTTACGAACAGAAACATAAACAACAATTTCTTACAAATTTTCATCCCCTATATTTAACTCTCTTCGGGGATGAATTTTAAATAATTTAAATATATACATCAATATACATCAATCAGTTGTTGTTGGGTGTGCACATCCTCTCCGGCTGCTCTGACTCGCCGTTTTAATTGATCCCAAAGATGTTCTATTGGGTTCAAGTCAGGGCTATTTGCAGGCCACGGTAAAACCTGTATATTAGCCTCCCTAAGGACAGTTGTCGTCGCTCGAGCGGTAGGCGCTCGGGCATTATCCTGCATCAAGATAAATCCGTCGGCCGCTCGTTGTGCAAAGGGGATCACATGGGGTCTGACAACCTGTTCGATGTAACTTTGAGCCGTTACAGTACCCTCGTTCAGGAAAACAAGCTCAGTTTTGCCTTGCAAACTAATTCCACCCCAGACCATGACATTAGGACCGCCAAATCTGTCGCGTTCATGAATGTGACGATCAGAAAACCTTTCCCCACTTCTTCTCCACACTCTTACACGTCGATCATCACTAAAAAACTTCACCTTGCACTCATCCGTGAAGAGTACGTGACGCCATTCCTCCAAGCCCCATTCAAGGTGTTCACGTGCAAATCTTAAACGGTTTGCACGATGCGCTCCGGTCTGTTTGGTACGGATTACTAGTCTTCTTAAACGTTGTTGGTCTTCATGCAAACGATTTCGTATGGTCTGATTACTGACAACAGTACCAGTAGATCGACGTAAGCGATTTTGCAGAGTACCTGCGGTAACAGTCGGCTCACGTCGTGCACACAGTCGAATGTAATGGTCTTCACGGGCAGTGGTAGCACGAACTCTTCCTGAGCCACGGCGCCGAGTTACACTACCGGTCTGCTGATACCGATTCCAAACATTTTGAATAGCCCTTCGTGAACAACCCAACTGCAGAGCCACGGAACGTTGAGATTGACCACCCTCAATCATCGTTACGGCTCTGGTAGCAGTAGCTTCGTCCATATGGTGTCGAATTCTCGGCATCGTAAAAATAAATGATTGAATAACACGCCAAACTTCAAAAAACAACCTCAGCAATCAATAATCTAGCGCAAACTGATTTAAAATCAAATTCAAAAAAATAAGTAAAATTAACCACTTGACGCTGTGCGAGACAAAAAAACGTTTAAATCTTCCCCTCAACAATAATATCACTTAAACCTAACTGTTATCATTTACTCAACCACTTAATATCATAACAACAGTCATTTAGAAAAGTTATTTTGACGTGGATCGACATAAATCAGTTTTAAAATACAAACTTTCAAGTGGCCCTTATTTTGTTTTGAGGAGTATATATATGTTTCTTAGAATGTTAGAAGCCCATTAAATAAACAAATGAATCAATAATTTGTTGTGTACATTACTTGATACCCCCTCTACTCACTCGGTCGAAGTTCCACACCAAAGTAATCGCTGAAGCGGGTCGAGGCCTGAGTAGTGCTACCACACATTCTTGGAAGTTAACCTACATGGCCTACGTTTTACAAAACAACAAAAAGCTCCATAATAAAGAAACAATCTATGAATAATGTGATCAAAGAAATACCCGGAACCACTAAAATGCATGGCGCGTAAATTTGAATTTCGCTTTCTGGAACGCGTTCGCTTAACCATTTGTTCATGCTTCACTATGTATTTCGTAAACTTTTTTCCAAGCGTATGTCAGAATGTACCGTAATACATATGTAACCTGTAATAATCAATATGCAAAAATTTCGATTCGGTCTAACAAATTTTGAAAAATATTGATCAAACAGGTTTATTTTAACTTTCAGTACTTTATTTTTACTCTTATGTTACAGGAGAAATTTATAAAAATAATCTATGATTAGTATGAACTATTGTTTTATAACATGCTATTTGAAAATTTATTTCTAAATTTTTGTTGTATAAAAATAATTTCTATACTTATATGCAACGAAACTAGAGCACACAAATAAAATAACAGAAAAATATAGGTTAATAATTTAGTGCTATTAAATATACACAAGTGACTACTTCAAACTACCATAAGTGTTTTACAACCAATTTAATAATGTAACATATACATACGTTTGTATATTTGTTCCCTGAAGAATGGAAAATGCATGAACCTATTGTTACTTGAAGTTCAAAATCGTATTAGTTACAAAATGACAATACAACTATTTGCATTTAAATTCTCATGTTCATATTGTTCTCGTAATTGTATATGAATTAAACATTTTCCTCAGTTTCTCTATATTATTATCTGATTTTTATGCAATAAAACACAAATATAATTTATCGATTTGAATTGAGTTTTAAAAAGAAGTTTACTACCATTGGGTTCACAGGTTAGTCCAAAATTCTGGTGTAAAATTTTTGAAATTTAAGGAAGCACAACTAAACACTAAACACAAATAAAGAAAATTTAAAAGAATACGTTCTCTCTCAGTCGTCTGTTTGTTTGTTGGAATTGCTCAATAGGTTATTTTTCTGTAATTTCGTGCAGGACTAACAATTATTGAAGCATACATGATATACGGATAAACAGTTTAAATATTCTTAAAAAAAAAAAAGTTGCAAAAAAGAAAAATTGTTTTCTAGTTGATGGTTAATGCTTCTATTTTTCCTTAAATAATTATGTTAATATTAAACCTTTTATCCTAAACCGTTGCTTAAGAAACTGTTTGAGAAAAACTAACAATACATAATTTAGTAAAATTTTATTGAATACCTACTTATTAAATTTAATTTTTAATTTTGTGAATCAAATTATGCTTTGGATGACGATCCATGAACCTTAAATCAATCGTTTGTATGTTTCACTGTATTATATAACTAACATATGGATCTATTTTGTACCTTCTCTATAAAAGTGATTCATATCAAATTCGCCATTTTGTTTTTATTTCAAATTTTTGCTTCGGATTCATAATCAACGACCCCGAAAATCCCAAAATACTTATTTTCAGCCAAATTTATAACGATTTCGACTTTTGGCCAGCTTTTTAGGATTTAGCCCCACTGTGCAACGTTTAAATAATTAGCGCAGTCAATGGAGCATAATGCCTCCGATTTGCTTGAAAGAGGACCTTAAGGTCCTCTTTTAAGAAAAGATTTGAAAATTTGGAATTAGGCTTAGCTTAACCTTAACTTGAAGGGTGACATTGATCCGTGGGGTGCTTTTATCCTGGGGGTGCCACTTCATCTCGGGGGTGGAAATTTTTTTGGTCAAAATAACACCAGAAATCGATTAATTGACTCATTTAAAGAAAAAAAGGTTGTATGAAGTTTTTTCGTAAAAGCAATACTTTTCAAGTTATTAGCGATTGAAAACTCCGAATTTTCCCACGTTTTTCAACGGTTTTTCGCCAATATCTCAAAAACTAAGCATTTTAGTGATAATTTTATGAGCAGATAAAAAAACAAACAAATTCCTTTTTTGAAAAGTATTGAGAAATTGGAGGTAGAAGCCGTCTTTTTTTTGTCTGTACTCAAATCGAGGTATTCAAAGCCATTTAGCGTGCAACGGATTCATTTTACGAATATGACCATAGAAAGGTTTTTTATAGTGCCTGAAAAGACTTTTAAAATGAGCACTGTTAAAAGTCCTTTGAACGCAAACTCAGTGATCTGTCATGTAAAAACCAGGGACATCCCAAATTTTATTTTAAAAATTGATGAGTTAAAGAAGCACTATTTCCACCAAAATTAAAATTAATCGTATCCCGTCTGAATTTTACTTTAATGTGATGATATCAATGGGATCATGATGGTTTGGCCGGTTTGGAATGCATAATTTTTGAAAAAATCACGATTTAAAGGAAAATTTTTTTTCAAATTTTTCAAAAAATTGCCTTTTTCATAATATTTCAAAAACAATGAAAGATACGTAAAAAATTGTAGGTATCAAAAATGTAGATCTTTTTTCAATTTTTTTTTTTTTTTTGTCAGCTGAAAATTGACGGAAATATGACTGTTCAAAGAGCGCGCGGTAGTACAATCACAACCTATTTTTAGCCCTTTGACCCTTCGCCGTTTGAAAACGATAGGCTTTACACTATATGTTAAAATTTGTAGCTCTTTTAATTACCTTTAAAGGGGTTTCTGTGCATTGCCCTAGCTTAAAAATTGTAAGAGTTATGGTCAAAAAACATAACGTTTTTTTTTTCTATTGTATATAAAATATTGAAAATATTGTATATAAAATATAATTGTATGAAAATACATTT
Organism: Brachynemurus nebulosus; assembly: GCA_035578155.1. Classification (NCBI taxonomy): domain Eukaryota; kingdom Metazoa; phylum Arthropoda; class Insecta; order Neuroptera; family Myrmeleontidae; genus Brachynemurus; species Brachynemurus nebulosus. The sequence goes on from JAPWDM010000024.1 coordinate 274,337, forward strand.
TTAATATTATTTTAAACTTAGGGGTGGTTTTTAAGGGTTGAAAAGTTTGAACATATGATAGTCATGTTTGAAAATATGAAACGATATTAAGATCAATTTCTGTCATACAAAAGTAATTTTTAAAAATTTTTTTAATCTAGGGGTTGTTTTTAAGAACTGTAAAGTTTTTTAAGGGTTAAAAAGGGGTAAAACATATCACAATCATGTTGGAGAACGTGAAACAATATTTACTCAGTATTTAAATTACTTTAAGTTATAAAAAAGTAATTTTTCATTGTTATTTTTAAGTTAGGGGTGGTTTGTGGGGGTTGTAAAGTTTTTTAAGGGTTGAAAAAGGGTTCAACATGTGATAATCATGTTAGAGAATACTAAAAATTTTCACTCTTTATATTTTAACAAGTTAAAATCGCTAAATATCAATTTTTTGATAAAGGGGTGATTTTCACCGCTTAAAAATAAAAAGCACCCAAGGGGCCAATATCACCTTTGAAGCTAAGGGCAAGATAAGCCTAATTTCAAACTTTCATGTAAATCGGTTGATAGGCAAGTAAATCGGAGGTAAGGCTCGATTTGCATCTCCATTGACTGTACAATTTATCAAATCAAACTTCTATCTTAATCAAATTTTAATACTAATACCAGTATAGGCAGAGTAAATTTAAAAATAAAAGTGAATTTACTGTCATAATAAATGTAAAATAAATTTTGTAATTTAAAAAATATTATTGATGTCAGTTTTAATTTATAAAATAAGAACTTTGGATTTTTTGGGAAGAAAAAATATCTTCATAAAAGCCTTCAAGTTCACTATTTAAGGTTTTCTTTTAATATTTAAAAATAAAACACAAAGGCTATTGGCGGATAAGCATGGGAAAAAATGGCCTCGTACGAATTGTGTTGGCTTTTTTACTGCTAACTGCTATCGACATAAAATTGAAATTTACTGAGCTTCAGCCCTTTAAAACTTAAACCCTTTTTTTAAATCCTCAATTACTCGGACACTTGTCATCGGTTTTGAAAACACCAAAATGACAATTCGCCTCTACCCTTTCAACCACATTTAGATATCTTGAAAATACCGAAGATGTAGCGAAAAATTCGTCTCCCGTGATGGGACCCCGCTGCTCACGGCGTTTTTTTATTACGGTGAAAAAGAAAAAGGAAAAAGCAGAAAATTTGTCTACTACACGGTACTAATAATGTTAATTATTGTCACGTGTTGATTATCCAGACCTAGATCAACAACAAAATAATCCAATAGAAACAGATCAATGTACAATAATGAACTAAATCGAATAAACTTATTCAAATTGATTTATATCCGTCCTATGTATGTGTAGGTACATTTATATATTCCTTAGGTACACACTACACACACATTATGTCTGTATGTGTATGTATATCACATCTATGACAATCATATTATTTTATAGGTCGCGTGTACATACATATTTTTAAATAAAAAAGAGCATGTCACGATTAATTCCACTTTAATTTGTCGTTCACATTTATTTTATAAAATAATAGCGTCAATTAAAATAATAATTAAATCAAATTTTCAGTTTTTTAGCATGACAGCTTAGCTCATGTGTATTAAGCCCCACAAACATTGGCGGAATTTGGGGGGACAAGGGAGGCAACTGTCCCCCAATATTCGTGCAAATAAAAAATTAAAAGCTTAAACAAAAGAATGCAGAAATTCAGTCGAACATTTGTTGACCTGGACTAGTTTGCTAATCTCAGGATCTCCCAAGGTGGTTTTTATGTTAAATATATTCCTTGCCCCCTTCCTTCCCCATTATTTTTCTTGAAATTTCTATGCCCACAAGAATATGCATTTTAACCATGAAAAAAAGTTAAGACAAATTTTTGCAGCGAAACATGATAACAATAAAATCGAGGTTTTGTTTGGTAGAGGGCATATAACCAGATAAGTATAGCCAATTAACTCCCGATAACGAATTATTTTAATAACTATATAAACCTAATGATAAGGCTGTAAGCCAGGGGTTCTCAACCTTTCAGACTCGGAGCCCCCCTTCATACTTTGGTGTGAGGTTACGCCTCCCTTTACGGATTAAGTTAATTTAGACTTATATATGATAAATTTACTTACATTATGTTTGAGTAAAATGACTTTGAACTTAGGCTAAACATACTCTGGTAAGGAATATAAAATTGTATTTCTTCAAATACAAATTTTTATTACACAAATCATCGGAAAAATCACAAGTCAGCTAGTTTCTCACGCCTGACCGGACGCTCACTTACATGTTATTGAGTTAATAGCTATAAAGAAATTTCAATCATTGTGCGTTTGTGTCCAGCATCAAATTCAAATTTTTGTTGTTGTAAATATACATGCAAAAACAACCGTTTCAAAAACTACAAACTTATTTAATTTTTTTAATTTTCTGGCGCCTCCCCTGGAATTCTTCCACCCCCCCACCCCCCGGGTTGAGAACCGCTGCCGTAAGCAATGGAAATCCACAACCTTCCCTGCCAAAATCGGGTATCTAGTTATAGAGATTAAAAAAAATAATGACTACTGTATTTTCAAAAAAAAATTTTCTGGGTAACTACGTAATATAGGGCAATAATTTCAAAAGGATATGAAAGCAAAAATTCTCGAGAATATTTATATTATCGAGCTTTATCCTTGTTATGGATATGTGTAGATAATTATTAAAGAAATATGTTTTAGTGTCCATTTATGACCGCCGCTTTTTTATTTAGCGGTAATTAAAATCGATTGTTTTGTTTACACTTCTTTCCCGTTATAAACAGCTGCAAAAGATTGAAATAGAATCATATACTGTTTTTACATAATAAAATTCCCATATACGTAAAAATAGTTTCAGTATTTTGTAGTTACTTATAACGGGGTAAAAGTGTACTTATTTAATCATATATTCAGATGTCGATACGTCATATAATGGCGAGTTATTTTTATTTAAAAGGGACGGAGCTTTAGCTTGTTTTTTTTTTGTTTTTTTTTTTTTTTTTCTGTAGGAAAGTGATTTGCATGTTGTTGACACAGACAATTATTATACTTCGTAACAACTTTATTAATATCTAAAATGTAGTACTGGTTCGATTTTAATATTTAACGTGGTAATAAGTAGGTACACTAAACATATTTTTTGACAATTTCCTATTAGCTATATTTCCATAGATGTTTTATTTTAGTTTAGGAAAGTGATATATATAATTATATAGGGTACTTAAAATTTCATATAAACGACAACACAGTTACCGATAGGATATTCTATCGGGGGCAAATTACTTATATTTAAATCTAACCTTTCGATTATCCTTGATTAAGTATCTCGAAAATTATAGCAGATAGGAAAAAGTCACTTTATTTGACACAACATTTTATTTTTAAAGGACTTTCGATTAATGTATATAATTTCAGAGTCGGGGAGCCACTAGAAACGTTGTTCGGCAGACTGGGAGTGACAATTTTTATTTTTTTTAGTTTACTTATTAGATTTGAGGTTACTTTATGGTATTAAGTATTTACTAAATAAAACACTTTATATTTTGCAAAAATACCACTTTTATTTTAACTCTCATGACATGTTTCGATCAATTATGATCATTATCAAACAAGATTGATAATGTGTTCAAAGATGTTTAAACATTCACACAGAAATAATATTATTTTTTATATTTACCCATTTTTAGGGAGTGAAATAACATCTTCAACTATGAACTATGAACAACTTTGTTACGACTACCGTCGTAGAGTTCTAGCTAGTAATAAATATACCTATCCAACATTATTAATTTTTTGCATCTACATATTTTTAACGAGTTTCAGCATGAATTAAGAAAGTACGTAAAATATTTAAATACTACTATCGCAGCATCCTGCATAACAGCGAATTTCCGTTTATAAAAATCCGTTTTTCTGTGATTTTTCACGCTTTTAAGTCATTTTTCCTCATCTTTCTAATGGTGTAAATAAAATCGTATACATACCTTCACCCTTCTCTCAAGAACATGGAAAGTGAGACAGGAATATACAAATCTCTCAAAAGTAAGGCAAAAGCACTTCAAAAGAAGTGTAATGTTCTTAAAAGTAAGAGCAAGCCACTTTGGCTAACATCGATACGAATGCGCCCAATTTAAAACAAAAAAATACGAAAAAATATTCCCATAAATAGCCAAGACACACGAACCATGCCACGACCACGCGACAGCGACAAAATAGTGGCTGCTCTGTGGCCGGATATGTATGTATGTAGTTTTCCTATGCGAACACAAATTTCAGGACACACGAGCCACAACTTGTCGTCGTAATCGGACACTGTCGCAATGTGTCGTCGTATTGTCGTTTTTAGTCGTAAAACTTGCGACTACTGGACCACTTATAAGCGACAGATACATACTACTAGTACTATAGTGTCTTTCGAACATTACAACAAATAATTAAATAATACGACCAAACTGCCAAATGTCATTTGGCAGTTAGACGTGTTTTTGCTTTTAATTGACTCAGATCGTTTTTTTAATTCAAAAGTCAAAGTTCAGACTGAATTAAATATTGCACTAATTGAAAATATTATGTTACAAGTTAAATTTTTGGGTTTATATCATGTAAATTTTATATTCATATAGACCTTCTTATGAAGCTGTCATTATTTAGTTTCGCAGTATTTTGATATCATATTAACTTTTTTTACCCATGAATTTATAAATAATTATTATAATAATTAAAAAATAAAGCATTTCACTTCTTAGAATTTATTTAAATTTGCTATTTTACATTTAGTATTTCAAATATATTCCTAAAAATTATTTGCCGTTTTCAATTTTAAATGAATTATACGAACCAATTTACTCAGTTCTAAGGTTTACAAAGATAATCGAAAAATTTATTTTACTGACCAATGGTTACGCATAAAATATAACAATTATAAAAGATTCTTGTTTAATAGAAACATTTTTAGGACATGTTTAATTTACAATAAAGGTACCGCTGTTATAAACATACCCTGTATAAATATTGTTTATTGATTTATTTTTACAAAATTATTTATGTAATACAAAATAATTATTACAAAGGAAATTTGGTTAACAGAATTGAAACATTCGATGCACACTAGTTCGCTCCGCGGTCAGTTAACCCTGAAGGGTCGTATACTAGTTCGCTCCCGTAACTATATGCTAATGCGATTAAGGATTATTTTAAGAGCCCAAAGAAAGAAAAATTACACAAATTGGAGAGAAAAATAAGAATGTTATTTGTGTTTTATAACTTAATATTAAATACATTATAAATTTGGTGTAAATTTATATGACGTAAGTTTTACAAAGTCGAATCTACGTATTATATTTTGTTTCAATAATGATATTTTACCTTCTACAAATTCCTTACGCAAATTAATTACCTTGCGATACACTATTTTGTGCCTTTATTTAAATTTTTTTATGTTCTTATGAAAATTATATTTATAATTATTTACATGGTTTGACTTTTTCACTTACCATTTCACATACTTCCATATAGATGACAAAATTATACAGATTGGTTGTTAAACTAGCTTTTCTTCAACTTATTGGCCACAAATAATACCTAATGTGCGAATATTTGCTTTTCATCTTACTATATCCCCACCATCATTTAGGTAATTAATTTTACCTGTTAGTAGATAATAAGTCGGGAACGAACTAATCTACGACCCTTTTTCAAGATAAGATTAAAATCTGACCGCGGGAGCGAACTAGTATGCACCCGAAACATTTTTATGGAATGGAAAAACCGGTCGGTTAAGAATAAAAGCACAATGTCATGTACTAGAAGCTCTCCTGCTGTTTGAACGTGGATTATTGACTGTTATTAAATAAATAAGCTATATAATAAATTATTTAAACCTTTCTAGTTTTAGAATAATAGAAAAGAATTAAAAATTCAAAGAAACAGAAGGCTGAAAAATTTTGAAATATTTTATCAAATAATTTTAAAAATTGAATCTGCAAAAATATGTCAGACCAAAATACCGATATGTATTTTAAAAGAAATATTATTTAAGAGAAGCATCAGCTCTTTGATTAATTTTGTTTATTTTTATCCTAGCGTGCCAAAAATTGTAAGTTTCTTAAATTTCAGTATTGATAAAGTAATTATTGTATAAATACTTAACGCAGACACTGTATATAACAAACAGTATTAGTGGCTTTGATGCCGCCTAGCAGTGATTGTACGTCATTCGGTCACTAAAGAGTCGCTCGCAAGTCGTCGTCTATAGGACACACGAACAACAGTAAAACCGCGCAACAACGACAAAAAAGTGGCCGTCGCGTGGTTGGTGTGTCTTGGCTCAAAAGAATGTCTTGAAAATTCAGTAGAATAACATTTAGTACAAGAGAACTCTTTAGTCTAGTAAACTAAAAATCGATTTAGAATTTTTCAAAGATTTAGACATAATAAGCTTTGTAGCAAGCACTCAAACGTAATTGAAGTTCCGTAATAAAATTGGATATCATCATAAATTTTCAAAAAATATTTAAATTCTACCTAACAAAGCTCTAATATATAAATAAATCTAATAGAAACGACGTATCGCTTATTAATAAGTTTTCGATGTATTTTTAAATTTAAGGTATTTTCCTAAAAATATAGTTTAATTTTTTTAATCCAGTGTAGTCATAACTATTTTGCTTGATTAAATCCATTTTTTTTTTCAGTTGCAATATCTTTATTTTAATGTTATGAAGAGACACAATAAAGGCGTAAGATTTAAATACTCACTTAATAAATTTTTTTCAAGCATTCAATATTTTCAACATAATATATTCTTATAGATACAAGTGAAAGAAAAAATATAGGTAAAGATTTCTTTTATTTCTTTGTTCTGTATAACGAACATATTTCCTTTAATTTTGCGAGATAAAAAGTTTTCTGATTAGAGTGAGAATAATATCAAACAGAAAACAAGAGAGAGTAATAAGTACATCTATGTATTAAGCAAAGAGATTCTTCTGTTATTATATATACGAGTATAAGGTACTGTCATAGCCTGAAGCTTTTAAAATCTCGGTCGTCTTACCTTATTTCAATATGAATGACAAAGTTTCCGAATTTTCTCCGTATTGTATTATGTGTTGTATAATATAATCTAGTTCAAATCATGACTTATCCGTCTTTCAGGTTTGTTTGTTAAACTTTGTTATTTTAAAGTTTTAGATAAATGTCACATTATAAAGACAGAGGATGAATGTATCATATATTTTCAAGAACTGCATTATTCTATCTCCGTTCACTTTATTTTACCTCTAATAAAATTAAAGAAAAATATTATTATTTTATAAATAGATAACTGTCATTTGTCATAATGTAACGTCTGCAAGTGTTAAAGTTCCATTTACTTTATTAGAGTGGCGTAAAGTTTTTGTAACTGTTGTTTATATTTTAATAAAGTTTAATTTAATTTAAAAATTTCTTATACATATATCATTTTTAAGTTACTTTAAAATATAATGTAAAATTTTTATCAACGACAAAACTTTTGTTTTGACGTCAACATATCCTATGATGTAAGGCGACATTGAAGGCAGTTGTTCACAAAAAACAAGGCATAAAAAGCCACAAAGATAAAAGGAATTGAAACAAAAACGTTGTAAAATAATATACACAGCATGCAGTATAAAATTCAAGTTAGCTTAAAGCTGCGATTATGAAGAACGCTTGCAAACGTGCATGCGATTATAAATTGTTATATTCTGTATTGAACTTATTGTACGATGTTTAGAAAAGTTATGCATCCTATGTTACCCACAGATTCTTCACTTGCTTTGATAAATTCTTGGGTACTGGTTTAGAATTGGAGCTCCACCTACTATTGGTTATAAAACCAAAACTGATCTGGTCGTCCGATTTTAATGATCCTTTTTAATGATATTTTTAAATGTTGGGCATTACGGAGGATTAATTATAAAAATGATACTAGAATGCGATACCAATACTAACGAAGCTAGGAAAACTCCACCTCTTTTTGGCTTATAATAACAAAACTAATGATTTAATGTTAATGATTTTTGTTTTTAAATATTCGGTATTGTGGGAGGGACGAGGGTGGAGTAAGTTAAAAAAAATACTAGAACTCGATACTAATACTGGAAAGGCTGGAGAGCTTTTGTTAAATCTGAAAATTTCATATATTGGTAGAAATAAGTAGGCATGGAAGCACCATCGAATCCTCATTTTCGAGTAATAGTATATTATAAATATAATAGTATACAGCTGATAGTGATAGCTATTACTTACGAAATTGCGACATGAGCCGAGTTTACGAGGCGAGTGTCGTAATACGTCTGAATGAGCAATAGCCATTGCAAGCGAGATTTAAATAAAATTGAATATAAATTTTAAATCAAACGAATACAATTATTAATCTATGTCTAATTTCATTAAATGTTTATATATGTACAAACGATGAAAACAAAATACACGGTACTTTGTTTACTTAGACGTTACTACGCAACATATATGAAATTAAAACTTGATACATACATTATTCACAGAACAATCGCAAACCCATTGAATAATGGTTAATACTGTGATTTCATTGGTCAAAAAGGTATTGAGTAATGATCATTCCTCCACACCTTTGAATAATGCCTAACTTTCTCAACAATTAACAAATATATAATAATTGTGTTCTTCAACAGGAGTAGGAAAAAAGTAGTTATTTATAATTAGATTCCATTATTAAATTACCATTTGTCTAAAAATGAGTTTCAATGATGATCCCCCGTCCATTTATCTCTTCTATCAATATGAATTTTTTTCAGATTTAACAAAAATTTTCCAGCTTTTTCAATATTGTTTTCCAGTATTTTTTCACTAATCTTCCGTAATGCCGATTACTTCAAAAAAAATGATTGAAGTTGGACCATCAGTTTAGTTTTTATAGCCAAAAGTAGACGCGGAGTTCTAAATTTAAATTACCCAAATTACCCAAAAGCTTATCGAAGTAAGTGAGGAATCTGTGAGTGAAATATAACTCATGATTTTACAAACACTGTATAATATTTTCTATTGTAATCAGAAATAATAACTATAAAATTATTGAATTATCCTTTCGACAAATTGCCAGGCGATGAATTGTTGCCGATGTACTTTTCGAACAAGGAATTGACTATCGTCCTTTGTAACACCAAAAAAAAACCCTGTCGCAGCATCTGCATAACATAGGCAATTTCTAAATATTGGGCAATGGCGGATGTCATCTAAGACCTGTACCCATTTAAAATAGTTTAGCTTTCTAAGAGTAAAATAATTTTTAAAACGGCTGGGTAATTAGTTTTGGTATTTTTGGGACCCAAGAAACCGAACGGACTTTGTGCAGCATAGTTGTATCCATCTAAAATAATTTAGTTCTCTAGCAGTGAGAAAATTTTCAGAATCAGTTGGATAGCTTATTTCTGGCGTTTTCGGATCTGTAAGATCCCGGTGGACCTCATTAACTCGGCAATTCCCAAGCCGCGATCTATCGACAAAATATTCTTATTTTGTGCTAGTTTTTATCTTTAGGTACTCAACATATAAAAAATAAATAATTGAAAAAAAAATACCCTTTAGTTTTTTTTTTAAATACCGTGTCAATTATAGGTCATACGGGCCGTTATCTGTAATATTAACTGATAAAACGGTATGAAATTACCGGCAAAAAATCACTTTCATTATAAGCTTGATTCTTAAATAATAATTTGCTATAACAATAATAACAGTACCTACTTTTCAGACATTTTTATAACAGCGAAAATACCACAAGATACACTCACGGCAATAAAACAGCAAATCGTTTGAAACAACAGAATTAATTTGACCGTTAACATAACTTCAGTGTTGCCAAATTAAAATCATGAATACTACTAAGTATTAACATTTTAGTCGTAACACATTTATTTTTAAAATTTGTTATATTGTCTGTAAAAAAAAATCATAAATCACTGTCACCTAGAGGTGACACTGGGAATTCCCGAGTTAAAAAATCAGCTTGACCGTATATTCTATATCTACGCCGCATTTGCATTCGCAGGACAGTTGTGGATCTCAGATAACACAACCTGTACCTATCTAAAATAGTTTACCTCTGTAATAGTGAAAAAATTTTCGAAATCGGTGGGTTATTTTATTTTTGACACTTCTGGGGACCCACTGACGCTGCCGGACCTTACATAACGTAATCTATATCTATCTAAAATAGTTTAGCTCTCTAACAGTGAAAAAATTTTCAAAATCGGTTAGCTAGTTTGTTTTTACCACTTTTGGGTCCCATCGTCCCATGGGCTTTGGCGGACCCTATATAACGTAATCTATACCTATTTTAAATAGCTTAGTTCCCTAACAGTGAAAAAATTTTCAAAATCGGTTGGTTAGTTTATTTCTGACACGTTTGAGTCCTATGGACTCTGGCGGACCCTACATAACGTAATCTATATCGATCTAAAATAGTTTAGCTCTGTAACAGTGAAAAAATTTTCAAAATTGGTCTGTTTATTTTTTACAATTATGGAATCAGTAGACCCTGACGGAACTCGTATAACATAATCTTTATTCATCTAAAATAATTTGAGTACTCTAACAGTAACAAAAGGGTCCTAGGGATCTCATATAACTTATGACAATCTGTAAGGTTCTTGCGGACATCATTTAATTACTTAATTAATTCAAATACTTTAACTCACTAACGGTGAAAAAATTTTCAAAATCGATTGGGTAATTACTTTTAGGTCCCCAAAACCTTGACGGATCTCACATAAGATACCTTAAATCCATTTAAAATCGTTTAACATTCTAACATTAACAATTATTAGTGAAAAGATTTTCAAAATCGATCCATTTAAAAATTTTTTACGTGCGTACAAATATACGATGTTACTTTTTTTATATTTAATATTATATCATGACATAAATTTCAATTTCTTGTTTATTTAAAATTCAATAAAAAAAATATCTTCATTACGTAAGCTTAAAAAATCTGCTTAATTTTAATTTTTCAACTTGAAACAGAGCTATGGTAATTATAATGCAATAACATGGGATAGAACTTTGTTTATTATAATACAATATTAATACATACATGTGAATAGATATCATTTGTTTTCGTAAGAAATCGTAAAAAAAAATGAAATATTTAATATTTTATAAGGAACTGAGACAGAAAAATAAATTAATTATTACACTGACAAAGAGAGCAAAGTGAGACAAAAGTAAAAAATTACAATTTTCTCGAAAAATACTTAACATAGAAAGAAAATTATAAGAACATTTTCTTCATATTTTTTGTTTCCTTTTCCAACGATGTAAAAATCTAACTGTCTAATGATAGGATCGAATGATAAAAAATAGCCTACTTCTGGGCATCCGACGTGTATGGTTGACGAACTTAATCGAGCCAATCCGGATTTTATATATATATATATATATATATATATATATATATATATATATATATATATATATATATATATATATATATATATATATTGTAGCAAAAAAAAAAATAAAAATAAAAAAAATTTAATTTTTAAAATTATAGTATAAATGAATTTTATTATAGTAGGAATGAATTAATGGAATTAATGTAATTAGGGAGAAGTATTCCCGTTATTTTATTTTGCTACAATTTTCTCTTTATTTTATTTTTTGGGGTGCTGCAATCTTTGCAAATTCGGGTTTCGATCAGCAGAGCATTCTCCAAGGTGTTGCGGAGACGAAAGAGTGTGAGGCAGTGGAAGGTTTTGGTCGCGGATCATTCCCAAATACCACAAGATCTCCAAATGATCTGAAATTTTTTCCTTTTAATTAAATCAGGAGATATTAAATGAAAAATGCTGAAGTTCGCAAATAACAAATTTATTACAATTGAAACGTGATTGAGACAATTTTTTTGAGTACAATTTTTGAAACCTTTAAAGAATTTTTTAACAATGAACCATTACAATTTCGAGAATTCGGATGAATATTTCCTTTTCTATTTTGAATGATTAATGAACTAATTATTTACGAGATATTACACAATACATTTTAAAGAATGAATTTCTACAATATGTTTCAAAATGGAATTTCATAATATTTTTCAAAATGGAATTTGCATAGTATTTTTCAAAATGGAATTTGCATCTTAGCCCCTTTGGTGTGACAATACTTCTCTTAACACGAGATGCACAATATTTTAGTATTTGCGTATACTGTCTCGGAGGAAAAAAAATATCACCACACCTTTATGTAAATTAAACAATTTAGAGTTTAGATTTTTTAAATATCGTTACATAATGTATTTTCTAAAAAAAGGGGTGGTATTGTATAACATATTCAAATTTCAAATTCATGTAAATAATTTAAAATTCTGTTGAATTGATTTTTACGCTTTAAAATTATGACTAGAATAATATGTGTATACATTTTTATAAATATCTATTGTCATCAAATTGTAACTTAGTCTATTTTATTTATTTTTTTTTGCCAAAATACTATTAAAATTGGATTGAAATAATGCCGAAAGTTACGTTATAAGTTATATTTCGCAAATAAATTATATGATTAAAAGAATTATAGCAGATATCGAAATATTCGTAAAGGTCACACGTCTTTTTAATTTTTTCAAACGGGAAATAATTACGTGATCGAACGAACATTAAACTATAAACACAATGTTTAAATATTTGGAAATTTACTTAATAATAAATTAAATTATAAACTTATCAAATTAAACTATAATATTCATATTTTAAACTACAAGCTATCTAAATTTTAATCGCAGACTTTTTTTGCTAAATCCCCGGAATATCTTTTGGAAATCCGGATGAATGCGAAAGTACAAACGACGTTAAATATATATAAATGTAAATTATTTTACATGCTACATTCAATTATTTTCCTTTATTTATCTAAATATAAATTATCTTTTATTTTAGTTTAAATAAATTTCCTAAATGTAAATTATCTTACATACTACGTTCAATTATTTTTCCTATATATATCTAATCATTTAAATATAAATTATTTTTTATTATGTTTAAATAAATTTCCAAATTTAAATTACAATAAAATAATACTTATCTTAACAACGAGGAATTTCTCCTTTTCAACAAATACACTTAAACAATAATACTTGAACTAATTTTAAAATTTTTTTCTTTTTTTCATTTTTGATGCTAGTGGCCAAGCAGCCACTTGAGAAGAGAGACTCTATCCGTTCGTGTGTCCTTTTTAATTAGTATAAGTTACTTATTTTGTTATATAATTTGTTTTTGTTAATTATTTTTAAAAATAAATGTTTAATTAAATAATGTACGCACTTTGTTATAGAGTTAATTAAATTTCAGATTTCTGCAAACGTGTAAGTAATTTGGACATTACACATGAAAATCAATTTGAAACCATAACACTAGATGTCGTTAGTATATAACTGATTTTAGTTTATTGAATTTCTAATTTGACATCGTAAATTGATTTTTTTTTTAATTTCAAATGAGAGATGTTAGATGTCATTACTTAGACGTCTTTTTACAAATTGATTTCTATTAATTAGTTCAATGTTTTATCATCGTTTTCCAAAGTAAATGAGATAAAATAATGTGTCGAATTGATTCGTCACCTGTAGCAATAATTTTTGCTACAATATATATATATATATATATATATATATATATATATATATATATATATATATATATATATATATATATATATATATATATATATATATATAAAATTTAATGAATATCATTTTCGTATTCTAGGGACCTCAAAACATATTTCTGTTATAGCCTCGGCCTCAGGTTCCACCGTGACACCGACCGTAATAGCTGAATTTCGAGTTTTCGAAATTCGCTAAAACGGTCTTCAACTTCTTAAATGCCTTAAGGGGAGGTTTACTTGAGAGTCGTTAAAAAAAATCTTTTTTTTGCAGAAATTGGTAGCTAATTATGTGTAGAATATGTTCCTAAAGTGATTTTACTGAAAATAATTTAAAAACAAGATTCTTGCACATTAACCGAATCCAGCTTTCTATAAAAAAAAAATTCAAAAAACGTAGTTCACGCAATAATGAGTATTAAATATAAAATTTTGAAAATACGTTTCTTTATATATATTTTATAATATCTCGGAACTACATTTTTGGAACTGGCGGACACGATAACTCAAAAACTACTCCATGGATCCTTTTTTTTAATTTTTTATTTTAAAGATAATTCAATTCTTCGGCACCTCTACCTAAGTTCGATACACTTTCAATATTTTTTTTTATTTTTAAGTTTACTTTAAAGAGCGAAAAATAAGATAAAAATCGTAATCAAACGTTCAAACATCCGCCATTTTTTTTTCTTTCAGCAATTTATTGATATTATATACGTAGAGGGTGCCGGTACTCTTCATATATTTTATAAATACTTTTTGTTTTTGGATTTCGGTGGTTTATTACCCGCGCTAGGATGTCCGCCAACAAGGCGTTGGATTTTCGGATCGTCACACTGCAGTATCTATAAAATGGACAATTTTTTATATTTTTCCTTGAAAAATTTTTTTTGTATAGTTTAATAATAAATAATAAATAATATAATAATAAATAACATAAAGATTGATCAGACAACTAAAAATGATGGCTAAAAATGATGGTTGATATATATAAATGAGGTTCAGAAACACCAGATCCGGAAATACCAGATCCGGAAACACCAGAAATAAGCTACCGAACCGATTTTAAAAATTTTCTCATTGCACGAAAACTAAGTCATTTTAGGTGGATAGCACTGTGCTGTACAAAGTCCGTTCGGGGTCCTGGGTCCCAAAACAACCCAAAAAAAAAATCACAGCAAATTTTGACTAAACTATTTTAAATAGATATATGCGCCAAGCGCCTTATGCGAAAAAGCGCCAAAAATTAACTACTCGACTGATTTTGAAAATCTTTTCACTCTTAGAAAGCTGAATTATTTTAAATGGGTGCAAGTCTTAGATGAGATCCGCCAGTGCCCAATATTTGGAAATTCGCTATGTTATGCAGATGCTGCGACAGGGGTATTTAAATAAAATTGAATATAAATTTTAAATTAAAAGAATAAAAATTTTAGTCTATCTCTAATTTCATTAAATTTGTATAGTTTAATACTTAATAAATATGTGTACAAAATTTTAAATTGATATTTACGTCCGTTCTTGAGAAAAAAATTCTAAAAAAATACATAATTTTTAAGGACTCTCGAATAAACCTCCTGTTAAGTGTCATTTTCAGCAGAAGGAAAGTTATACGATATTTACGATACTCATTGAAACAAGCGGCTGCAACACCAATGCGCCCGCAAGCATCTTAAATAATCATATAACCTAAGTACTTTAAATTAATTTTTACATAGATATAAAAATAAAATAAAAATTGGTAGTAAGGATTACTGAATATTAACATATGAAATATTATCCATAATAATATACGTAGTCAAATATTAAGGATTTAAATAATTCCATCAAATGTAAATTCCCAGTTCTAATTTCAATTCACATACACATGCATATCTTCCCTTCAAATGTATAAATGTATGGCGATATTTTATCTAAATATAGCACAAGTAAATAACTAAGATCTTGTAAATCTGCGTATTTGATGATAAAGAGAGAAAAAAAACAAGATTAATGTTTCGTACCTCCGCAAAGACGCGTCGCACGATCTATAATAAAATACCTACTACACCATCCGTCAACTTCATCGTGCCATCCACGTTATAGCGCAGCGTAGCAGTACAATATCGAACTGCTGGTTCATATCAAAAACGACTAACCATATCTTCTATGTAGTGGGTGTACTGATTCTAGATTTTAAGACACGAGGGACATATAGATTTTTATGTATATTGTATGTATACGTGTATTCACACATAAAATGTTTGCACATAAGTTCCTTTGCAAATACTGCTAGTAACATGTTGTAGTGAATCGCTTGCAAAATTTTCTTATCAGATATTTCAGATAGAAAGCCAGTAGGAAAACAAAAGAAAAATGCTGTATTCTGAATTTGTATTCTATAATAGTTATTTATGCAACAAAATAGAGGTGCTGCATACAATATCTTTTGCAATTCTGAACATTAAAATAGTTATTCATGCAATAAGTTACGAAATGAAAGTGTTTTTTTCACGAATCGTAAGTTTGTCAAACGAGGCCGCAGGCCGAGCTAGACAATTACGACTATGTTTTGTGAATAATGTATGTATCAAGATTTAATTTCATATATGTTGCGTAGTAACGTGCAAGTAAATAAAACAATTTATTATTTGTATTTATTATTATTGATATTTTAATTTATTATTTATGTATATATATATATATATATATATATATATATATATATATATATATATATATATATATATATATAGGTATATATATGTATGTATCCGCGCGATAACTTTGCAACGAAAATTTTAATGCTTATGAAATTTTGAAATTTTGTGTGCGAACTGGATTCCGAATTTGCTCGACTAAGTTCGTTAGCCAGACACGTCGGATGTCCAGAAGTAGGTTTCCTGGCCATTTTTATCATTCAATCCTATCATAAGTTCGATGTTTACATCGCTGAAAAGGAAAAGAAAAATTATGAAGAAAATATTCTTATAATTGCTAACCAGTGGTGGTGATCAGTGGTAGTGACTGACAGGGTACCCTTTCTACAACCATCGAAAATATAAAGGGGGGGGGGGCGATTGTCCAGACACCAAAGAATCAATTATAAATTAAATATGATATTATCCAGCCCCAATGTGCTGCTTAGTTTTGTTTCTATAAAGGAATCAGATTACGCGCACACTTTTAGTTGTACAACTGTTTAATCTTTCAAATAATATGCATAGGAGTGGTGATTGAGTCGCAGATATCTTACTATCCAAATGAAAAGTAGGTGAGCAATGTCAACTCATATATATAAATACAAAAATATTATATATATATATATATATATATATATATATATATATATATATATATATATATATATATATATATATATATATATATATATATTTAGTTAGTAATCGTCAGTCAACTTCAACTAAAAAACTATGGTCCAGTTAAAGTTAGCAAGTTTGCGGGTAGTCCTGTACACCATTTTTAATCACTAAATGTATTAATTACACATAATAAATGTACGTACACATAATATGTATAAGATAGAATCCATCATAATATTTGCAGCAATTGGAAAGTCTCTCAACGGACTCCTGCGGTGAAATCAATATCCATGTTTGTCTAAGTATCCTTCGTTTTATCAACAGCATACGGTTATCTGTGTAGTCTATTAAAGGGTCTATCTATAGTTTATATATATATATATATATATATATATATATATATATATATATATATATATATATATATATATATAGTCTTTAGTGTCAGTTCGTACTAACTATTGTATCTAACTATTGTATGCATTTGTATGATCGAATGCTTAAATAAACGTGTACCTTATGAACGTTACATCATGTGATTATAAAGTGTGTATATAAGATTTACTTAAATCTGGAATTAAAATAGAATTTCTAATAGATTAAATTAATAATATGTCTGATTTCAAAACTTCAAATCGTGTACCTACTCACAGTCAGATAGAAATAGAGTAAGAGTTTGCACTTATATATATACATATATATATATATATATATATATATATATATATATATATATATATATATATATATATATATAAATATATAAATTGCCTGATGATGAATGTCCGGCATCATCAGTTTTGAAACCACCAAAATGGCAAATCGTTTGTAGACTTTCAATCACATTTCACTTGTAGACAGACATTCAATACCGAAGATGAAGGGAAAAATTTGCCTGATGATGAGTGTCCGGCATCATCAGTTTTGAAACCACCAAAATGACAAATCGTTTGTAGACTTTCAATCACATTTCGCTTGTAGACAGACATTCAATACCGAAGCTGAAGGGAAAAATTCGACTTCCGTGATGGGGTCCCGCTGCTCACGGCGTTTTCTTTTACTAACAAATTAACAACAAATAAATTGTTATTAAAAAAAAAAAGAAGAAAATATGAAATATTCATTTGTACCGGGATTTGATCTCGATACCTCATTCTCCGCACTTCGGCGCTCTACCGCTGGGCTACACCTATTTTAATAAAACGCACTAACTAACTCGATTATATCTTACCTATATTTTTGCCTAAACTTTAAATAAAAATATTTCCTGTATTTTTGAGAGGTGGATCTTAATATTGTAAATTCTTAATATTGACATTATGCTCTACTAGCAGCCGATATTTGATCAAAATCGGTGACGACCATACCTGAACCTCTCTTTGTAAAAGAAAATGAACTTCACCTAGCTTTTTTTCGATGAATAAACCTACTAGAATGTTATTACCTAGCTAACTACTAACGGCTTTACTAACAACTAAAACAGTGTTCTACTAACAACTAAAACAGTGGTTTTTTGAAATGCACCACATCAGTCAGTAAAATTTTGTTTGAAAATTGGTAGATGCTAATTATATGAGTATAGTTTTTAAATTATTACAAAACTTAATAAAACTAGTTAAAATTATATCTGTGTTTTTTATGTACAATACACATAAAATTAAGTCATTTTCAACTCCTAGAAAATCGTGTTCACTTGATTTACATAACCTAATGTAAAATTTGTTGCTGGGGTACTGAAAAAGGCAAGAATTTTAGTTAGAAAAACAGCAAGATAAATCAGTTAACTTACAAGAAAGAAAAAATTAATGAATAGTAAATTACTAACTGAGTACCTTAAGTGTTATTTTTTTGTTAGGTTAGGTTAGGTTGTATTTGGTTAGGTTAGGTTGCGTTTGGTTGAGTTATATTTGGTTAGGTTAGGTTGCATTTGTTTATAATTTATTGATTTCGGTTAGTTTAAGTTGGTTAAACGGTTAAAATATAGTGTGGTTTAACTGTTCTACGATTGAATTGTCGTTAGGTTGAACCATAGCCGTGGAGATTAACGGGGAGCCCCGGCGAAAAGCACACTGCTTTAAAAAGTTTCCTCCTCCAGAAATTAAAGACCAAAAAAAAGCTTCTTTCACTTTTTCCTGGGTCCTTACCGATAGCTACGGGCTCTCTTTTCATGGCCAAGCCTCGGGGCTGCAATCCCGACTACCCCGCCCTCTGATCGAGCCTGGATTAAACTGTCGTTAGGTTGAATCGTCGTCGGTTAATCTATCGATAAGTTGAACTGCCGTCGGTCGAACTGTCGTGCTTTAATTGTCGCGGTTGAATTGTCCGCGGTTTACTTATTACAGAGCCGCCTATAGGAACATAATTAAACTTTTTTGATCTTTTATTTTTTCTGTAAGTACAGTAATCGGAAAATTGAATGGTAAACGTTGTTTACGGCTAAAATTATAAGACGTAAATCCAAATTTTTATATGTTGAAAAAATTGTTTTTTAATATAAATTGCCGGTTGTGAAAGTCAGTTTTATGACGGCCAAATTTTTTGGACTCATTTCTTATCTATTAACCATCTTTTTATCTATTATAATTTATTTATATTCATATAAATGTCATCGAAAAATACATCAACTTTATGTGTAAATGTACAAGCAAATCTATATTATTTTGTTGATATTTTATGTATGGTTTCTTTACGTTCCGCTTTCCGTCACTCACCCAATGAAATCTGGTTCTGTTATTGTCCGTACATGTATTTGATTATTAAATACATAACACTGGTGAACAGTGATTTTGTTAAACAAATTCGAACCGCTTTTTTAAACACTACTACTTACCCACAAATAAACCTTGTACTTAGTTTTGTTCAATCATCCTCAGTTTCTGTTAAACAAAACTGATTACACGAATTTTGCTTACTGACTTAAGCCTAAGCGAGACGCGCTTATACTAGGTAAACGAAATGTTCTTCACCCTCTTTTAATAAATCCTGAAGATGTATTGCTACCTCCATTCAATGGCGGATCCAACCAGTTGAAAAGGGGAAGGGGCTGCCTCTAATCCCAGGAGGAATTTTGGAGAATTTTGTGTTCTGAATGTATGTTTAACTAAAAAAAGTTACCTATTGTCGGTCAAGGGGGGGGGAGGCTACAGCTCCCACAGACACCCCCTGGATCCGCCTATGCCTCCATTGCACATCAAACTCGGACTTATGAAAAACTTTGTCAAAGCTATGGACATTAATGGAAATGGTTTTTGTTACTTGAAACAGAAATTTCCAAATATCAGCGATGCTAAAATAAAAAAGGGTATATTTGCAGGGCCACAAATTAGATACCTACGGACTGATAAACTGAAGTTTGAATAAAAGCTTAATCCGATAGAAAAATCTGCTTAGACATGTTTTCGAAATATTGTCTATAATTTTCTTGGAAACCACAGGGCCAAAAACTATAAAGAGTTGGTTAGCAACTTCTTAACAGCTTACAAGGATATGGGATGCAATAGGTCGCCCAAAATACACCTTTTACACTCACACTTGGATTTTTCTTCTCACAATTTGGGGGCCATTAGCGACGAACACGGTGAGTGGTTCCATCAAGGAATATCTAACATGGGAAAACGGTACCAAGGCAAGTGAAGTGAGAACATGTTAGCTGACTACTATTGGACACTCAAAGGAGATTGCACTAACGCCAAATATTCCCGAAAATCCTGAATAAAATTAAAATATAAGTTATTTTCCTCCATTAGATATAATTTTTAACCATATTTAATTTAAAAAATTTTAGCTGCTGTTGCAAAAAAAACTGAGGGTGACTGAATTTTTTTAAAAACGCAGGTTAATTACAAATTAGTTGTAGATACAAAATAACCCATTCAATTTCATTTAACTTTCATTAAGGTCATTCTCGTCTATCAGTATAATTTAAGCAGTTCATATGACTTTAACTATTAGACTGTGGCATTAAAAAGATGAATTTTCTTGGATATATTGTAACAATTATTACGTGTACGATTCAAGACAGCTATCACCGTCATCACACAATTTCTAAGGATTGTTTTCCAAATTAATTTTAAAAATTTCCTCGCAAAATCTATATCAAAGTCAGTATCATCTTTTTCTAGCTCGAAACTACTCTTACATAATATATTGACGAAACTCAATACCAGACAAAGTCTTTTAGAAAATAATTACACCCGTTCACAGTGTTTTCCCATATTTCAATGCCTGTCCAACAACATAGAAAAACACAACAGCAACAAACGAAGAAAAAAAATTGATTTGAACTATGGAACTATAGGTGGTAGTTGGATGGTGGTCGTACAATAACAAATGTACCATATACACTTGGATGAATCTCTGAAATAAATACAACATGTATCTTACAGCACTAGAAGGAAGGGAACATGCGGGAACAATACATGTTTGAATTCACATGGGACCGATATGAAAATAACAAACCGCTAGTGGTATTGTATTGTGTTCTATGTTCTATATCATAGCGGGAAAATAAATAAACGCATACAGGTATGTTTACGACACTATATCTACGGTATGTATCTACACCCTTTGCACCTATCTAACACATATGTTTGGATAAGACAATTTATCATATTTTAATAGAATACATAATAAGTATAAGTGTAGTCAAGGAATAAAGAAAAAAATATTCCAATCACAGGATGTTGCAAAACAGCGAATTTCTGATTACAAAAATTAGTTTATTTTGAAGCTAAAAATTAAAAATAGTAAAAGGAACCACAACTTCAATTTAAGAGCCCTCTCTAACAATATCCAACACGATATGATACGTGAGAATAAATCATATCCACTTTCCGATACACAAAAGTATCTCAACCAATGCTCAAAACCTTATGTCTTCAGATCATTATAATATTTCTTTTATATGGTAGTACTTGCTTTGAAGATAACGAATATAAATTTTTATCTTTTTATTACCATTATTTTTCTAGTTATAACAATTTTTAAAATCCAAAAACCGCAATTTTTGAAAATAGTTAAACACATGTAGCTCAAAAACTATTTGCCCTAGAAAGTTGAAACTGGTACCATTAACTTCAGACTTAAAAGGGCTTTAATTTGACATATGACAACATGATAATACAATTCAACCCTTTGTCCACAATCCAAAAAACTGAATTTTATAAAAAACCCGAAATCGGAATTTTTAATTTTTTTGAAAAAAATATATGTTATACCTAACCTCTTAAGTAAGTTGTATACAAAGTTTCATGATGGCGTTCCAATGGTAACACACAGAAATAATTTTTAATCTGAGTTAAGATATATGGAAATCTGGTACATTTAGTACAGTATAATTATGTTACTAACAAGTAAAGATCGCAAGGCCGGACCTATCGATTTTGATGAAATTTGAATAAGTTGTAGAACACTAAAAAATAAGCGACGCGTATTTTTTTATTTGCGGAAAAACGGTTTGAAGGGGTGAAATCGCTCTTCAAAAATTGGGGCAAAATTTAATTTTTCAAATATTTCGAAAACGGTAAGAGATAGGAAGATATAGAGTAAATGCTTAAATTGATGATATTGCTCTTTTTTGAAGAGCTATCTATTTATTCAAATTACACCAACAGAGGTAGTTGGGATTAAAAATTAGGGGGTTAATTTTGCGAAAGGGGGTTAAAAATTAAATATATTAAAATTTGTTTGCAGATTTCAAACGTACGTAAAAAAATCTAATCGACCTGTTTTTGTTCAATTTTTTAATACATATTAAATCTAGTGGTTAATTAGGGGGTGACTGTGTTTTTAAAAATTGTTATAACTCAAATACGAATACTCAAAAAAATATAAAACTATTTTTAGCCACATTGATTTGAAGAAACTATTCACCAAATATCATGCATTTTAAGAACATTGATGTTTAAAATTATGTTTTTATTGGTTGATTTGATATGGACTTACCCCTAAGAAATTTAAGAAAATTATTTCTTGTTATTTATTAATTGAAATCTATATAGGTACCTATAGCACATAGAAGCAAAATACTTCGGAATTCTAAAATAACACAAACAATAAAACTGACTATTATAATTATGTAATAATTTTACTATAAGCGTATGCGAGACATTGTCATAAAAATAAACATTTGTTTTTAATTTTTCTCGAACCCATTTACATAGGATAATATTAGTTAATTTTTATGAAATTTGGTGAAAAGTTTCGAAATTCAAAACTCTTGGACAAGTTCGTTAGCCAGACACGCGGATGCCCAGAAGTAGGTTTTTCGGGCATTTTTTGTCAACAAAATGATTTTTTTGCTAGAAATAAGCAACTTTTCAACTTTTTTTTACACTAATTGAAAGGAGGAGGCAAATTACGTAAAAAATGTTTTTGAACCATTCCTCTAGGTTAATTACTTTTCGAGAAAAACTAGGAAATACGTCGTTCTCCATTTCACTGGCATTCACAGTCTTGTTTTCTATCTCATGTTTTGCGATGCTACATTCGAACAAAAAGGCTTTATAAGTGGCGTGTCACGACTTTTTTAATCCAATTTTTAGTTTTTATAATATACCTATTCCATTTTTTTATAGAAAAATTATCAAGAATATTTGTTTTATGTAATATTGTTAGAATTTAGATTATGTTTACACGTTACCAAAAATTATTAAGAGTTTGCTATAAATGAATAAAAATTACGTTAAATCATACCGAAATAATAATATTTTTACGTAAATTTCTGCCTGATTGATAATACAGTTTTGATTAGAACGTATAAACATAGCAATCTAATCTTAAATAATTTTGCATATTAATTTTTTTTTTTGTTAAATTCATAATTTTGACATATTCTGTCATTTCGTTTTGGAAATATTACAAAATTTTAACGCGAATCATTTAAAAAGAGTTAAATTAGTAAATTAAAGACAAACATTTATATTTTTATATGTGTAATGAACATTTTACAGTTTTTCAAAAAAAAAATAAAAATTTTTATTTTACATAAGTACTTACAACAATTGTATTAGAAAGGTAATTCAAGGGTAAATTTTTTTTATTTCTTTCACTAATTTATAATTTTCGTTTAGAATTTTATTCTTTACGAAAGAAAATCTTCGTCGTCTAATTCGTTTCGAGCCAAAATTATAGCCGCGTATATCAAATGATTATTACAATTTATCACATATTTTACTATTATAAGTGAATGAAAAATATACTAAAAAACTGAAGTTTGTTTAATAAAAGCCATACATCTGCTCAATTTACCTTAAAAATGCCTGAAAATAAAATATTTTTCAATAATTAACGAAGAAAAGGCATAAGAGGTAATTTTTATGATATTTTTTTGAAAATTTCAAGATGAAATGATGTTTGATAGTAGGGTTACAAATAATTTTTTTTTTGTTTTGTAGAATCTGGTAAATAGATATGGTAATAAGTACTCGCCTTGAAAAACTCAAACAAGTATTTTAAAAAAAATACCTTTTCTTAAAGAAAATATTAAAATTATGTGCAAATGTCGTCCTGATAAACTGATATATTTGTACACCTTGAGTGCTGTAGTCACAGCGAATGCATATTTTTAAAATATCCTTTTGAATTTTGTAACTCAATCATAAAAAATAAAATCTCCGTAAAAAATGTAACTGACCTGTTTTTTCTCAATTTTCTAGCATTAAGTCTAGGGGTAGTTAACTAGAGGGGGATTGTGTCGACATTTTAATGTAAAATATAGTAATTTTAACAGTTTTCAAAAGAAAGTTTCGATTTTAACAATAAAAAAATTTTAAAAAATGTTTTAGTTCTGCCAGGATTGCCAAAAAGGGACGGAAAGGCTTTTTTTGCAATTCCGGGACTAAAATACATGATTTAGTCCCTCATAATAGGGAGTAAAGTGCCACTTTTAGTCCCAAGGGACTAAAAAATTATTTTGCTGCCGCTTTTAAGCCAATCAGCAAACGGAATTTATAGAATGGCATCAGTCAGTAAGTTTAATTTATAGACCACAGTACTCTAATTCAATTATTATTTAAATAGCGTTACTAGGCAATTAACTATTATTTATAAATTAATTTAAACTATAATAGTTGAAAAAATATTCCCAGACACTATTGTATGTTTCCTTCTTTTTTGTCCTTGTCGTACACTTTTCAACACTACACCAGTGTCGTTAATCAGTGGTTTTTATTTAGTTTTTTAAATATTTGACATAATAATATTTCATCTTAAAAAAGTTAGAAAAATGATGCAATACTGTAAAGAAAAGTGAAATATGTTATTTTCAATTAGAATAAACTATTTTCGTTTGATTTTAACTGATTTGAAAATTCTAAGCAGTACATATTGATATCCACTGATTTTTGTTTTTCGAAATTATATTTTTAATAGTATTAAATATTTTGCAATGAATCCAGTCATTCAGTTATTTTATGTATATGTTTACAATTAAGTCATAATATATCATTAATGTCGTTTGTTTTCGGTTTCTTTAAGAAATATTCTTCTGTAATCAAATTACTATTGAATAAACAAAATTTACATAAAAATATAAAATAGTGTTATTAACTTATTATTTATTATTATTTCGTAACCTAATGTTCAATTAGTACCCTATGCACTATTTATTTGTTTGACTGGAATTAGAAAAAGACAATTATCCGTTGACAAAGAAACTATCAAAATTGTCTGGTAATATTTTTTCAACTATAATTTAAATGTAGGCAAAGGATAACAGAACAGGTATGTCTTGAGGAAATTTTATTTAGAATTAATGTTTACATTTATATTTATATTATTGCAACTCGATATTTTAAATAAATCATTATTTAAGCTGGAAGATTCATTTCCATTAAGGGTTAATTCAGAAGTCGATTTCACATCCTTTTATCCGAAAATTTGGTCTGCTATATCTTTTTTATTATTAATTGAATTTTCAACATAGCCTTTTTCCACTGTCGAAGATTTACAACCAACCCCCCCCCCCCCATGTCGTTTGACAATGTCGATGTTTGCCCCCAAATCTGCTAATAAATAGATGCACCCATTGATTTTGACTTTTCATAAAAGAATGCTAGCGATACATCTTCGTTATAATAATTCTCCAATTTTCTTTCACTGCACCATGTAATAAATATTTTATATTGCTCTTCATATTTTTTTATTTTTTTATTTTTTTGGTAGCCGTTCTTCTACAGCCTTATTAGCAACTATTTCTATATCAAACTGATGGAAATTACCAATTTTTTTTTCTTATTTTCTAAAAATTTAAATCAAAAAGTAATAATTTGAAGATTTACATGCAAAATTTCTAATGCAAATGGCGTTAGTAAATAAATTTTATTGACAAAGATTGCTACGCAATTTAAATATTTTATACGTATAATATGGTTCATTTCTTCAAAGTATACTTGATTCATTCATATAATATTATCATATAGTATAAACGATGTTTTAAGAATTTTTTTTTTTTTTAATTTATTTGATATTTATAACAATATTTTTGAATTGCAAAAAATAATATATACTCCACGGGACTAAAGTGTATATTTTGATCCCTCGTGTGAATTGTTGCCCTCGGGCAACTCATATGTGTGCAACTCACATATTAGATGTTGATATATACAAACAATATTAATGTGTTAAGATTTACAGGTTTTATGGTTTTTTTTTTTTTAGTAGGATAACTTTTTATAGGTAGGGGAGAGGTGTGTCAGTAGTAACAGTGGGTCAATTGTAACTTTGAAATTTGCGAGACATCTATTAATCCTATTGAGGAATATTGCGTATCATACGGTGGCTCCTGAAGTTGTGCTTTACTGACAAAACTTACAGTTAATACCATGTGGCGGTTTTCTCTCAGCAATGCCAAATGTGTTTATATAAGCTAATCGTAAATTTTGAGATGGGTGACAATTTTTTGATTTTTGCAGTAAATACCCCATCGCTTGGAAGTAAAATGATTTTATTGGAAACACAAACAAACAAATAGTATTATCAAATAGGCAACTTCGCTTTTTTAAAGGTAGTTAAAATTTTAAGATTTTTTTTTTTTAAATTAAATAGCACTGCAACAATTGTAACAAATTTAGTAGTGTCAATTGTAACCTGTTACAACTGACATTCCAGTAGTTTTATATATCCACAATTTTTCTTTTTAGTATTTTAAATTTAAGGAACTGAGCACATAGAGCCGAGAGTGAGTATAGGGTTTTAAATAAAGTTTACAAACTCTTACGGTTTTTCAAAATTCTAATTTTTGAGGATTAATTTTAAATTTTATGGCTAATAAAAGCTTTTTTAGTTTACATTATTTTTTTTCTGAATAATGCTTTGTATTGTGTTAAAAATTGATGTTAAATAAAATTAAATTTCAGGTATGAATCGAATAATAAAGGTAAACGGTTTTGATTAATAATTTAAAAAAAAAAAAAAGATAAATAGCTTTCATTAATGGTTACACTTTGGAAAATCCGTTTGTTTTTTATATCGATTTTCGGTTACGGTTATCACTAGATTCAAAGCCAGCACGATTAGTTTTGCCGGTTTTGCCTATTGGATCAGTTCTTAATCTGATTCACGCTGTTTTACAAATAAAGAAAAAATGCTATATAAAACAAAAGCTAGGATAGGAACCGTATTCCATAATGCATACCTGAATATCGTTAGAAGAGTAATAGAAGGAAAAAAATCAGACCTGTTGCCAGAGACTGTGGTATTTGTCACCTTACTAACTCAATATGTAAGGAAGAATTTTGGAAACTAAATTAATTATAATAACTTACATGTAAATTCCACTAAATAATGAGTGTTACAATTTGACCTAAGCCCTGTAACAATTGATCCTCTGACGGTGACGATTGTAACATTACACTTTGGTCCACATAAATGCAGTGATTTCAGTTAAGGATCAACATAGAATATTTTTGTGTAGCTCATTCAAAACCTGAAAGATGTCCGTATCTTGTGCCAAAAATTTAATTCACTGTGACTAATAAATACAAAGTTACTAGCCTGTATATTTTTTTTTGTTACTACTGACACACCTCTCCCCTATATGTGGTGACTAGGGTTGCCACCGTCTTTTAAGAAAATAAACTAATTTTAAGATTTTGTGCAAAAAAACAAAGTACAATTAACTAAAAATACCCCTGTCGCAGCATCTGCATAACATAGCGAATTTCCAAATCTTGGGCACTGGCGGATCTCATCTAAGACCTGTACCTATTTAAAATAGTTTAGCTTTCTAAGAGTAAAAGAATTTTTAAAATCGGTTGGGTAATTAGTTTTGGTATTTTTGGGGACCCAAGAACCCGAACGAATTTTGTGCAGCATAGTTGTATCCATCTAAAATAATTTAGTTCTCTAGCAGTGAGAAATTTTTTAGCATCGGTTCGATAGCTTATTACTGGCGTTTTCGGATCTGCAAGATCCCGGTGGACCTCTTTAAAAAATCAGCTCGACCGTATATTCTAGGCGGACTTTATGTAATATATATATATATATATATATATATATATATATATATATATATATATATATATATATATATATATATATATATATTTATATATTCAAAACCCGTTGTGTAGCATTCTACGCCCCATTTGCATCCGCAGGACAGTTGTGGATCTCAGATAACACAACCTGTACCTATCTAAAATAGTTTACCTCGGTAATAGTAAAAAAGTTTCAAAATCGGTCAGTTATTTTATTTTTGACATTTTTAGGTCCTACTGACACTTCAGACCTTACATAACGTAATCTATATGTATCTAAAATGGCTTAGCTCCCCAACAGTGAAAAAATTTTCAAAATCGGTCGGTTAGTTTATTTTTGACACTTTTGGATCCGATGGACCCTGGCAGACTTTACATAACGTAGTCTATATTTATCTAAAATAGTTTAGCTCTGTAACAGTGAAAAAATTTTCCAAATCGGTCAGTTAGTTTATTTTTACCACTTTTGGGTCCCATGGACCCTGGCGGACCCTAAATAACGTAATGTATGTCTATCTAAATTAGCTTAGTTCGCCAACAGTGAAAAAATTTTCAAAATCGGTCGGTTAGTTTATTTTTGACACTTTTGGATCCCATGGACCCTGGCAGACCTTACATAACGTAATCTATATTTATCTAAAATTGTTAACTCTGTAACAGTGAAAAAATTTTCAAAATCGGTCAGTTAGTTTATTTTTGACACTTTTGGGTTCTATGGACCTTGATGGACCTTACATAACGTAATTTATATTTATCTAAAATAGTTTAGCTCTGTAACAGTGAAAAAATTTTCAAAATCGGTCAGTTAGTTTATTTTTGACACTTCTGGATCCTATGGACCCTGGCAGACCTTACATAACGGAATCTATATTTATCTAAAACAGTTTAGCTCTGTAACAGTGAAAAAATTTTAAAAATCGATCAGGCAGTTTATTTTTGACACTTTTGGGTCCTATGGACCCTGGCGAACCTTACATAACGTAATCGATATTTATCTAAAATAGTTTAGCTCTGTAACAGTGAAAAAATTTTCAAAATCGGTCAGTTAGTTTATTTTTGACACTTTTGGGTCCTGTGGACCCTGGCGGACCTTACATAATATATTCTAAATCTATCTAAAATAGTTTAGCTCTGTAACAGTGAAGAAATTTTTAAAATTGGTCGTTTAGTTTATTTTTTGCAATTATGGGATCAGTAAATCCTGGCGAAACTCATACAAGTCTAGTACTCTAACAGTAAGAAAAGGGTTCTAAGGATCTCATATAACTTATGGCAGTCCGTAAGCTTCTTGCGGACATCATTTAATTAATTAATACAAATACTTTAACTTACTAACTGTGAAAAAATTTTTAAAATCGATTGGTTAATTAATTTCTGGCCTTTTTAGGTCCCGAAAACCTTGACCTCACATAAAATACCTTAAATCCATTTGAAATGGTTTAATTATTTAACATTATTAATTATTGGTGAAAAAATTTTCAAAATCGATTCAAAATATTTTTCCGTACATACATATGTACATTGTGCATATTTTGTTTTGTTTCATATATTTAATAATATTATATCATAATATAATCTTCAATTTCTTGTTTACTTAAAAATTCAATAAAAAAAAAAAAAATTCTTCATTACATTAGCTTAGAAAATCTGTTTAATTTACATTTTTTAACATGAGATAGAACCATGCTAATTATAATGCAATAAATGAGAAACAAAACTCTATACATGTATGTGTGTTATTACACATATATGTGAATAGTCTTCACTTGTTCTCACAAAATTCTTTAATAAAAAAGTGAAATATTTTTATACTTCATAAAGAACTGAGATATAAATATAAATTACTTATTAGACTAACAAAGAAAGAATAAAAGTGAAAATTTACATTTTCTCGAAAAATACTTAAAATAGAAAGAAAATTATAAGAATATTTTCTTCATAATTTTTTTTTTCCTTTTCAACGATGTAAAAATCGAACTGCCTTATGATAGGATCGAATGATAAAAAATGGCCAGAAAACCTACTTCTGGGCATCCGACGTGTCTGGCTAACGAACTTAGCCAAGCCAATTCAGAATCCAGTCCGCACACAAAATTTCATAAGCGTTAGACGTTTCGTTCGAGAGTTATCGTGGGAACACATAAATATATATATATATATATATATATATATATATATATATATATATATATATATATATATATATATATATATATATATATAAATTTTAGTGAATATGATTTTCGTATTCTAGGGACCTCAAAACAGATTTCTCCCATAGTCCCGGACTCAGATTGCGTCATGAGACCTACTGTAATAGCTGAATTTCGAGTTTTCGAAATTCGCTAAAAAGTAGGCGTTCCCACTCTTTTGGATTTTGTAGTACAAGAAAATCCTTATAAAACCGCATTTATCAGCTTACTCCCACTTAACCACTTTTAACGAGTCAGAGTTAGATCTTACGCAATTTAATAAACAGTGCCGTTTTGGTTCTTTTAAACTCATTTAAGATATTTATTGTTAGTGATATTTGAATTATTTCCTTAACTAATAAATTAAATTCCGTACACTGATGATTTTGTAGATTAAAAAAAATAATTCTAAGTGGCGTCTGTATTAGACAAAATTCTGGAAAAGGGACGTAGAATCTCACTATCATTAATTATTATGTCTTGTAATATTTTGAAAAATTATTTTTTGAACTAGAATAAGTTAATAGGAGGAAATTCGCTATGTTATGCAGATGCTGAGACAGGCGTATTTTTAACTTTCCATTGGAAGTTATTGTAATGGATCCGATTTTACAAATCGCTAATTTTGACATATCTCCACGATTCAAGGTCACTAGAATTCGAATCCATCGTTTTTAGCGTGATGTCTGTGTGTGCGTTCGTTAGTTCGTTCGTTCGTTCGTGAATTTTTTTTCGTCTCGCATACCTCGAGAACAAATGATATCAACTCCGGACTAATTTCATTAGATGTGTAATCAAAGAATAAAAGCCGGATAA
This sequence comes from Brachynemurus nebulosus, assembly GCA_035578155.1. Taxonomy (NCBI): domain Eukaryota; kingdom Metazoa; phylum Arthropoda; class Insecta; order Neuroptera; family Myrmeleontidae; genus Brachynemurus; species Brachynemurus nebulosus. Next base: position 305,781 of record JAPWDM010000024.1, read on the forward strand.
AGTTTTCAGCAAACTCGGATTAGCGGTTTGCTTTTTGTGATAAAAAAACGGAATTAACTTTATTAACATAACATAGATTGTATGGATTTTTTACCATGTCTTTATTATACAATGGCCTAAGAACCTTTGTGATGTTAAAAACGCCGGTAAATTACTGTAAAATTTAAAAAAAAAAAGAAAACAACTAGATGGAGAAACGAAATAAGAAACTTTTTGTGAAATATTTTTTGTCTCGCGTATCTTGAGAACAAATGATGTTATCATTTGTTTGATAAAGGTGGAGCCCCCACCCTTAGGTACAGTAGGCGAAGCCCTCGGTGTGGTGCAAGGGGCAAAGCCTCTATCAGGGGTCCGGAGGAGGAGTCCCCTGAATTAAAAAAAAGTTATTCATTTGCAATAGTCTTTAAGGGCATCCAGTGGGAAGTTGACAGTGTGGGTAGGCCTGTTGCCCAAATTTTTATTATTAAATTTAAAAAAAAAAATGAAAGATGTTCAACTAACTGAGGACCATCATTTTATAAATTATGTCATTAATGTATCCGAAAATATTCCGCATTACTGTAAGATAAATATTTTTCTGCGGAAACAGAATAGGAGGAAAGAAGTAGATCAATTCACATCTTTGTACTCTATACTTCTCTTCATGACAATTTTTCATTTCTTTTTTCATGTATACTGTGTGCGTATTTTCTTCAATTTTCTACAAGAATTCAAAAAAAAAAAATTGTGTAATTTTGTTATACAAATATAAATAAATAATACATATATAATATTAAATTGAATTTTTTATCTTTGAAATAATTTCGTACTGATTTATTACGGAATAAAATCACAATAATAGCAACCATAACTTTTTATTTATACTTTTACGTACAATATAAATGAACGAAAGTGACCCAATTATGGACATATTTTCTCCGTAATAACATACATATAAATATAATATATAACGAATATAATAGCAACAGTGACGTAACTAAACAATAGAGCATGTGGAGCAAGGCGTGCAGCAAGAAAGGGCGCAACAAAAAAGACACGAAAAAGCCCTAAAATGAAAACAGAAGATTAAAAGATAAAAATAGCTGTCGCCCAAGTATGTAGATGTACTTTTAAACAAAGTACGATCAAGTTTACTCAGCTTGACTATAACATGCCTCTACCTCATTGCTTATTTTTCTGATGTTATCATAACTTGTATATTTTTTTACCTATCTCTACCGCAACTGCAGGGAAATCTTTTTCTAAAGTGAAAATTATTAAAACTTAAACTAATATCACACGAAGCTTGTTTCACCACTAAATTGGCTGCTTGATTTCGTTGCTGCGCTCCAAATGGGCTGCTGTGTTAGGCACTATGATCGTTCTTCTTCGAAGCTGATTGAATACGATGTGTGTTGCTGATTCCATTGCGTTTACTACGCGTTTACTGCCGCGGTATTATCGTCTATCGGTGTTGGTAACAAAGGGGGTCCCACGTGAGAAAAACGACCTTCTTATTGGTTAACGATTAAATATGACAAGTGTTTACGCAGCAGAGCCAATAGTGACGTTATATTTCATCACTAAAGCCAGCACTAATTCCAACAGACAATTTTGTGTTGTGTAATGCGGGCATTATTTAACTAATATTGTGATTTCACAACTTGCTACTGAACAAAACAAGACTAAAAAGAAAATGGCTAATTTTTAATTTAAATTTTATACGCAAATGTAAAATTTTTTTTTTGACTTACTCCAGCTCCAACAAGGAAAGGTATCCAACTGTATCTCTCAAAAATTTTTGAAATTTTAGTGGATTGTAGATCTTATTAAAACTAATCACGAACTATACTTCGTTCGTGCCTATAAGCGGTTTAAGGGGGTGAAACTCACCCCTGAAAATTTGTTTTTTTTTTTAATTTTCTTAAATATCTTGGAAATGGTAAGAGTTTTGGTAGGGAAACTATATATATTTGTAAATGGTACTTTAAGATCTTTATTATGATACCAAAATTAAAGTTATAAAATCATTGAGATTTCATCCCCCACCGCAACCCCTAATTTTATCAGGTATTTTTTGCTAAAAGAGGAGGCTGTTATGTGTAAATAAAAGAATTTTTAATTAATATGTTTTACGTCACACAAGAAAATTGAAAAAAACTCCAATTTTCAGGGGTGAGTTTCATCCCCTTAAACCGCTTATGAGCACGAACGAAATATGGCTCGTGATTAGTTTCAATAAGATCTACAATCCACCAAAATTTCAAAATTTTTGGAGAGATACTGTTGCATACCTTTCCTTGCAAGAGTAAAAGGGTTGGTCAGGAATGTAATAAGGTGAAGGGGCGCATCTAGCTACGCCACTGAATATCAGTGTATACAATATACCTACTTTGTATGTAATATTCTATTGAATTTTTGTAGACGTTTAATAATAATATAGCAATGTATTATGTATTTTGTTACGTAGAAAAAAATTATAATTAATGCCATTTGGTTTTCATTTGGCCACATATTGATAAAGTAATGCGCATTTTATTTTTTCAGGACAATAAGAAAATTGAACAAAAATACTAGAACTACACGGTGGCAATTTTTTTTCTTGCTTTAATAGTATATTATTCAACAAGCTAGTAATGATAGCTATTACTCACGAAGATGAAATTGAGACACATTTCGACAATTGTCGCCATGCATCTGAGTGAGTAATAGCCATTGCAAGCGAGTAGAATACGATATTTTTTCTACGACTTTTCTTTTTTTGATTTAAATATCGAATATTTTTAAATCAAAAGAATACAATTTTTAATCTATCTCTAATTTAATTAAATGTTTATATATGTACAAACGATGAAAACAAAATACAAGCTACTTTGTTTACTTAGATGTTATTACGCCATATATTTGAAATTAAAAATTGATACGTACCTATATTATACACAAAACAAAAGCCAGCCCATTGAATAATGGTTAATACGGTGATTTCATTGGTCAAAAAGGTAGTGAGTAATGAAAATTCCTCCACACCTTTGAATAATGCCTAACTTTCTCAACAATTAACGGATATGTAATGAGTGTGTTCTTCAACAGGAGTACAAAAAAAAAATAATTATACACGAATATTATAAGTACACTGCAACTAATCAAACTAAAGAAATATTTGCTAACTATAAGTATTTTTATTCTAGGAAGCTTATTATGCTACTTTTTCTGTTAAAGTTAAGCAAAATCGGAAACACATCGTCAGTGCATAATAAAATTAGTCAATTTCGAAAATTAATTCACGATAATAACCGCAACAATTAACTAACAAATGTCTAAAGTAATTGACCGCCCGCGCCCGGTTCGTATATAAAAGCTTTATATATACATATATTTTAGTAATGATTATATACATAGGAATTACATAAATGTATGTAATAATATATACTTTTTTCCGTTGTTTGAGGTTTGGTTTCAACACTTTCACTCATACCGCTTGCCGTCTGCCAATCTATTTATTTTCTCTTTTTCCTCGATATACAACCTTCGTGTATTTTATTTTCCATCTTTCTTTAGTTTACAATTTAGTTTCTGGTTTTTCTTCAATACTACAACGTACGTGATGATAACATACGGATATTTTTTTGTGGTCATTACCATGATCATTGCGTAATACTTTACTACAGACATTTATTTAACGATCACCTTTTTTTAAGGATATTTTCCACTAAATTGTTTATATTATTAATGTATGTACAGGCGATTTCAATATTGGATGGATATTTTCTGCGCACAAGGGAAAATATTTTGATGTAAAAGGGTAGTACTTCAATTTACTGAAATTTTTAGAACACTGATCAACAATTGTATTGTGTAGTTCGTTAAGGAAAATTGAACAAAAGATTTCAGCATCTCCAAACTTTGACAAACAAAAACGTAATGCTAAAGGTTGTCATCTACATAAAGTAACACAACATTCTTATTTTTTTTAAATAGTATTTATTTTTTAAGCGATTTTATTCATAATAAAGATAAACATATACATTTACAATAATAGCAGTAGACCAGCTCTTTTTCTTTAATTGGTTTGTAAACTATAGTACCGACATCAAGTATTTTGCCAATATTTTTGCTATAGATGTCTTAGACCGCAACTCAAGCTTTTATTACCTTTCCACAACTACTCTTCCAATCATTGTTTTCCATTGAATAAGTGTTTAAAAGAACAGAGTGCATTACAAACCCGTGTACATTTAGGGAATGCGGGTTTGAATTGAACACGTGTTAGGAAGTGGAATTAACGCTGTCGATTGCGTGTTCAATAGAATCACTGTAACCTTGCTACTTTTGATATAGAACTGTTTTAGCTTTACTACTGCTGGTACAGAACTACTGTCACCTTACTACTTTTAGTACAGAACCGCTGTAACCTTACTACTTTTGGAACATAACTACTATCAGCTTACTACATTTAAAATAGGACTGCTGTGACTTCGCTACTTTTGATATAGAAATTTAATAATTAAAATTACTGAAAAAGTAAATCGATCTTGACTAACAGTAGGCTCGAGGTGATTTATCTTCAGTCTCGGAAAAGATTTTCCTGTAGATACAACGGTAATTGTTTAACTGGTAAAGTTAATATAGTTTTTATATTTTAGCAACAAGCTTACAGTTCAAAAAATTACAAATTGTAAGTAATTGATATCTACAATTTTGGCGGCCAAAACTGAGTAGTTATGGAGATAACTAATCGAAAGAGGTATATTAAGTTATAGGTTATCTGCGCCTGATAGAAAGTCCCAATAGTAACTCTATTGTCGTTTATGTGACACTGCAGGTTCTTCATATGTATAACTTCCCTAGATCGAAACAAAACCAGTATAGAAATATAATAGAAAATTGTCAAAAAATGTGGTGTAGTAGGCATTCTTTAATATTCTACATGTTAAAAATGCCTACTACACCACATTTTTTGACAATTTTCAATTATATTTCTATACTGGTTTTGTTTCGATCTAGGGAAGTTATACATATGAAGTATCTGCAGTGTCACATAAACGACAATACAGTTACTATTGGGACTTTCTATCAGGGGCAGATAACCTATAACTTAATATACCTCTTTCGATTATTCTTGATTATCTCGAAAACTATAGGAGATAGGAAAAAACACTTTATGAGACACAACACTTTATTTTTAAAGTACTTCCGATTGATGTATATAATTCCAGGGTCGGACCCACTGGTGGGGCGGTTCAACAGATTAGAAATGAAAAATTTTTTTTACCATGTTCCAGCTCTTGAATTTTAATGAGACTTGGTGCAGTAATTAAGTGCATTAGGGCACAGTTACTGAACTTTTTTTGAAGTGGTCACTCAATTGGGACCCTATAAAAATAACATTGGATCGGATACTATCCTTGTTATTTTCCTTAATAACGAGGACTGATATGATAATAAATATGTCTAATATTCTTGAGAATGTTTGCCTTCATGTGGATTTGGAATTATTTTCCTAAGTTGAGTAGTACCAAGAAAGAAATTTTTGTAATTTTTTAAATTTTTTTAGTTATCTCCATAACTACTCAGTTTTGGCCGCCAAAATTGTAGATATCAATTACTTACAGCCTTACCGTACCGGTAATATAGTTATTAAAATAATTCGCTCCGGGGCAGATTCACCTTTACTTATCCGGCTATATCCTTTTGTTCATATAAAATTTTTGTATAAGAAGAAACGAAATCTTTAACTTTTATCACTTAGGAATCATAGAATCGCATTTAGAAATCATACTTCTCTAATCTTTTCTCCATCCTGCCTCACTCTGACTAACTGACTGGCGACGCCCTTGACAACTATTATCAATATAATTTTAAAATCATTAAATAGATGCAAGATATTTTCTGAAAATTTCATAAGAATCAGAGCAAGTAATTTACACGGAGAAAATGGAATAATACACGATGTTTTCAAAAAGATAACTGCAGACAATCGTTTGATAATTTTCCTGTTTAATTAATAACACTCCGTGCGTTTTTCATTTACGTTTTCTGATTCTGTATCAGAATGAATTTTTTTTATTTATAACAGATAATTTAAACAGTTAAAAAATTTTCAGTACCAATTATTTTGATTGTCTTATTTTAGTATCAGAACGAGTAGTTAAAATAACATTCAAAATTTGAAGGCATATCGATTTGCCTCTCCTTTTGGATAGGAATTTTAAGAAAAAACCGTATTTTGAAAATATTCAAATTAACTGAAATTATATTACTTGTGTAGATGAAAAAAAATTTTTCTGGGAAAAGCTCTGTTTATACTTTTAATAATTTGGAAAAAATATTAACAGTTGCAGATTTTCACATAAAACAATGCAAATTATTTATCGGTAGATACTAGATAGTTTTCGAGTATTAAAATTACAATATTGAGTCTTTTAAAAGTAGACACATCATTCTTTCGGTCTAGTTTTTTTAATTTCTTTTTACTTCTTCACTCATAAATACTTTATTTGTGTATAAAAACGAAATTTTGAAGCTTGTCAGTATTCTGCTTTGACTTTTTTTTAGTAACAATTTGCAATATACACGAATTTGAAATAATTGTTCGACCTACAGGACTTTCAAAACTTAACTAATTCTGCTGTTTACCCAATTTCGTTTCTATCAAGATTTTTACGTTTTTATAAAAATTGTTTATCTACAATTTTAGTATAATCTATAATACACTTTATTTAAAAGCAAATATAAAATCCTTTCATGAATTAATATAATAAGCTACTACCATACATAGAGGTTATTTTCTAAATTGATTTAGTTGAAGGATACACATCAAAGGAACATAGTATATTTAGGTTAACTATATATATATATATATATATATATATATATATATATATATATATATATATATATATATATATATATATGTATATATGTATGTATATAGATATTATTTTTAATCTTACTAATAGATTCTGTATATATGTATACATATATATAGATAGTTTTATACATTTAAATTTCAATATTAACTTGACCTATTTCCATTATCCGGTCTATTTTGGTCCAGTTACTCAACTCAATTTAATAGATAAAATTAAACTTATATAACAGTAATTTATGTTCAATATGTATAAAGGCAATATGTATCTAGAAGATGTTAATTGTCGTATTCTAAGTAACCGCTTTAATTTAAACTAAACACAGAAGTCACTTATAATTACAGAACTTCATTTTGTTGCAGTTCGTATATTGCTGTTGAATAGCATATTATATTATTTTGACAAAAATTTCAGGTAGTTGAAAATAAAATACTGAATAGCTAGATCATAGGTATAAGGTATAAGCTATAAAATGTTAAGCGAAAATAATTTTCTATGGCAAATAAAGTTTAAGCTATCGTGAAAATTTCAGTTTTGCATTGATGCTTGTTTTACAACTAATCGTACATTAAAAATAAAGAATGAAAATATTTATTATTTAAAAAACTATTTTCAAAAAAGTGTAATACAGGGATATATTTTAAACAGTAAATAATAAAATACTCCTGTCGCAATACCTTGCATGACAATATACAAAATCACATTTTTGTGCGGTGTTTTCGTACGCGTGAATCAGTTTTAATGAAATTTGGTACCTGAGCACTTCAGAGGATCTCACTACTTTCTGTAATCAAAGAAATCCAAACAAAATTGGAGAAGGATTGAAACCACCCCCACCCCTAGATAAATTTACTCAGAATTTTTTTAATGATAATGATGAGATGAGGATTTTTAAAGGGAAGATTTATGCATTATCTTCATTTTTTGGCTCTTATAATAGTTTCATATTTCGAATAGTTTGAGGGGGGGGGGATTTTACTCAAACACTGATAACATACAGCTAAACTTTTTTTATGCGGTCTTTTTGTGCGATTTTTTATGCAACTTTTTTATGCGATTTTTAAAAAAATGGTCATTAAAATACATAATGTGAATCAAAATTAAGAGAAAGTGAGAAACTTAAACATTGACTATAGTAACTTTCTTCGATAAAGATACTTTTTATAATGGTTTTTAAGCACTTAATCAGTACATTGTCTAAGAACATAAGTTATTACATCATTAAGTTTTTTGCAGATGTATTTTACACAATTTTCATTATATTATAAAAATAAAATAAAATGTTTCCTCATGTAAATTAATGATTTATCTTGTTTACAAAAACAACTTCTGAGGAAATCGTGAAGTTTTGAGCGTTTTGAGTTATGTAAATTCGATGGAATAGTTTTTTTACCATTTGGACCGAATTAAACTTTTTGTAGCTATGTTTATGTTTTTAAATATATATATATATATATATATATATATATATATATATATATATATATATATATATATATATATATATATATAGTGCGGCAATTAAATTCCGGGACTCAAGCTATAAAAATGAAACAAAACAATTTTATTCAAATCTTTTTATTAAATTATTCAAAATATTCTCCTCCTACTTCAATACACTTTTTACAGCGATTCAATAATATTTCAAATGCCTGCTCAAGCTCAATTTTCGGTATTGTCTCTAATGTGCGCGTAGACTCTCTTTGGATGTTTTCAATATCATTAAAAATGCGTCCTTTCAACTTCATTTACATTTTTGGCACGAAGTCAAGTCTGTGTGTTAAATCATCCGCCGTATTCTCCCGATTTAGCACCATGTGACTTCTCTTTATTTCCAAAAATGAAAATAAAGTTGAAAGGACGCATTTTTAATGAAATCCAAAGAGTCTACACGCATATTAGAGGCAATACCGAAAATTGAGCTTGAGAAAGCATTTGAATTACTATTGAATCGCTGTAAAAAGTGTATTGAAGTAGGAGGAGAATATTTTGAATAATTTAATAAAAAGATTTGAATAAAATTGTTTTGTTTCATTTTTATAGCTTCAGTCCCGGAATTTAATTGCCGCACTGTCTATATATATATATATATATATATATATATATATATATATATATATATATATATATATATATATATATATATATATATATATATATATTTGTGCGATTCTTTTTAATGCGGTCCCTATCCACCGCACAAAGAAAGGTTCAGCTATATACATATTTGCATATATGTATATAAATTTTAATGAATGTCATTTTCGACTTCTAGGCACCATAAAACAAATTTTTATCATATTCCCAGATTCAGGTCGCATAATAGCTGAATTTCCAACTCAGAAATTAGCTAAAATTCAGATATTTCTTTCTTGTAATCAAGTGACAACATATTATCAGCGAAAAATTTTCAAAAAGAAACTTTTTTGTACTAAGCTAACTTTGATGGGGATGAGCAATATCTATTGACTTATTTTTCCAAAACACATCATTAAAAAACCGATTATGTCGATAAAACATACACAAACACATTAAATCAAGTGACAGTTACAAAATTTTTTACATTAGGAGTTACAAAATTTTAAATAGGGTTTCATAAATTGAGCGAATATATAGTTATTGTAACCAGAAATTAAAAAGATTTTATATTCTTTGACATGTTGAAAATATTAACGTTCAAAAGAGAAATACAGTAAATTATTTGTAATTAATTTCTAATTCATTTATTTGCATAAAATGTAAAATTATTTGTTTAGGTTCGGTATCAATTACATGCAACCATTTATGTTAGTAACTTAGTACCTACATATCTGGCCAGTATATTTATATAATGTAAATGTAAGGAAACATATGTTACCAGTCTCACAGAAATATAGCAGGAAAGATAGCAACCACTAAAATCATCTTATTAATAAAAACAACTAAATTTTATATTATAACAACTGCCAAGTAATCAATCTTGCTCAATATATTCACACATTTTACCATTATTTTCCTATATAAATACTACTGATAGTGCAAAGCCAATAGGCATGATCTAATGTTAGTGATCTAATATTTTAGTGTTCTATGTCTACTAACAAGTAAAGGTCTTGAAGTGATAATTCCCGATTTTGATGAAACTTGGTAGGTGTGTAGAACACAAAAAAATAACAGACACGTATTTTTCTTTATCTGCCAAAAACGCCATTTAAGGGGTGAAATCCACCCCCAAATTTGGGGTAAAAGTTTAATTTTGTCAAATTACTCGAAAACTATAACAGATAGAAAAAAGTTTAAATTGACACAACCCTTCATTTTTAAAGGTCTTCCTATTGATCTACTCAAATCCAGGGTCGGACCTACTGGAGGGGCCTTGACTATAAAATTGGGGGTAAAATTTGAAATCGGGTGAATATGGTTGGACCAATCAAAATATTTAACGTAAAGGCTTTTAGCAAAAACAGGTAAACTAGTATTTTTGATGTAGTTTTCATATTTGATATCAATATTTTGATTGGTCCAACCATATTCACCCGATTTCAAATTTTACCCCCAATTTTATAGTCAAGGCCCCTCCAGTAGGTCCGACCCTGGATTTGAGTAAATCAATAGGAAGACCTTTAAAAATGATGGGTTGTGTCAATTTAAACTTTTTTTCTATCTGTTACAGTTTTCGAGTAATTTGACAAAATAAAATTTTTACTCCAAATTTGGGGGTGGATTTCACCCCTTAAATGGCGTTTTTGGCAGATAAAGAAAAATACGTGTCTGTTATTTTTTTGTGTTCTACACACCTACCAAGTTTCATCAAAATCGGGAATTATCACTTCAAGACCTTTACTTAGTATAGAACACTAAAACACACATTAAATGTAAACCACATTGCCCAATAAAACTAGTACATTTTAATTTTTACTTTGCCAAAGAATGTTTGGCCATTACATTTCATGTCTTTGAAAAGTAATTAGAAATTTTAACATGAATATGTTTTTGGATTCAAATAGAGATTAAAAAATTCCTTAAGCCTAAGATTGGTATTTATAAAATTAGTATCTATAAAAATGTAACGGTTCGCGTAAAGTATAATACTTATCTTGGTATAAACCGTATTTTCGGGTGTATAACACGCACCTTGAACACCCAAAATATTGTCCAAATTTCTTAGTGGGCATTATACGCCGAATATAAAATTGAGTGAAAATTATAATGGTTTTTATTTTAATATTATATATTCTTCTGTCAATAGTAAGTCAATTACCGAATAAATAAAAAATAATGAATATATATACAAAATGAGTAGGTATTATGAATTTATCCTCATTTCAAATACAACTGATCATGAGTTATCGTTAAAAAATTAAATAATTCTTATATTCAAAACAAATCAATCTTCTATTCTTTTCTAAAAACAAACTGCAAATTTAAAATTTACGTAAATGCAATAATGAAAGGGATAAAGTCAAGGAAACGGAAATTATTTAAATTCCAAGTGATGAAACATGGTTTGATGAAGGGGTGTATTTAGCAAAAGTTTAAATAATATCGCGTCAAAATAATGTTTAAAAGTAATTAACAGACAATAGCAGTAAATTTATTGAAAATTGGACACCTGTTGTTTTGTTTTCAAATTTAATTTTTTTCAATTAAAGAAAACTTTAATAACTATGGATACCCATATAAAAATGATACCTACCCATAAAAAACAAGCATACTCTGATCCCAACAATTTTTTCTTTAAATTTTGTACATATGTTCTTACTTCGTTGAAACCGACTATATACATATATATATATATATATATATATATATATATATATATATATATATATATATATATATATATATATATATATATATATATATATATATATATATAAATCCCAAATTGAAAAGCTTCTTACGAAAATTTTACTTCAGAAAAGGATAGCGAGTGGAGCGAAGCACTGGTTTTACATAGAATTTCGGAATATTTGTTTTAGAAGTAATATGACTTACAATTAAGATAATTCTAGATGGGCGAAATCGCAGGGTGTAGGAATTGAACTACAGAACAATGTTTTTACAAGCAGCGGCGAAAATTCTCTGATCTTTTTTAACTGACTTGTTTGTCGAAAATGTCGAAATACAACCTTTTGGCTTAACACGAGCCTATAAGTATCGTTGCTAACCAAACGATAAAATAATAACTTGTGTATGTTAAAGGAACAACTGTGTATCCTGATGTAATTTTTTTGTTCATAGCAATTTTCTCTTGAAGAAAAAAATAGCACACAATTGAAGACATGAGCGGATGAAGGTGTTATGTTTCATTTTTATAATTTTACAACAGAAGCGTTTGAAAGTTTTTATATACTCGTACATATATGTAGTTTCCATGTAATAGAATGTGTTTGTTATTGAATTTCTACAAAACTATTAGACGTAATGAAACCAAATATATGATATTTCAGCATAGGATATTCCAAAATTTTTCAAAAATGAACTTTTGAAAAAAAAAGTTACATAACACCTTCATCGACTCATGTCTTCAATTATGTATTTTTTTTCTTTTTTGGTAAATTTCATTTATATAGCACAAGATACATTACAAATTGTGGTTATAATAAAAGAGGCAAATATTTGTTTAACTATTGTTTAAATTGTACCAAACCTTTCAGGAATTTAATTTTCCATTTACATAATGATCACAGAGATTCTGCACGTGTATAAGTTTATAGAGTGTAGCAAATTCACATGCAAATATTAATTTTTTTTATATTTTCTGTATGTGGAGTGACTAATCAAAGAGCATTATGTCACAAAAATTCAAAACTGAGTTAGGCATATCTTCTGGTTCTTCTTACTGCTTTCTATCAGACTAGACAATTCAATTTCCGTAAAGAAAATAATAAATTTATTTAAACCGCGTTGTTTTTATACTCATGTTTGATTCAAACAGTGTTTTATCCATCATATAAAACCATTTTTCTTTCCATATAAAAACATATTAACGAAAAATCAATTTCAATTGTATTTTAAATCATGTAATCTATAAAAATAACTTAAAAAAGACAAACGCGTAAATGATACGTTGAATAGTTTTTGGTGATTTTCCAACATTTTGATAATTGTGACAAAATACGTTTTGAAGTGTCACTCCACGTATAGGGAACGTAAGCAAAATTTCCTCTATCTATCTAACGGCAGCTTTTACTTCGTTTTACTTTACTTAGTAAAGTGTATCTTGCTTATCTCTTACGTAATAGTATATACTGTTAACCCACTACGACCCACGGTATTACGCATAATACTATGGCAAAATTATGTAAACATCCCATTTTAGTAGTCCGTAAGAAATTCATCGGTTAAAAATTATCGTTAATGTTCTTTTTCGATATTATCGAGCTGTCTCATAAATACATCTAACGGACTCCCATTGTTATTCTCGAAAAGACATCAGAATTTTCTTTTAAAATTTATATAAGAATCGTATCCCGATTTTTTGTGTAAAATTTTATTAAAATCTGACCAGTAGAAATAGGAGCGGATTTTAATGGATAGAAAAACTGCTTATAGTCAGTTGTCTAACAATGTTTTTTTTTCAAATTTAATAGATTTGGGCGTTACTTTATAGTATTCCATATTTGATATTAGATTCCGATCAATATGACCATTCTCAAACGTGTCTGACCGAAACATGTCATAAGAGTTTTTATATTCAATAAAAGTGGTATTTTGTAAAGGGTTTTTATTTACTAATATGTTTTTATCAGTTTAATAAAATTATAGAATGCTTTTCTATAAATCCCACTTTTTACTCCTGGACTGCTTCAGTCCATATGAAGCAGTCCAGAGTTGGTTGCTCAACCATTTTAGAAAAAGTTAAAGGCAAGTGTTTACCGACAAAGGGAAAAAATTAGGGTTTCGTAAAAGTTAAACATACAAGTTGATTTTATATTTTAACAGAGCTACTCCGAAAACACTACAAGTTTTGCAAATTTCATATTTTTATCACCAGCCCCATCAGAGATACAGGGGCTCGAAGTTCCGAAATTTGCCAAAAAGGCAATTTTTGGAATCTTGTAAAAATTAAAACATACAAGTTTCACAATTGAAATTATTTTATGTAGTTATACCCAGATACAACTATTCCCATAAAAAATTCCAAGCTGTATAAAACACTCCTATAAGAAAAAAAGACTGTTGAAAAAGTGAATTTTGCTAAATTTTGATATCTAACTTTAAGTGAAGTTTATTTTGTGGAAGGAACAAAAGCCAAATATGATCATAACATAAAATAAGAGAGATTTATTACCTTTAAAATGGTGTTATTTCAACTTTTTAGAATAAACGGTTTACGAAACCCGACTAGAAATTTTCCTTATTTGCAGAAAGTATGATCGGGTCCTTATCAGGTTTAGATAAGGCAATCCCTAATAGGGAAAACCTGATAAGGTCCTTATGAGTATGTGGTCAGGATAACCTTCTTTGAAAAAAAATATTTTTCATCGGGTTAACCTGATGAGGAAATTATCAGGTCCATGTCAGGATAACCTTACTTGTAATTTTTAACAGGTTATCATGATCAGGATCTTATCAGGATCATATCAGGATAACCTTATGTAAAAAACATAAATTTCCGATCGGGTTATCCTACTCCGAACATTATCAGGTCCATGTCAGGATAACCTTACTTGTAAGAAAAATATTTTTAACAGGTTATCATGATCAGGACCTTATCAGGATCATATCAGGATAACCTTATGTAAAAAACATAAATTTCAGATCGGGTTATCCTACTCAGAACATTATCAGGTCCATGTTAGGATAACTTTACTTGTTAGAAAAATATTTTTAACAGGTTATCATGATCAGGACCTTATCAGGATCATATCAGGATAACCTTATGTAAAAAACATAAATTTCCGATCGCGTTATCCTACTCAGAACATTATCAGGTCCATGTCAGGATAACCTTACTTTACAATCTCATGTAAGCTTACATGATTTTTTTTAACTGAATTTGTAACAAAATAACCTTAAAATGTAAGAAAATTGTTTCATTTTTAAACGTTTAATAAAACTATATTCGTCAATAACTGAAAAAACTTACAATTTTTCGGTTTTGTTTAATAATAAGAACTACTCTCATCTTTATTATTATATATTTGGGTACATATATATTCCAATGTAAGTAAAATACTTTTAGCATTATTTGCTGTACACAAAAATATTGTTGCTTTTCAAAACAGGTTAACATTTTTGTTCTGTTAAATGGAAATTTGTGTTAATATTTTCATTTAACATAAACATGAAATGTTATATTTAACGTTGAACTAATTTTATCTACATTGAAGTATTAATACGATTAATACTGTATATATAATTTCATATGGAGCTAACCCGATAAGGACAGCCTGATTAGGATTAAATAAGATTATTCTGATCATGACGATCATGATTTGATATGGTAGTCCTGATGAGGACCTGATAAGGTAGTCATGATAAGGACCCGATGACTGTTTTACGTGACAAACCTGATAAGGACCTCATACGGTAATCCTGATCTGGACCTCATCAGGATGTAAGGCACGCCTGATAAGGTCCTTATCTGGACCTTATTAAAATTTCTAGTCGGGAATATGTGCATTGGCATAAAAGCTGCAAATACAAAAATCAGCGCAAATTGAAAAATAAAAATGACCGCCACGCTTAAACGATTTAGGATAAATTTTTTTAAGAATTGTTTTTAATACCTTAAATACAATAGAAATAACTGGAAGAATATTAATTTTTTCTAAAATGGTCGAGAAACCAACTTTATTTATTTTTGGACCATCTGGTATGGACATGGACTGACCCTCTTCTCTTTGGAAACTAAAATAATCTATTACCACTTTACTCCATACTATTATATTAAAGTATTCACTTATAGCTTGTAGCGAAAAAAATTTTAAATAAAAAAATTAAATATAATTTTGGAACTTATGATTTGTATAATTATATAATTATTGATTATTAGATGTGATTAATTTAAATTGGGGGGTGAAAAAAAACCGCAGACGACTCTAGATGTTCGGGAGTCAAGTTGGTTCGGTGGAAGCGTATTTTGGTCCT
The DNA here is from genome assembly GCA_035578155.1 of Brachynemurus nebulosus. Lineage (NCBI taxonomy): Eukaryota > Metazoa > Arthropoda > Insecta > Neuroptera > Myrmeleontidae > Brachynemurus > Brachynemurus nebulosus. The sequence continues at coordinate 321,707 of JAPWDM010000024.1, forward strand.
TGGATCTTTTTCCCCTTACCAAAAGAAATTACCCCTGTAAAGTTTACTTTGGCTTTCAAGGTTTCGCATTGATATAAACGTTTTCAAACAAATAACAATTTATTACAATTACTTAAAATTTTGTAGTGTACAAAAGGTTAAATTTTATAAAGCTTCACGTTACAAATTAAAATACAGAAATAATCGTATGACTTCAATAACAATTTGCATCTTGTTTTTATAATACTGTAATTGCAAAGATATATTAATAAAGAAATAATGTGGCATCAATTAAAGCCCAAAAATAAGATATTAAATAATTTAATATTGGAATTATGAAACGAAATTGAAATATACTTGCATAATAAATATAGTATTCGTTACAAGATCAAACCAAAATATTGAACGAGGTAATATTTAAAAAAATTGTACAATGATGTAGTTAAATAATCCTATGATGAAAATACGTTCGGTAATTTGGAAATTTGTCAGAACCAATGTAAACATTTACGAACTAAAATTTATTAATAAATTTACTCCTAAATTTTACTAACTAAATTAGTCGCGGTATGCATTTCCCTAAGTTCCAGGTTGGCTGGAACCTTTAAATGAAAGCATCTTACCAAACGACGTTAATTTTCTTAATTTACAGCACTATGGGTTTACACAATATGTCGCGATGGACGGTTTGCAACCATAGTATAAATAAATTATAAACTACTGGACCAAAATTGTCCGGAACCTAAACTAAAGCTTAAGCGACACGTACTTAACTTAATTTTTTTTTTAACTATTAAACTTATAGACTAAATTTTACATTATAACAATAATATATAAAATTTTCTTTCGAGAATTAAATTGGTTCTATACAAAATTCCAAAATACTCAAAATACAAATACAATCATTAAAACCCAAAATGTTATATTTAATATTGAATTAATTCCAAAGAATTCTAGATAGGTTCCTTTCATCGGAAAATAAATTTATAAGATTTAAGTTACGTTAATTCCAAAATAAATTACATTGGTTTAGAATTTCATAAGTTTAACATTCAATGATTTTGGTAAATGAAAATGAGAAATTTTGACTTCACAAGTTTTCAAATATTTAATAGTATATTAATTTAAAAATGAATTTTCTAAATCAAAATCGCTAGGCGTTGAAATTGATATATTCTTTAAATACTACATTATGAAAGAAATTAAAGTACGTATACATTGTGTAAATAATTAAAATTTCGAACAAACAAGCATGATAAGTGAATCGTTTAAAAGCTTAAAAAAATATATAAAGAATACTTAACTTGAAATATTTCAATTAAAAGATGATTATTCGACAATATTACATATCGATTGAGATTATAAATCACATTTTCACATTAGAAAAATTTTATAATGATTCAACTACATTTTGTTAAAATATCTATTTTACTTCAACCCATTTTTTTTTTTTTTTTTGGACCCATATCCTTTCGGGTGTACAATTTAAGAGAGAGCGTCCCATGGAGTCTCTTCCTGAGAGAGTCTTTTTTTGTACCCTCACCAAAAAACCTTTTCCCCTTCCAACTTATTATTATTTTGAATATATTATTTTGCCTACGTAATTTTATATTACAAACAACTTATATAATTATCTAGATTTTTCTAAATTTTGAATTTACAATAATATGTAATATGAAGTAGCAAGAATACGAACCAATATCGTTCACTACTTTTGAAAACAAAATACGTACGCGGTCATCCAATACAAGATGTCGCGCCTGGTTATAAGCTGAATAATTTTTAACTTAAAATATGTTTAGTTTTTGATTTAGAATAAATACCTCTATTAAAATTAACTGTCATTACGAAATATCGTTACAAGCTATAATTGCAAAAAAATAGTGACAAAACACTGATTTGTGAAAAAGGACGCTAAATAACCAAAAGATCGGTATTACTAATTTTTTTTTAATTATACAAATTATAGTATAAATTTTAAATATTTAAAAATGAATAATATTTGTTTGAATTTTAATAAGGAAACCAATTGCAAACATTGCTTTAATAACCATATTATTTCAACAACAGAAAGGATCAAATATCAATAAATGTAATGTATAAAAACCACAATACCATTATTTTCTCGATAATTTATGATTAATTATTCAGCTTGACACAAAATTAACTGAACCGGTATATTGAAAAAAAAGTAAATAGATCCGTTTTAAACTAGTCTTAAAACTCCATAAAAAGAGAACTTTAAAAATCTTGATTTTTATATTAAAAAAATTTGTGTCTGTAAATGTTTATAAGTATTAAACACAGTTTCTTTTATACAAAGTGTTCATTGGAAAATATTCTTATTGCAACAATCACATTTCACAAAACAACAAAATCAACAAACAGTAAAATCTTCATTATAAAACTTCGACCTGTTTAGCATGCAATTTCTTGGTAGTATATCATACCAGTTGGAGATCTGACATGCATTCAATAAGATCGGAAACTGTGTCTAACTATACTCAAACATGAAGGAAATTGTTGCTATAAATTTCGTCTTTCATCGTTTGTACTAACTATACAGAATATAACAGAAATAAATATTAAGCGATGATATTTGTATTTATAACGTGACAAATAGCGAAAAAATTTCAATTTTATTTAAGTAATCAAGATTTCCGCGTCTGTTATTGCATTAGGTGATCTACCTCCATTTAACCACTTCTTAACAGTCAGTGTCGGCCCGTCACAATTTACTAGACAGTGTAATTTTCTAAAACTATTATTGAGATTTTTTTAACTCATAAACCTATATAAGAAATATTTTATCTCGGGAACTGTCAACATGTTTGGCTACTGAACTCTGAATTAATGCGTTTCTAGCACACACTTGTCGAATTGTTTATGAAATAGGATCCCTATTTATTTTATATTCACTCTCCCACGTACACTTACATCTGTCTACAAGCATACAACAGGTATCTGCATGATTACTTCATTACATCTCACTCCTATTTATAATATTGTCGAATCTTGATAAAACTTTACATATACATAGATCCAGAAAAATCCAGAACTTGAAGTAAATTAAATAAATTGATACCTCTATTTTCGCCAAAACATTTAAAGCTTGTAATTCCATTGTTGACTTTATTTGGCGATATAAAACTCAATATTAAGACCAGCAAAAAACAAATAATTTTTAAGCAATCTTAAACCGGTCGACATGTTTAAGATTGCTTAAAAATTATTTGTTTTTTGCTGGTCTTAATATTGAGTTTTATATCGCCAAATAAAGTCAATAATGGAATTACAAGCTTTTGAAGTAAATTTATCATAAATAGTGTTAATATTAAAAGAAACGAAATGAAAAGGTTAAAGATCCTTTTCTTAAAATTTTGCTATTTTCTCGAAGGTGCTAAGAAAATGCTATTTTCTCGAAAGTACATTTTTTTAACATGGTTCCTCATATCGCACCATTAGTTCAATAGGGTGATATATGCAAAAATATCTTTTTTGGGTTAAGAGTATATTGGGAGTAAGCATATTTTTCTACACTACCCTAACCCACAAGTATAAATAAATGTTAATAAATAACAAAAATATGACAACTTTTAACAGTTATAACCATAGAACACTAGAAGCCAACTAACATAAAAAAAGTGAAATTCGCTTGGAGTCATTTGTTAGTCAGTCACAGCTTAAGGCATTAGTCCGTCAGTAGTCGTCGTCGAGTCAACACACCATTATATTAACAATATACCCATTGTTAGTTGAGCACGTTGAACAGCTCTCTCTGGTAATACGTGTGATGTGATTGTATGTTTGTATACACATACTACTACAAAAAACCAAACTAATACACTGCAAACAGTGTGTATGTACACAAATAGACTACGTCACAAACTCATTACAAGTGGAACAGAGGCAAAGCCAATCTAGTTTGTCCCCTTGGTTATAACTTTATGGAATTTTTTCCCCAATTTAAATCTTATTAAGACAATTAGGTCATATCTGAGAATATTTTACTAATTTTTGACCTTTTTCTAACATTAGTTTATAAAATAAAGTCATATTAGTTAATATCACTTCATTGAATTGGTGAATATAGATACAATGCAATAAAATTTCAAGATCAATTAAGAAACGTTTGTTGTTATATCCACCGATAACTAAAAATAAAATTCATTTTATGTTTGAATAATATATAGGTATCCTTATCATACATACATAGGTAGCAATATTTTTATTTTTGTTATTAAGTTAGGCTAGGATTTCTTCTCACGTATATTTATGTATTAAGTACCATAAAGGTATTATGCGAGATAAACAGTATAGCTGTTGCATACATATTATGTACATACTTGTTTTAACAGGAATAACTCTTAATTTTTGTATTGTTATTATGTATTTTATTGTATAGTTATAATTAAATTTTATATTTAAATATATTTTGTATTGTGTATAAGTAATATAAGTTATTACTAGATTTAGGAAAATAGTAGTCCCTAACAGAATCGCCATATAAAATATTTTGGATTAGGGGGTTATAAATTTTATTAGAAGCAGGGCCGGATTTACCTTTGTGGAGGCCCCGGGGCACTTTTCATGTGGAGACCCCTTTTAAAGCAGTAAGGAAATTTCCAAAATTTTTCAAATTTCCCCGAAAAATTGGGTTTACGAGCAAAAAAACAAAAAAGCGCTTATCCTCTCTATTTTTTTCTATTCTACTCTTTTAAGGAAGAAAAGTTACGTAAATTGCAAGACGTTTATAGTTTTTAAAAATTATAAACATTGTTTTTTACCGAATATTTATAAAAAAATACCTAAGCGATTTTTTTTCAAAATGATTCTGATTATTTTTTTCTTTTTTCTTCATTATACAAATGGTTTTTATAAATTTATAAATTTGAACGATGGACATTTTATTTTTTGATTTTAATTAAGATTTGAGTCCCGTAAACTGCACGACGCGACGCAAAACTAAGGTTCCAACTTCCCGCAGCTGTAGCACCCTCATTTTGAAATATTTTTATCTAAAAAAATTTGCTGAGACCTATACTCTGTATTTTAAGATAGGTTTTATATCAATTCAATAAACTTCCCCATTTTTATTTTAAAAAACTTGAAAAAATGTGCCTTTACTTAACTTTTTCCCCTTAAAAGATTTATTATCAATTTTGTGGAGGCCCCTATTGTGTGGAGGCTCTTGCCCCAAGTGCCCTTCTGTAAATCCGGCTCTGATTACAAGGCTGAAGATTTTCCTCTGGATTTGAAGACTAGCCTAAGGAAGCTTTTGAAAATAATTCGTAAAAATTATAAATTACCTATTTTTAACAATTTCAATAATCAAGAAAAACTATTTGTAACTATTAAATAAAATAAGCGCAAAGCACTTATATTTCTGTTTCATTTAAGTTAAGCTTATTTACAATAAAATTTAAAAAATAAAATGAAATAAAAAATAAAGAAATATGAGCATGTTATATTTTCAAGAAAAACTATTTAATTTTTAAATAAAATATTAGAATGTACAAGCCTTTATTTAAAAATGTATATCTAAAAATGTTATTTTAAATACATAATTTAACTTTTACATAAAATGTGAGAATATATATGTATACATATATTTTGCCACATTAAGTTGATAATTTAACTTTTGAAAAATAAACACCACTTCTATATTTCCTTTTTTTACATATCATATGTTTCCAAAAATTTTAAAAGTAATTCCTTATACGAAGAAAATGATTGCATAGAAGTTACAAATGCCTTTGTAACCACATTGCTCTCACTATATAATCAATTTTCTTTTTGTTATGCTATTGATTTTCGCGGTTATAACTGCAAAAAAAATTTTCCTAATTGAACTAAAGAAAATTTAATTATTATAATAAGTAAAGAGCGAGTGTAAGAATAAATTGCTAATTTTTCAAAAAATTTCATGCACTAGGTTCATTTATATGAATTTTTAAAATCTTTATTCTCAAATATCTCAAAATTAAAAATTTGCACATATCACCCTATTGAACTAATGGTGCGATATATCTCAAAAACTATTTTAGATATCAAAGTGTATATTATTTCCCGATACCGTCATTTTGACAGGAACTAAGATCTGTTGGTTCCGTAATATATTGCAAAATGACGGCTGTTTATGGTCGAGAAAAAGTGGTGGTTTTTGATTCAAAATGTAATTTCCAGCTGGTTTTTTATTTTTTTTTTTAGATCCTAGTTAGGCCATAATTGCATATGTATATTTTCAGAAAATTCTTGATTTTTTTTATTTCGATTCACTTGAAATTTCAGAACGCGAGGAACCATCAAAGTGGAAAAATCTCGCAGTGTCGACTTCAAAGCATTTATACTCAGCTCATCTTTGAATTTTTTAATTTTATTTTTTTGTAATCTCAAGACATGTAGAAACAATATAATAAAATATTTTTTGCAATTCCGGGACTAAAAGACATGATTTAGTCCCTAATAATAGGGAGTAAAGTGCCACTCTTAGTCCCAAGGGACTAAAAAATTATTTTACTCCCACTTTTAAACGAATCAGCAAACACAATTTATAGAAATTTAATAACTTAAATAACGTTACTAGGTAATTAAAAACAATAAACAAATTCAAACTTGTAGATAAAGACAAACAGTTGCATTATATTCATAGACATTAGAAATGAAAGGACCTGTAATTTATGTTTTAGAGAAACATATATTACGCACCCCATAAAAAAAGACAAGCACTATATAGATAACATATTATATTGGCAATAAATATTTCTTTGTCTAAGATGCCTTAGGTTTTAAAAATAAAACTGAAACTGAAAAACGCCATATTGGTAATTGCAAATAAAAAAATTGTCTTGTAAAAATATAGCTATTTTAATTTTTTTAAATACATTTTTCCTTAAATTTTTAAAAGAAATTATTATGGCAACTTGTTCCGTTTACGAATGTAAAAATTCTGTCAGAAAAAACTCGAAAAAATAACATTTTACCAGTAAGTTTCTTTTTGACATTTATTAATAGACATATAATTTTGCTTTTAATTTAGTTTAATGTCAAAAATTTCCAATATTCCTCATCATAATAAATTTTTTAAACTCGCTTTTTAAAGAATTGAGCGCATTTTCATATAGTTTCAGTCTTAATATTCAAAATTTTTTGTAAAATATGTGTAAATCTGTCGATTTTGGTTATTATTTAAAATAAATGGCGACTATTTAAAAAATTATTTGGACATGTACTAAATCCATACTTAATATGCGGATATACGTTAAGCAGTAACATTTTATGTAATTTTAGGTTCCTAAAGGATCCTGAATTAAAAGTGCCCGAATTTTTTTTTGTCTGACTATTAGTGAATTTTTGAACGAAAAATTCAGCTTTTACATTATGATATTTAACCCTGACCTGCCAGAATTTATTTTGAAATCCTAGAATCCAAAAATAACATTTTCTTATTTCATTGGTATAGATAAATTACATTTCTTTTATATATGTAAAGTATGATATATGCATGTAGATATAAACATTTGATTTTGTTGCCGCCACTGTCTAGTAATTGCATAACGTTTGCTTCAATAAAACAATGTTGTTACAGGTCCTTTTATAATACATAATATATTATATTCTTTCGATTTTGATTGTATTGTACAATTCGACTGATTTATCCAAAGTATACTTGATGGAATGTTACATACAACTTGAATGATGTTTAAATAAGTTTTTTTTTTTTTAATTTTTGTAATTTTAAATGATCTGGAATTGCAAAAAATAGTATATACATCACAGGATTAAAGTACAGGCCCTCTGGCAACAAACTTCACACTCGGGATTAAAACTCACGCTTTAGTCCCTTGATATATAACATGCTATATTTGTATAAAAAAAAGTAATAATTAAAGATCGGTTTTTGATGTTTTTTGGCGAATCTCCTCTTAATTAAGAGATCTACTCTTGAAATTAACTATCATAATATTATCTACGTGTAATATTGTAGCGGTTGATTGGTTATGGTCTTATAACTGAATGAAACAGGATCGAATCGAAATATTCGAGTTTAACTATCAAACTTTCGAGGAGGTTTCTTGGTGAAACCATTAAAGCTAGGATACAAATTTATGAATACAAAATTACTGTTGACGTTAAAGTCTATACGCTCATTAAATGTTTTTACTTATTTCTGTTACTCTTTGTATAAAACCACATATACAGTTAGATATCGTAAGTCATTAACACTCTGTACATTTCAATTTTCTAATATAACAATACGGATAGCCGCCAAAGTAGTAAATTGTGTTTATTTGTTAACAAATAACAGCACCATAATATGTATGTACGAGTATGTATGCCTACTTACTACTTCTATAGTCGAGTCTCCTATAACGCGGTATCCATATAACGCGAATTGCATACAACGTGGTGTGAAATTGTGACAATTCTGCTATAACGCGGTCTCCATAGTATGCAATTTTCTTATTAGAAAATTTTAACAACTCAAATTATTTGAAAAAATTATCTATAATTTTTTAAGTGCTGCTGAAATCAGTGTGTCATAAAATGTTTTCTATTATGTTTGTTTATAAATGATACTTTTTGTTATCGAATACTTTTATCGTAAATATCTCCTAAACCGTGTGGTGCAGCGAAAAAATAACGAAATTTGTGAAAGCTTTAAACTACGCGGTCTACTAATGTGGTATAAATTTTGTTTTTTGTTTTTCTTATTTTTGTGATTTCCACAACGTGGTTTACATAGAATGCGTTAGTGATATCTATTAATTCTGAATCTCCTATGACGTGGTTTCTATTTAAGCTGGTACGAATTAATCGCGTTATAGGAAACTTGAATGTACTACTAATGAAATGACTAAATATGAAACGTAAGTAATTATCTGCTCTACTCCATATTATGTACTTAACTAGACATACTGGACCAAAGAAACTTCCATATGTGCACATGATAAAAAAAAAGAGCGGTTTTATGTTACTTAAGTACATATTACTTACCTACATATAACATACACACAACAAACATAATAAAAGTGGCATATAAACATTACTATTTGTAATTCAAAACTCTTTTTTTATTAACTATATTGCAAAGAGTTAACAACTCATTTAATTTGATTCAATATGATTGTCATGTGTGGCCTTTCTTCCTACAAACATTAACTATATAAGCACAGATAGAAATATTTATACATAATTTTATGAGACATATATATACATACTACGCAATTCTTTAATAAATTTATATTTAATTATGTTTTTAAAAAAAAAAAAAAAAGAAGTATGAATGAATTTAAAACCACGTAATCGAAAACTTCTATGGCGAACTCGAAACCAATTGAGCGAGTCGTGGTTATACTAAACATGCGGAGTATATAATAAATTATTTACAAACCGAATTCAATAAATGCAATCAGGAATTGGTAACCAAAATTTACCATAAAATAATTTGTCAGAAGGTTAGATTTAAAATAATACAACTATAAATATTTAATATCAATTAAATGCATACTGAATGTAATTTCAATTATTTTAATTTTAAAATTTATATTGATTTAAGTTTGGTTTCAATAGATTTGTGGAATTTTAGTAGCCTGAAAAAAAATATAAATTATTTAACAGATAATAATAATTAAAGTGAAGTGAATTATTACTATATCATTTTTAGTGAATAGAGATATTAATTTAATCGTTAGCATACTTTTAGTATGTAAAATGCATATCGTCACCTACATAATCAAACCTCGTAACTCCAATATCAGTAGTTTTTAGAAGAAGGAAAAAACTGTTTATAACAATTTAGTTAAATGATAACGAATAATTATCAACTGAATTAGCAATACAGGTACATTATCTTGTACACTGCCATAAAATTTTTGGTAAAAATTCATTTGTGGACTTCATTATTTAAAAAAAAAAGGAGTTACGAGGTTTGTGCTGTTATAACGAAACAAAAAATTGGAGTTACGAGGTTTGTACTGTAGAAATCAAAAATATCATTGGAGTTTATAATAAGGCACATTAAGTTGTTATTTTATTTAACTTAAATCAGTAATTTAAATTACAAGTGAATATAAAAAAAAATACATAAACTTTAACGTTTTTATTTAAAACTTTAGAAACAGATGTAACACTTTTTATTTAAATAAGATAGCCCTCGCGTCTCACAAGGAAAGGTATCCAAATCCATATTTCGTTCGTGCCCATAAGCGGTTTAAGGGGGTGAAACTCACCCCCGGGTCCGGTGTGAATGAGACATCAGTGTGTATTTACAACAATTACTGTTCTATTTATAAATATTTGGAAAATTTACTGGTAACAAATATTTAAGTTAAATTTAATGATTTTTTTTTGATTAGCGACAAACTAGGGAGATACGAGTTATTCTCGTTTTGAAATTTTTAATAGTGGAGTTACGAACTTTGTTTTTCACGATTTTTTGACGTAATTTTTTTTTATTTTCTTTATTAACGTGCATCAACTGTCTAAGTTATTAGCACAATCTAATCGGTACAATTTACAAAGATATGATTTTTATGTTATATCATATGATACAATATATTATTATATAATTTTGGTATATATAGTACAATATATTTAGGTAGTGAATGAATGACCATGTGGAGTGTTGTTTTGTTGTTAATTGTGATTATGGTTATTGATAAGTTCAGTGGAGTCCGTTTTTCTACCGTCTGTTATTGTAGTTTTACATTTCGTTGATTAATTTTATGTCTTTTAGATAATTTAGTACGTCCTTGTGCTTTTTGTTTTCTGGTGTGAGTAATTTTTTTATGTCAAGTGTCGGTAGATGTTTTCTTCTATGAGTCAGGCATTTTTAGCAGTCCGTTAGTATGTGTTTTATGAAAATGCCTTCTTTGCAGATGTTGCAGATTGGTTTTGGTTCTCTATCGTATATGTGTCAGTTTTGTGTGTCCAAGTCTTAGTCTGGTCATTATGATTTGTGTCCGTTGGTCTGTGTCTGAGTATTTCCAGGGTTTGGCAGTTATTTTAATTTGTTTTAATTTGTATTCAAATCTTGGTTTATTTGTTGTATTTGGGGGTACGTTTGTGAATGTTTTTGTTGGTCTGAGTATATTTGTATTCTGTGTTGCTGCTATTTGGAGTTTGTTTTTGTGGTGTATTCATGTTGATGTTTATGTGTGGTGAGTTATGTAAATATGTATGTTTTATTTATTTTTTGTATCTGTTACAGATTACTAATTTTTTAAACTATTTTAAAATTTAATTGATTTTTTTTCGGATTTTAATGGATGACCTAGGTGGGTGGCGAGAAAGGCTAACGTAATTTATAGGTTATTAATTTATATTTTTGGTGTTTTAATTAATGTAAATCTGTGTAATGATACGAGTATAAATAAAATCTTACTTGTTTTAATTCCCAGTAAGATACTTTAACTGTTATATTATAATATTATATCACTTTAAACTATCCAATATTTCACTAATTTATAGAATTACTTGGAGTGGTACTTATCACTGGGATGGTAAGATAGGAGGCCAAAGCTTGTTTTTGACGTAATTTATTTGCTAAGAGTTGCGCGCCTTGGGTCATCAATGCGTGTGTACTTAACGTATCGAGTAAGATCAAAAAGTCATTTTGGCCCAAAATAGAGTTACGAGGTTCGATTATGTAGGTGACGATACACGTTTTTATTATTGAAGAAAAATGCATTCTGTTTGAAAATGAACTGACGATTCGAAACAATATTGTCACAGTTTCAAAATAAAAGTGGTATTTTTGTGAATTAAAATATTTCTTTATTATTTAAATTAATTGTTATGAATTTTACTTTGTGGAAATTTATTTTAAATAAATGAAACAAAAGTATTCAATAAAATAATGTTATAATATTAACGAATTTAATTATAAATGTTTTCAGTCTTTTTAATTCTGTCATATTTAGATTTGGATTTGAATCAAGTTAATACAATAAAATTGTATAATCATCCGGGCAGATCACATACGAAAACCTATTAGTGGAACCATGGTATTAAACAAATTGGACAATATTTTATCTTTACAAATTGGAATTTGTCTATTATTATATTAAATGCAATTTAATTTTAATAACCAATACATAAATATATTTGAAGCATTTTTGCAAGACAAAATAACTCCATGGAAACCAGTCCATAAAATTAACAAACAGACCATCTTAAGAAAATAATGTTTTCTTAATACAAGAATATAAACTATAAGTCACGCCTTGAGACTATTGGTATGTTCCATTTCACTTAAATTTAACCATGATTTATCACTTATTAATTTAAGTAATTTCCGTTTTCTTGGCTATCTCTTTGATTATTGCACTTAGTAAATTTTAAATTTGCAGTTTGTTTTTAGAAAAGAATAGAAGATTGGTTTGTTTCGAATATAAGAATTACCGTCTATTACCGGACTATTTGAAAACGGTGGGGCTATTTGGAACAAAAAAAAGAAAAAGATTTAAGCTCTTATATCTGTTTGATTTCTGAACGATTCATAACGTTAACGCGTCTTTAATAGGGGATGTTCTTTAAGAGTTTAAATCTTTTTTTTTTTGTTCCAAATAGCCCCACCGTTTTCAAATAGCTCCGTTTGACGGTATTTAATTTTTTAACAATGACTCATGCTCAATTGCATTTGAAACAATGATTTGCAAAAGTATAAAATAAAATAATCAGACAAATCACAATAAGTAGCTTCGATTTTTTCTAAAGTTCAGTGAATATTTATAACGTTATAGATGCTTAGTAATTAAAATTTTCCCCATAAAGAAAAATTCTACTAGGATTCAATTTTTCACGATCTATTATTACATAAGTAATTTTAATTATTAACGAAATCACACTGTATAGCAAATGCAGGGAATTTATATTTACCTATGTCACAATATGTCGTGACATTTATAAATATTCATCAGATTGTGGCGGGTCATTCGGAAAAGGTCATTATCAATCAAACTGGTTAATTAACAATTACATGTACATATAAAATTATTCAAGTACGTCATGTCATTCTAAAACCGAAATCATTCTATTAGTTTTATGAACTGTTGATTCTCAAATTTATTTAATTATGCATACATATGTTACCGTTACCACTGTTTTGATTGACTAATTTAATTACTTGTCTCTTTTAATGCAAGTAGCATGTATATAAAATGATAATACGAAAGCACATAGATACATACGGGGTGTCATTTTAAAAACAAGTCGTCAAGTGCAAGTTGTACTTGCGCTAACAGTGTTCCGTACAATCAGTTGATTTTATGGATTTGTTGTAACAGGATATGAAAGTGAATGAAATATTTTTTTTTTTAATGAATAAATTTTATTCCTAAAGTAAACCATATTTTCAGTTTCAAAAGATCGTGTTGTTACCTTGGTCTGTTTACGTTTACCAGAAATGAACAATGATATTTACTGAATGAAGTAAATGTACTAAGGGTCATCCTTTTTTTCAATAATAACAAATTTTATTAGCAGTACTATCAATACCTATAAATAAAATAGGAGGGTTTGTTTGTGATTTTCGAATTTTTAGGTATTAATATGTTTTTCAGTTAGCAAATTCGACATATAAGTATAGCAAATCTAACTTTAAAAAAATATAATATTTGAGTATTTTAAGTCAACATACTTTTTTTACTTCTATACCAAATTCGTTGACATCTCCTTGATAGGCTTACTTTAGATTTTTAGTCTATTATATTATATCTATGTTTAAAGAAATGACAAATTAGTTTTTGAAAATTTCCAGTTGTTCCTAGATAACTAACCAGAGGTAATTCTCAATAAATAAAGCTTATCAAAGCTTACGACAAGAAAATAGGGGCAAAAATTTTAGCGAACTACCCACTAGGGATTACCTTTACTAAATTACGAAATTCAAAGCCAGGGAAGCCGCGGGTAACAGCTAGTTTATTATAAAATTGTATTATTGTCAATTTTTTGAATAGCTTGAATTTTTTTATTTCTTTGGATACCTAACAAAATTTTACAAATTGATATTAAATAATATTCAAGTGCAAAGATTGTTAATATACGTATTTTCGTATACAAATTTATCAGCTATTCCTTACTTCTTCTTTAATTTTTAAAACCCACTGTATAAAAAATTAGTAAAATACCCATTTAACATATAATTAATATCCACAATTATTGATTAACAACTTAATCAAAGCAAAATATGTCATCAACTTTTCTTTCTGCATACCAAGGAATTTGTGCAAAGAAATTCAGGTTTGATAATTTTCACGTTTCAGGTTTGATAATTTTCAAGTTTCTCAATCTACACCCCATTCTTAATGTTCATGAATTTTTTTAGATTTTTCTGAGTAATCCTTCTGGTATTACTGGATTCGGCATTTAATAGGCTTTCGTTTGATACCCTACTCGGTGCTCTTCACATCTGGAATTAGGCCATCACACCCTATCTCCAGTGGTTTCAGAGGAAATTGCTTGTGACACTCGGACAGACACCGAACTGATTGCATAAGTGTTCCGTTTTGCCAATTTTGATACGGAACACTAACAAGCCAGGCTTCATATCTTTGGAACTGTAGAAGCTAATTAAAATTTCTCAAAACCGTTTCTATAACATGAAGGAGAAACCATTATGACCCACATTGGAATCCCTTATAACCAACCCCTAAGACTCCAGCCACCCCAACCCTATTTTTTTAAATTGTAAGACCCCACTTATGGTACATCAATGGAAAGCTCTTTAAATCACCTGCTAACTGAATTAATCCCACTTTAAAATTTACATATTTTTTAATTTTTTTACAAAACCAGTACACATAAACCAATGATTCAAAAATATGTATATTTTGCGAAGTCTAGCAAAAAGCTCATTTTTTGACAAAAAGTATCTCAAAATAAATTCACTAAAACTTTGAGATCTGTCGAATGACGGTAGGATATCTGGTATCGAAAAATCATACTATTTTGAAAGTGCATTTGCCGAAATGTCATTTCGGAGTTAAATCTTGTAGATCTGCATGTACATACAATTGATTTGATTTTCCCATTCATTTACACTTCTCCAGTTGTTTGATGATGTTTACGATTTAAATTTGACGTTTATATACTGTAAATTGCAATTTTCATTAACTCATTCGTATATATTTTTCATATTTCTACCACATTTTAAATGTTTTACAGATGTAAAATTTTCTCTTCTTTAACAAAATATCTTCGTTTTGGATTTGTGTCAACCCAAGTCCAAATTGTTCAGCTATTTATCATTTTTTCTTAAGATAGCACTGATTGCTATATATAAAACTAATATTAATGCACTTTTTCATCAGCCATTTTTCCTAGGCTCCGCCTATTTGACAAGTCCCAATACTAAGTAACATAATTTTAATAAAAAAAATTTAGTGGATAGTGCTGAAATATAAAACTTAAATTTAATAGTAAAATCATACCTGGAATTAACCATTTTACTTTTCAACATATTTTATTTATATTTTATGTATAGACAAAATAAGAAATTTATTAATTAATTATCTACTGAACCAATAATACATTCACTGGTAATTTACAATGAACTAAAACGGTGCTGAACTGTGACAAATTACTATGTTCATAAAACAACTGGCGCCAAAATTTCAGGGAAAAAATTAAATAATTACTACTTTAAATTGCTAATTTTTTTTAAAGGAAAATTTACATTTAGATACAAACATGAGATACTTATATGTCAAATTGATAAAACAGACTAATGAAAAGTTCTATTTTATGTCATATAAGTGAAAAAAATAGTATATTGTACACCACAGGACTAAAGTATGAGCTTTAATCCCGGGTGTGAAGTTTGTTACAAGAGGGCCTGTGAAGGCCTAAGGCAACAATTCACACGAGGGGTGAAAAAAAAACTTTAATTTTGTGGCGTATATACTATGTTTTGCAATTCCAGTTAATTTAAAATTATAAAAATTAAGAAAAAGTTATTTAAATCTCATTTGAATTATATGTAGTAATATTACATCAAGTATACTTACTTTGGATATTGTACAATCGAATTGTACAATACAATATTAGCCCAATCATTTAAGGGTTTAACCTTGGAATAATAAAACGAAATAAGCTGGATTTTCGTATACACCTTTATTTTGGCATCCTAAATGTTCCCTCAAAAGCCTCATAAGATCACGTGTGAGCGTCTTAAGATATTGAAGGTCAAAGGTCGCAAAAATCAGTTTTTTTGGAAATAACTCGCTTCCTTTTGCCTCAAATCGTTTTACATTTATCATAAAAGTTATAGAGCATAAATTTTCTACAAATTTTGTTTCAAACACTTTTCGATGCGTTTAGCTGTTTTGGAGACAGAGTGCGATTAGTGTGGAGCGTTCAGTCATACATGCTGTAGCACAAGGTCAATCGCGAATCTAAATCTGTAGTATGGTTTTTAACGAAATTATTGGCTAAATATTAGTTCATTAATTATTTAATACATTCTTATATTTAAATATATTAATTGCAAATCAAATTGTTATTTACTGTTAGTTACCATTTTCATTTGAATAATAGAGTAACTTACGTACAAAATTATTTTAAATATTTATTCTTATTGAGGATGATTGGAATTTAAGTTGGTAAAAACTTCAGAATTTCTGTTCTAAGTGTGAAAACTCATGGACCCGGGTGTCATTAACGTCGTTATTAAGATTTTACCTGGAAATACGGACTCCTACTGGACGAACTTTTCTATTTATAGCAAGTTGGGGCAGATGTTTAATTGTATCTATGAGACCGGTTTCTTCTTGGAGGAATCACTTTCTACTATTCACCTTAATTTGATAGTTTCAAAGTGTATCTTGACAACGATGAACAAAACAATTAAACGCATCGAAAAGTGTTTGAAACAAAATTTGTAGATAATTTTATACTCTATAATTTTTATAATAAATATAAAAACGATTTGAGGCAAGGGTAGCGAGATATTTCAAAAAAACTGATTTTCGCGACTTTTTCCTTCAATATCTATTCTAAAGATGCTCACACGTTATCTTATGAGACTTTTGAGGGAACATTTAGCATGCCAAAATAAAGGTGTATACAAAAATACATCTTATTCCGTTTCATTCCGAGGTTGACACCTTTTTTTGACGTAAATGATTGGGATATATAACTGTTTATCTTTATCTACAAGTTTCAATTTGTTTATTATTTTAAATTACCTAGCAACGCTATTTAATTTAAGTCAAATTTCGCTTGCTGATTGGTGATGCTCCGTAAATTGTGCTTGTTGATTGATCTAAAACCGAACGCAAAAGAATTTTTTAGTCCCTTCGGATTAAAACTGACACTACTCCCTCTTATGACGGACTGAATCATGTATTTTAGTCCCGGAATTACCAAAAGTATAATTTTGTTACATATCAAAGAGCAAATTTAAAAGATTTTGATGGCGGTAAATTTGGATCCAAGATAATTAATGTTTTACACATGTACTACTATAATTAAATTTAATCAATGTCTTCCGAATTTCGCCACGAATATTGATCAGATAAAATTATAAAAAAAAATTTGACATAACGTAAATCAAAATTTTCTATAATTTTATAGGTCAAGTTGACTAAAATTGGTGTGACGTAATTAACAATTAATGAAGCAAAATCAGACGTACAATTTTAAGTTAGATATCTACTATAGTTACTCAAAATTGTATGCTTCTATAAAATTTCTTTTATCAGCAGATAACATACTAATAAGTAATACGTTAGGTATAGATTAGATTAACTAAAATTGGTCTGAAGTCATGAAACAAATACAATACATGAAGCAAAGTTAGACGAACCTAGTTTTCTGTCTTCTTTCCTTTTTGTTATTTTTATATTAAAGTTTTTATATTAAAAATACATGTACCATTTATAGTACTAAAACAGAAATTTTGTTTTCATCCGAAAAGTTGTTTATCAACTTAAATTCGACTTCCAAGCTTTAAACGTGAAAAAAGCAAACAATTTAATTTGCGTAAATTTAGACAAAAGAAAAAATAGAGTGAATGCGGGAGAGATGCCGCACATTTTGAAAACACTTGATAATTCTTAAAGTAAGCATTTAATTGATTTGAAATTTGGTACACAATAAATCTAAACATTGTTCTTTACAATTATTTATAAATAATTGTAAATTTTGAGTCATAAAGGATTCATAATTAACATTTTTGTAGAGCCTGCAAAGCGGCGTCTCTCCCACACCTATGGGAGAGATGCCGCATCAAAGAAGGTGAGACGCGGCATAGTTCATATTAAAAATTTTGCATTTTACACACATCTCCATACATGATGCATGCCATATGTAACCATTTTTGGCACTTAATGCATCTTAACCAGTCAAATTTTTATTTGTTTCTGAGTACCTTTCAAAACATTCAATACACAGGCAGTCATCATTATTTTCGTTATCTTCACTAATATGAGGGCTCTTCCTGATCCATTAATGGATCTTTTATATTTACGTGGCATAATTTACAGTCAAAAAAAAAATTGCATAATTAAGGTATATAGGTCTATGTTTTTAACATGTAATATGATGCGGCATCTATACCAACTTTAAATGCGGCGTCTCTCCTTTTTGTTGGGATAGATGCCGCATGTTGCTATAGCAAGCATAGTGCGGAATTTCAACCTAAAATTTTATACAGTACTTTTAAAATATACCTAAATTAATAACAAAACTCATTTTCATTAAAACAATGAAGTATACATTCTTAAATTCTAATGAATTAAATGGCTGATAAAATATTATGTTAAAAAACGTACTTTTCAATAATAAAAAGTTGGATAATTACTAAACTGATGGACTAATCATAAATATTACCATATACAGCTTAAATAAGTAACTTATTTTAAACATATAATCCATCAATAGCGCTATCTGTCAATCAACCGACGAACTATGGCTACTGCGGCATCACTCCCGACGCAGCATCTCTCCCGTACTTACTCTATAATTTTCATGTATCAAAAACGAAATCAGTACTTTACTTTTTAACACAGGTGCACAGGATTGTTCATCCATCCATCCATCGTTTATATAATAGTTATACAGTATGTAAATAAGTCATAAATAATATGGCAATGACAATAACAATGATATGGCAAAATTAAAATACTAGAAATTACGTTATCTATACATATAATAAAACGGTAACGAGACCGTGTTTGTACATGAATTAATATTTTTTGAAAATTGTACTGGTACCTACGGTAGATAGTTACATATCGATTTAGATATCAAAACAGCGATTTTTTTTTTGTCTATGTCTGTTAGTGAAATTTGGTTTGGTGTTAACTATTACCTGAATCAATATCTAGGGTACTTTTTACTCCAGGAAGATGTCTCATTCCCACGGGAAAACAAAAGAATTATTTTGAGCATATGCTCGCATTACGCAAAAACTATTGAACAGATTTTTATGAAATTTGATCTGGTGTTAACCTATTATCTGGATCAACATATACCAAAGATACTTTTTATTGCGGGGAACTGTCTCCTGTTTTAATGAAATTTGGTCTACTTATTACCTGCGTCAACATTTAGGATAGGTACTATTTTTATTGTAATAAAATGTCTCAGTCCCATGGAAAAATCCCAAATCGATTCAACAACGCGCCGGGCGAACGACGCCTTCAGTACAGCTAGTATAAAAATATTTTTGATCTCTTTTAGAAAAGATCTATCAAAGGTTGACTAACTTTCTTAACCTACTAAATATCATTTTAGGGAATGGAATTTTCACAACCTTAAAAATTGTTCCAGTTCCAATAGAGTCTTTTTGTCGGCACAAAAAATTGGAATTACATTTGGGATTTCCACATATCTAATAAACGTGACACCCTACCTGTTTATTTATATAATACACTTATAAAGAAACCTATATAACTAATTAGTAATTACATTAATCTGATTCAAAGAACAAAACCGTGTTTGTGTATCATTTGCATGTTTTTGTGGCACAGAGAAAATACTACGAACATTTTTACGAAATAAGTTCATTTTACTATCATTTTCATGTCTTTTCTTACAGAATGCGACTCTCTGAGCTAATATTTAAGGTAATTTGGTTCACAGAAACAAAATTGTATGTACTTCATGAATCCTAGATAGTATTTCGAATATATTTGTGTCTCCTGCTTTATAATAACAAGAAGTAGTAGTTATTTGATAATATTCATATGGGTGTACATGACAATAAAATAATAAAACTGATCTTTTGCAAAAACAAATTAAATTTTTTTCAAATTTTGCTGTTTTGTGAGACCACCTGGGGATACCCCCAATCGTACGTACGTTCTACCGATTTCTTAAGATCCTATGAATACCGAATATGCTCAAATTGGCTTGATTATAATACTTTTTTATATAGTCTACAGACTAAAAATACATTATGAGAGTTTTTTGACCGAATAGACAGACATGCTGCTAGTTTTTTAAATTAATTTCTACAGTTAACTAAATAAAAAGTAATTATAATTTATTTTTGCAAGTGAATCAAATAAAATTAAAAGTTTAATACAGTTTGTGGTATGCTTTAAAAAAGTAATAAATTAAAAATTGAAATCTTTATTGCATCTTATACTTTATATAAATATGTAACATGAATGCTGCGACTGCCTATTAATATATAATTTAGAAATTTTTATTAGTACACCACAAATCCAATTTTACGTAGTGGTCGGTGCAAATTTAAGGGGAAGTACGTAAAATCGGAAGATCAGGGCCGTCAGTAAACTTTTGTTTCGGGGGTTGGTAAACATTATTTATCTGAACTTATTTAAAACAATATAATATTAAGAGACAATTTACACCTACAATTCCATTGTGTAGACAAAGGAAATCGAATGTTAATACTAATGAATATGAGTGACGACTTTTAGAAAACTGTTGAAAAATCTACTTCACTATCGCATTCATCAGCGTAAAAGACGCCAAATAGTGGAAGCTGACAAAAATTCTAGAATATTCTACTTGTGAACTAGCAAAGATACCAAAAAATAAACTTTACTATTGAATTGGGCACTAAAAATTAGATTAAGCAGCGCATTTTGACAAAAATTCTAGAATGTTCTATTCGTAAACTAACAAAGATATCGAAAAATCGATTGTACCATTTAATTTGTCATCGAATAAAAGACGGAATAGCACATTTTGATAAATGTTCTAGAATATTCTATTTGTCAAATAGCAAAAATTGTTTGTCAAAATCGGACATTTGGTTTACATTAGTTTAATTTCGGTTGGACAATTAAGTGGTGCAGTAGATTTTCCAATATCTTTGTTAGTTGACAAATAGAATATTCTAGAACATTTCTCAAAATATGTTATTTGGTCTCTTTTTTGGTACTCAATTCAATGGCGACGTTTGTTTTTGAATATCTTTGCTAGTTGACGAATAGAATATTCCAGAACATTTGTCGAAATGTGTAATTGGACCTCTTTTTCAATATTGATTTTTCAATATCTTTGCTAGTGGACAAATAGAACATTCTAGAATTTTTGTCACACTACACTGTTTAATCTCATTTTAAATAGCCAATTCAACGGTGAAGTTTGTTTTTTGATATCTCTGCTAGTTGATGATTAGAATATTCTAGAATTTTACGTTACTCATTTTGCATTTGCATTTTGCATATTACGTATACAGAATATGTGCACATATATCTTCAGTGAAATTTTAAAATTTTTAAAGGCTACGAGTCCCTCAGACAATATTACCTACGGCCCTGACTCTGGCTTGGTACATAAATTTTCACCAACACAGACAAACAACAACATATCTGTGAGAGGAGAACCCCACTTAATCGCTGACGTCACTACGTAGAATCGGAGTACGTACCATTGGATGGCCACTGTATGTACATATACATTATAAATACGTACATTGCATTAATATATTGGCGTCTTTATTATTACCATAATCAATAGAAAACGAAAATTTCTAGGTCAATATTTATTAATTTGAAATAAATATGTAAAAGCAATTCTGCACATATGGTGCACTTAAAATGTTCACCGTTAATACCATTCATTTAATACACAAGTCTGTATAGACATAAAAATTTCATAATTACTTTCTTTATTGCCTCTATTTATTGATTCGCGAATCGCGATAGGTACAATTAGCAATAAAGAGCGTATGTTGAATGCCGGCCATTTTTAGAATTCTTTATAAAATTATAAGGGTGAGTTATACAGTTATATTTTAGAACAGTGTTTTCCAACCTGTGAGTCACGAACCCCTGAGAGTCGCGAAGCCTTTTTAAGGGGGTCGCAGTTACTTTAACAATAAAAACCACTCTAGTTCAATATATAATATTTAATAACGAAAAAGTTAATTAAAAGTTACATTAATGTGATGGTTTCATACGTTCGCTTGATAAAATTTCAAAACAAATAACTGCGGCTTATTTTCAATAACAGTAAATACGAGTTGTAAATAGCTGCCGTCATTTAGACGCTTTCTCTTTGCTTTTGTTTCATTACTCTCATTGGAACTTGAAGTTAACGGTTATGGATGTCTTTCGAGAAACTCATCCATATTTAGTAATTACAATGAGCACAGAATTTTGGATATTACACAATAAGAGACAGTGAGCAACTACTAAACAAACAACAAGTCAATTCAATAAATTTAAACACAATTCAAAGCGAATTCACAATTCATAGAATTCAAAAGTGCCATCCTTTACTCACCCGATGCTCCACACGGCGCTCATCATGTTGCGCTATGTCTCGCTCACATAAAAATATACCTGTTTAAAATCCTTTGTTACCTACGAATATATTTAATTGACATCTAACTGAAAATAATCAATAATGATAATCGGATTCAATATTTATAACATAAAATAAAATAAAAGTTAGAAATAGCAGAGGGTAGGAGTAGCGAAATATTTTTCTATACTAGGGGGTCACGAAACATTTTTCCATCCTAGAGGGGTCGCGCCAAGGAAAAGGTTGAAAAACACTGTTTTAGAAAAATAAATTCCTTGATGAGTTTCTTATAAATTCATTCGTTATTGCATTGTCTTTAGGAATTTTTATGAAACTTCATCTAAGTCAAACACGTTTGGTGAGATTTGATAAGATTTAACTAACTGTACGTTTTTTAAGTGAATTTCCATTTTGGAAGAAAATCATTTATTACAGCGAGTGCCATGAAAAGACCTGAGCCTGGGACTATATGGCAGAAATCCGTTTTGAAGCCTCGAGAAACCTAATATATATATATATATATATATATATATATATATATATATATATATATATATATATATATATATATATATATATATGTGGCTGCGCGATAACTCCCGAAGGAAGCCTCCAATTGTTACGAAATTTGGTGTGTAGGTCAAAAGTCCCAATAGGTTGGACAAGCTCGTCAGCCAGATACATCCGATTGTTGGAAGCCAAAATTTTGGCTAATTTTTGCCAATTTTATTTTATAATTAATCTTGCTTTTCGTAGTGACCACGGCCGTGGAAAGAAATGGCGGACCCCGGGAACAAAGGACACTTCTTTAATTTCTCTCCCAAAAATAAGTGTGATGAAGAAACACGCTCGTTTTCTTTTTTCTGGGCCTCTACCGTCCTCCCTCTTCCAGCTCCGGTTCCGGGGTTGAAACTCCGACTACCCCACCCTCTCGTCGGGCCTGGTAGTGACGTCGGTGTTTAAAGAAAGCAGGGTTTAAAATTTTAAAATTCTGAAAAAACAATCAGACATTAAAACGCTCGTTGTCACATTTTGTTAAAAATTTGAGTTAACTCACTCACTTATAAAAACATTTTATCAATAATATCGCTCCTATACAATTAGTTTATACATCATACTCGTATAGTTTAAAAATGAAACTATTGATACATGCTGTATGATAAATACATGTTATTATCATTACCATAGACAATAACTTTCACTGTGACAACCAAATATTACTTAGGTATATAAAATCAACTAAAAACTAGCTCCACCTCGATTTTAGCATGAAAATAAAAACAACAATATATAACAAAAAAAAAAAAAAAAAAAGAAACATTTTTTGGTATAAAAATAATAAACAATACATATGCGTGGGAGCTATGAAGTGGAAAGTTATGAATAATTTAAATGTGATCAAATAATTCATACTGCATCAATCTGACCCTGTCACAAGTAGACCCACTACCACCCACTGAAAAATACTTATAGATCTTTAAATGTTGAAGGCTAGATATTTTTTTTTATAAATACTTGTTAGCGTGGTTGTCATCGGCTATATTCATATGTAAATCAAGGCTCGGAACCATCTAAAATAATTTCATTTTAGTATTTATATTTAAAATACTAAATGACATTTTTTTGCATTTTTTTTTTAAATAAGTTCAATTAACTATTAAGTCATTTTCCATTTCGAAGTCACAACTGAAATCAATATGTCGACAACAGTGAGTAGCGAATAGCGATCCTGGTAACAGTAGGTATTTAAAACTATTTTTTTTTTACACGATGCTGTCAGTCATTACAAATGAGTCTCTACACTATCTAATCAACTGAGATAATGCCATTGTCCTAGGGCAAGTGTTGGGCAAGATATCTAGGTAAAGATAATAGATAATTTAAACATTATTTAGATTAAATTTAGATAACATAAAATCATATTTACAAAAATGATACGCTAGGTTTACTAATTAATAATTTCTTATACCCAATTCTAGATATTTTCTATGGTGAACTTTCTACTTTAAAATTTTATATTACAGAAGAGCAATATTTTATTGAAATAAAAACAAATATTATTTAAATTCGCCAACGGAAATTTAAGTTCCTAGAAATATAACAATACCACATTGATACCGCAAATGCATATAAGTGAAAAATCTATTAATGATGCGTTTCATGAAGGACCTTGTAAAGAGTTCTTAAATTCTATCACATCAATTGGTAAATATAGGGGAATGATGAATTTAGTTTTATTTTTTCAGAAAAAATAGAAGTGTATTTTTGTTATCTTACCTTTTTCCAAAGTATATTTCGCGAACAATGTCAAGCGTTCCGCAAAAAAGTCTTAGTAGGTATTTCTAATTTTTGTGTTCATCTTGTTTCATTTTTTAATTTTAATTAGTGTTTGCTGTCAACAGTGTTTTTTGTTTTCCTTTATATAATTTTTAATTTCTGTATTTTCTTTTTTTTGACTCGTCAACTCGATGCTACTGAAAGAGTATTCCGCGATGATAAATATTGGTCCTACCAAAATAGTTGTTTACATGACAATAGTTGTCGTATTAGTTAAACTATCATCATATAAATGGGCTTTAACAGTTAACTGTTTTTTTGAATGTATGTCGCAGTTTACGTAGTAATATTAAATACAGTTAAGTACAGTAATATTTCACTAAATTTGTTGCGTTGAGTCACCATTCTATTCAAATATTTTTGTATTTATATTTCAATTATTCTAGCCAAACATGGTCAACACCTTAACAATTTTATTTTCGTCAAGTGCCCCACTAGCGCTAAAGTTACATATTTTAATGATATATTCACATTTTTTTTTACACAATATGAAAAAAGATTGCTTCGCCGATAAACCGACTGGACTAACATAAAAGCAGGAATGAATATGAATTTATCACCTGAACATCAAGTCAATTATTATGGCAAGAATATGAAAAGCTGCAGCAACTTTCTTCACACTTCTTCTAAATATCTTTTCTAAAGGTCTTTCCATTTGAATTTCTTGATTTCTGAGATTTTTTTATGTAAAAAATTCATGTAAACCCATGTCCGAAAACGCTTAGTTTCCAAGATACAGAGTGCTCGGTTTCTCGTCTTTTTTAAATATTTTCTAAAATATTTCAAAAATGTTTTGAGATATTCACACAAAATTTGGGATACACTACGACAGGATAAATACCTCTATTCTGAAGTAGACAGAATATATCCACTCAAACCAGTGGCGTTCGTACGGCCATATGATGACATATTTTTGAAGAAAAAAAGGCACGCCAATGATTTTTTCCAATTTGAAAGTGTTTTTTGAAATGCTCTATAAATTGTTGATAAAAATTACCGCTTAGTATTTTGTCGTTCATGTATCCGTTTTCAAAATAAAAAATAATTTCCAATTACTATTCTTACCACAAAACCGATTTAGGTTCTCGAATTAACTGCTGAGGTAATTTTATGAAAGAGTCTTATCAATAAAAAGGCGAAGACTTCTACAGTGTGACCACATAATTTGTTTTTAATTTAATACAAAAAAATATTTTTAAAAAACAAGAAACTGAACACTCTATATCTTGGAAATTAAGCGTTTTT
Organism: Brachynemurus nebulosus; assembly: GCA_035578155.1. Lineage (NCBI taxonomy): Eukaryota > Metazoa > Arthropoda > Insecta > Neuroptera > Myrmeleontidae > Brachynemurus > Brachynemurus nebulosus. Next base: position 347,999 of record JAPWDM010000024.1, read on the forward strand.
GGACCTGGGTTTATATAAACTTTTTTACTTAAAAAATCCTCAGTAATAACCCACTAAAATCTTTCGCACTTATTCACTAACACCCTATATATATATATATATATATATATATATATATATATATATATATATATATATATATATATAAATTTTAGTGAATATTATTTTCGGTTTCTAGGGACGTCAAAACAAAAATGTCTGCCATAGTCCCGGATTCAAGCCGTGTCATGACAGTGGTTGTAATAGTTGATTTTTCGATTGGAAAATTTGCTAAAATTTCCACTTATACGAGTACTGCTTATATTTACAAGTAACAAGGCATCTTTTAACGCCAAATATGAAAAGTTTTATCCACTAAAAACAAATTATTTTTGTAAATAGGACGCATAAACTCAAAAAATAAAAAATTAAACAAAAAATTGACATTTTTTGGCGAAAAAGGTAATGTTAAGTAATTTGCGACATTTAGATGTCATTATACCTAAAATGGATTCTTGTACAACTATTTTAGGATATCGATAATTTGTGGAATAAACTTATAAATTCAACTCGTTATATTATTAATAATAAACAAGCCAATAATAAATATGTATAAGGTACGTTAGTCAGTGACGGTGTAAGACTAATATTTTTGTACATCACTTTGCAATTATCAAACTAATAATATTAAGAAAAACTAAAATTACGATTGTACGCAGAAATCCAAAGCAGGACACATTTTTATTATAACTCAAAATGAGGATAGTAAATTAGTGACACATTTTTATTTTTAGTTTTTAGGGAATTTTCGAATGGTAAATAAATGGTAAAAAAAGGATTATTTACATTTTCAGCTACTTTTTCGTACTGGAAAGTTGGGATGAAAATTGTTTCCTATGTCTCACATCGTGTGAGATATCCCTTAATTTGAGATTCTTAAAATGAAGTTGAGATTCCTTTCACTATTTTTCATTTTTAAACTCCGTTTGCGAAGTATTAAGCTTCAAAATCAAATAATGTTTGTAACCGGAAATTCGTTATATTGGGAAGGATGCTGTACCAGAGATATTTTATCCTTCAGTGCCAACATAACCTTTCCTTTGAACTATTATTTTAGGTTAGCTAGTTTTTGAGAAAATAAGAAAAAAAATCAGTAGTAAGGATTGGACAGTTCTGGACCCACCATCGGGTTTTATTGAGCGACCTCAAGCAGATGGTACCACTTCAAAAAATGAAATACACCTATCGCAGCATCCTGCATAACATAGCGAATTTCCATTTACAAAAGTACGTTTTTCTCGGAAACTAGTTGATATAGAATAATTGTAAATAAAAAAAACCTTTATATATATATATATATATATATATATATATATATATATATATATATATATATATATATATATATATATATATATATATATTTGGACGTTTTTCGTGAAAAAAATTTGGCGGAATGAGGCGGAAAAATCACATAAAAAAGGTTTTTTTTATTTACAATTATTCTATATCAACTAGTTTCCGAGAAAAACGTACTTTTGTAAATGGAAATTCGCTATGTTATGCAGGATACTGCGATAGGGGTATTTCATTTTTTGAAGTGGTAGCATCTCCTTGAGGTCGCTCAAAAAAATCCAATGGGGGGTCCAGAACTGTCCAATCCTTACTACTGACTTTTTTTCTTATTTTCTCAATAGCTAGCCAACCTAGAATAATAGTTCAAAAACCTTTTTTATGTGATTTTTTCCGTCTTTGCAATGGTGTAAAAAAATGTGGCAAAAACTTTTAAATTATAGCAAATTTTGGCAAAAAACTAATTTTTTGCAAGAACAAAAACCACGTTCCTGACATCTGACGTGTCTGGCTGAAGAACTCATCCAAGATTTTTGGACTTCCAACGTTCTCACCAAATTTCGTAAACCTAGGACATTTCGTTCTAGAGTTATCGTGCTGATACATAAATACATATATATATATATATATATATATATATATATATATATATATATATATATATATATATATATATATATATATATAAATTTTAGTGAATTTTATTTTTGGGTTCTAGGGACCTCAAAACAAATTTCTGCCATAGTCCCGGGCTCAAGTCGCGTCATGACACCGGCTGTTATAGCTGAATTTCCATTCTGGAAATTCGCTAAAAAATATTGTTAAAAACGTATAATAAAATTAAAAAAAAAAAAATTAAACAATTCTTGCTTTAGTTACTATTTCACTAGGTCATTTTTGAAAATAAATATACAACACATAAAAAAAAAAAATAATAAAAAAATTTGAAGACCTTCCAGCTTAATAAATAATAATAACTTTATCAATAAATGTACAGCTAAAATTGGAAGTGAAATCAGTTCAGTGAACTCTTATCACATCTTGATTGCCTCCACTAACCCGCATATGCTACCACACATGGGATACTAGATGAAATTACACGTTTTATATAGTAATATTGTCATAATTATCTACCTACGTACAGCCCGCAATACTAGAATTTGCAACAAATAACAGCGAAAAGGCATGAAATGTGGTTGTATACAACGTATGCGCAGAATATATTTATTACTAATGGTTATTATTATTATTTAAGTAACAACAACTTAACATGGTAAGTGAAATAAGGACAAGAATTCATCCTAGGACAAAATTTGTAAGCTTTGTTGACGTGGATTACAAGTGTATAAACAAGTCTATAAACCGTATAGTGTATATTATCTATATACCGATCGTACATGCAATATTGTATATATACGTACACACTTTCCCTCATCCCTTCAGACAAAATCAGATTTTTTGTTTATAAGAGCACACAGTCAAGACCACTTAACGGGTTTCGGCAGATTAGATATCTATCAGAGATTGATCCCACGGGAAGCTGGAATTTTAAATTCCGATTTCATTCCTGAATGATGTGTTCTCGAAACTTAAAAAAACCTTTTATAAAATTAAACGTAAAGTAAAATTTTTTTTAAATTTCCGTAGAAACTAATACTTATACAATTGACATTAAATAATTGTACTACTTAAGCTTTAATAAGCTTTCCTTTGATACACTACCCAATGTTCTTGGGAAAAATTTTCTCCCACTTTACAGGTTACCCTGAAATCAACCCCCGGTATCGAAATTTAACTTCACATCTATACGTAATTAGGCCACTTCAAAATTTCAAGTCAAATATTTTCAAAATGATGCCATAAGTGTTCCATTTTGCCAATTTTAGTACAAAACGTTAAGGGGGATCACTAGTGTGACATATTGAAAAAATTGGGAAATTTTTTTTGCATGTTTCGATAGTCTATACCTTTAAAAATACCATACTAAAATTTCAAGTGTATACCTCATATAATTTTTGAGTTACAGCCATCTGATTCTGAATCCATCTGAGCGGATTCTGATTTTCATTGTTAACTTTAGGGAATTGAGAAATGTATGAAAGTTGATAGTTCGGGAGTTTCTGGACGTGGCTGCCAGTCCCATGTTGTGGAGTAGCTAGACCCTGGTACATTTAAATGACTCATCTAGTTTTACTATGACCGTTATAGTGAGTACATCGTAAATAATTTTAGTAAAAATTCTCAGTCATTAAAACTAAAAGGTAAAGTAAAGAAAAACTACATTTTTCAAATTTGCTGCAGTTATAACTCGAAGACAAATCATCCGATCGATTTGATTCTTATTGCAGCTTCTTTTATATATGTTTCTTTGTGTTATGAACCTCCAGTTTTCCGATTGAATAAAAAATGTAATTTTTGCAGGCCATAAATCATTAAATTTTCGCGCAAAATTTGAATTTTTTTTAAAAAAACTACGCCATTTTGTTAAATTTTTTCTTTTTTTTCGATTGAGGTTCATGGCACGGGCCATACCTTCTAGTTTAATAGTCTTTTTAGTTTCTTTGATTTCAGGCACTGTGAAGGTCGCTATCACTGCAGCAGTGGGAGAACTTTTTTTTGGAGCCTTGAGAGATTGCGAATAACTCACTGAATTTTTAATTTTTTGGTTCAAAAATTTTATCATGAATTTATTATATATCAACGAATATATCCTTAAAATATTAAAACATTCCATATAGTAGTTTTCTTTAAAAAAATTCCCAAAAATCACCTTTTTTCAGGCGGTCACACTAGTGGTCTCTTTTAAAGCCATTAACTTTTAAGTTAACTGTGACAATAATACTTTCAAATCAATTTTTATACCTTATATTTTATTTGTGGAATTCAAGTATCATTTGGAATTAAATGTTGGTTCCTCAGGTATTCGAATCTTAACTTAATTAATTAAACTTAAAATTTGCTTACTAATCTCGCCAACTTTTGATTGTAACTAGACAACCTCATTTTTTACGATTATACTTATGTTAATTAAAATCCAATATGTTTAACTATGATTAATATGATTCACTAGTCAGCTGTTAAAATTTTGACATATAGAGATGTTGGAAATCTTTTTTGCAATTTCATATAAACAGACATTAGATTATTAACTAAAATTAATGATCATTTGCTTTCTATAATTTTTATACCTTAATTAAAAATTAAACATACCAATAACATTTAAATTAATTTACCTTGTAACATGGTTAAAAATGAGCTCATTTATTTTTAATTCATTAAATCAAATTTCTTCTCCAAATTTCTCTTAATTATAAAATTGGCTTTCTCAAAGTAATTTCAAATAAAGAATTTAAAAAATAAAAAACGAAGAAAAAAAAGTTCCAAAAATAAAGATCTCACAAATAATCAATTTTAATTGACGGCAACAGTCGCTAAACTTTTTTGAAATCATTTAGTAGTAACGGTAGTAACTTATTCTCTGATGCGCCAGGACTACCTTAAGTAGCTCAGTTATTGAACTGCCACGGTTGAGGTATTTCACTACCAGCACCACGGATAATCAGAACTCTACTCTACTTTTATTTCCAAATATAAAAAACAAAAATTTTAAATAAAACAAAAAAAATTAAAATTACTTTTTGGAGTAATATACCTGTGTATTATGCAAAATTATTCTGTGTCTACTTCCTTTGCAACAATAAAATGTCAACATTATGTAAATATGAAGGTCGTTCAAATATAATTACGCACACTGTTTATATCCTGTGGTGTTAATATACAAACTGGTTTACCGATTATTACTATTATTATATATTTAGTATTGTATAATTTTTATAAACAAATTTGCACTGATTCCTATCATCAATATAAAATTCTTAATGATGCGTTAAAATTTAAAATGTCGTTTTTCAAAATTAAACCACAAATATTCACTTTTTACTGTAATTTCGGTTAATGGAGAACATACGTTACACCGGTCCCTCAATTTACGCGGATATCCGTTCCACGTGGATTCAATTTCGTTATTTTTGAGCTACGATGCACCGTTTACACCGATATTTAAGATCAAGTTTACGTTTACAAAAAGAATGGAAAACTAATTTTTTGAAAATATTCTATTGGTGACCAAATCGATTCACTAATCAGCCTGAATTAGTCAATTATAATCAATTTATGATGAGTAACTCGCTATCGATAAATTTCGATAACGAAACGATTTTGTTTTGATAGTCCCAGTATATTTGGAATACCCACAACTTGCTTCGCTAAAGTCTTCAAAAATTATTCTTGAACTATGATACACCGTTTACGAGATATTGAGAATTAATGTTTTAAATTACGTAAAGTATCATTTATAAACAGACATAATAAACAATTGAATTCAGAAGGACTTCGAAAATTTAACACATCGTTATAGATAATTTTTTCAAGTTATCTGAAGTATTGAAATTTTCTTGTACGAAATCCGCGTTCTATGGAGAACGCGTTATAGCAGACCTGTCACAATATCGTACAGTATTATATGAAATTCGCGTTATAAGGATACTGCACTTGACATATGTTACCGCGTAAAATAAGATCGTGGAAATCAAATCCGCATATAAAGAATTCCGGGAAAATTGTGGTCAATTTGCCACGTAAAACGAATACTCGCGTAAAAAAATTCCACATAAATTAAGGGACCGGTGTATTTTCTACGTTTACTTATCCCTACTAATCCTAACTAATATTATAAATGGGAAAGTGAATTTGTTTTGTTTTTTTTTTTTTTTTTTATGCTTCAACCACTTAACCAATCAACTATAAACATTGTACAAAAGTAGTTTGGGGAAGAGAGAATGTTATAGGCTCTTTTTTACCCCAGAAAAACATTTTATTTCCGTAGGAAAATTGCCAAGAACAAAATAGCAGCTGTCAATGTCAGTATATTCTATAGCAGCGTTTCTCAATCGTTTTTCAGTCACGGCCCAGTAAAATCTCGGATCATTTTGTGCAGGCCGGTCATATATAAGATGGCATATGACAATTATTTTCTAAATTACATTTATATTTAACACTATGAGGCCCGAACACTTTCATAGTAAACTTCCCCGGAAGCCGACAATATTTAAAAAAAAAAAAACTTTATATAAACAAATACATAAAATAAAATGATTCAAACACTGAATAGATTCAATACAGTTCAACATGTATGTATGTGTAAAACTGTAAACATACGTATGTGGTACGTACATGCTACATATACACTGACATTCAAATCAATTTTATTTAAAAATATAAATTATATATTTTTTTTGTATTTTTTGTTTATCTTAATTTTTTTTATACATAGAGACCAAAAGAGTAGTGTGTTGGTATGTATTTGTGTGAGTAGGGCCACATCTGTGTGATGAATGATGATAAACATCGCACACATAATGCGTAACCAACTAATCAATTAATCGTTGATCGCGGTCGGCCTCTGGGGATGTTTTGTTTGGTTTCGGATGCCGAAGCCATGGGACTGAAAGTGTTAATATGAAAAGTGATATCAACACTCAAATATATATCAACACTTTCTTAAGCCTTTTAGAAACGTTTAAAGCCAATTTTTTAATTTTTAATCGAATTCCTGTAGCCGAATAATTTTTGTGATAAACTGAAATAGTATCAAGACCTCCAATAAGAAATGCCTATTTTTGACCACCTGGTCAACCATATCTATTATTCAGATAAATACTGACACTTTCTTAAGCATTAGAAAAATGTTTTAGCCATTAGTTTGAATAACATTTGATCGTGGAATATGAAATATTGTATTCCGACCACTTGGTCTACCACGTAATTAAGATAACATAAATATTGACGCTTTCTTAAGCATTAGAGAAATGATTAAAAGCATTCCTTAATTTTAAATAAAATTAAAGTATCCTGAAGTGACTGTCGCCATTAATTTAAATAATATATATTTAGTTGTGTAATATGAAATGTTATTTTTCGATCATTTGGTCGATCGTGTCGTCGTCTTCCAGGTATAAGGTAGGGATGATCGATATTAGAAAAACATCGATGTTGACATCGATGTCAACATCGATTCAAGAGTATCGATATACGATATATATCCAAATAAAAACATCGATGTTCGAAAACATCAATGTTTATGTAGCAAAATAAACAACCATTATAATCTATTATTTTATTTATTAAAAATTAACATTGCCAGTATTTATTTGGTACACTTTGCAAAAAAAGTCACTTTGTTAGAAGTTTTCCTTTTAATCTGTTCCTTTGTTGATACAAATGCTATCCAGCTTTTGAAAAAAGTCTCTCTGAAGCTGTTGAAGTTGCTGTGCAACACAAATATTTAATGGCAATTTTTTTCAAGTTTGGATAAGTGGTTCCTAGAACTTGCCATAAAGTAATTGATCTTGTTTTAAATCAGCTACAGGACTTTTTAAATACTGGATAGCTTAGAGTAAAATCGATGTTTCGATATTATTCTCGTAACATCGATGTGTCGATGTTGTCGAGGACATAACGTCGATGTTTTTACATCGATGTTTTCCCGTTAAGCATCGATGTTTTTCTACCATCGATGAATATCGATCATCCCTAGTATAAGGTCGTATCTCATTTTTGGTGATTTTTTTAGGAGAGGAGAAAAACAAGAACTACTGTTACATTTTGTTTTGTAAATCATAAACGAATATAGGTACTTGAAGAATATTAGTCTGCAATTAAACTTAAGTTCAAATTTACAAAAAAAAAAAAAAAAAAAAAAAATGTAACAGTAGTTCTTGTTTTTCTGCTCTCTTAAAAGATCACAAAAAATGAAATACGACCTTATGTCTGGAAGGCGACGATATATTCCCACCAAGTTAGTCCCACCATTTTCTTTTTTTCAAATAAAAAGACTTTACCGTATTGTGCCACTCGTCTGCTATCATGTGCTGTAAATAAAAAAACTAAGCCCCAATAATTGCTTTTATTACAGTCATTCCCTGTATTATGCTAAACGTGTACTATCATGAACCGTAAATAAAAAAAACTAAATTTCAAAATGTGCGATTTTTATTATGTATTTGAAATTGAAAAGTTGTAATTGCTTCTCGCATTATAGAGAGTACATACACATAGGCGATTGAATGTTGTCTGTATCGGGCGCCTGTCGAGCAAAGGATCGATGGTGTAATGGATAGCACACCTGGTTAGTTACCAGGAGATCCTGGGTTCGATTCCCGGCCGATCCGGATAATTTTTTCAATCACTTTGTGATTTTTAATTTACATATGTGGTTTTTGGTCATGCTAACCAAAGGACGTCGAGTGCTTCAAGTTTCAGTTTAGCTGAACGATAAGTGAACATATGAATACTACGTGTGTTTAAAATGCAGACAAAAGTCTGTCATACGTAGTAGTGTTTCACAAGCACTCGATAATATTTGAAATTGAAAAATACTTTAAACTGTTTATTGTTGAACTATAAATTGGTTACTAAGTAGCGAAAGCATTGTGATCATTTTTGAAATATCCAAAATGAAAATTTGCATGGCCTACTTTCGGTTTTAGTGGTTCGTGAACAATTCTGGCCTCGTTTCTGTCTGTCTGTGTGTCCAATGGTCCCACCAAGTGGTATAACTTCCAAATCATTCGATCGTTTTTAATTAAATTCTTAAAAGTGATATGGTTTGGTTCTTAGATAATCCCCTACGAATTTCTACGCAATTGAAGTAATATTAGCTACAACACTACTGTCGATATTTTACTTACTATGTGCTATAGTCCCATTTCGCTCAAATTTTGACAGTCTTTAATAATTAAGCCATATATAGTGCCCCATAAGTTTCGTACAATTAGACAATTAAAAATTACTATACATGCGCAAACGTTATATAGCCGATTAAAAAAACTTAAGAAACTCACTATCCTTGTCTTAAGTTATTATTGTTTCAAACATGATATTAATAATGTATTATAAGACAAAATACAGATCAATAATAAATAACCTTTTCATCATAAATTTTAACAATTTTTTTTCTTGTTGTGACTTACTAGTAATATGCGCTAGTTAAAAATGCTCAGAACGGTCTACTTAATTTTTTTTTTTTGTGTTATTTTAACACAAAGCATATGTGTCAAATCTTTACACAAGATTTGTGTCAATGATTTAACACACAAGAGGACATACATTTTGTGTTAATTTTTCAGATTTATCAGAGTTATTTGTTAAACTTTTTTATTCAATATTTTACTCCCAGTTAAGATATTTGAAAATCGTCAAAAATTATAACGATTTCGTTTATATATTATCATATATGAGACTCAAAGAACGTGAAGTAAGTCAGTCCTTTCTAAAAATTCTTATTTGTTTCCACATATATGTACCAAAACATATTTAATAAAATAGATGAGAGTAGTTATTATTATTAAACAAAACCGAAAAATTATAAGTTTTTTCAGTTATTGGCGAATGTAGTTTTATTAAGCGTTTAAAAATGAAACAACTTTCTTACATTTTAAGGTTATTTTTTTACAGATTCAGTTTAAACAAAATCATGTAAGCTTACGAGATTGTATATTATATAATATAATCTCAAGTAAACTTACATGATTTTTGTAACTGAATCTGTAACAAAATAACCTTAAAATGTAAGAAAATGGTTTCATTTTTGAACGTTTAATAAAACTATATTCGTCAATAACTGAAAAAACATAGTTGTTCGGTTTTGTTTAATAATAAGAACTACTCTCTTTATTCCCTTTTCTCTAATTTTTGTAACTTTATAATTTATTGTAATGTAACATTTTGATGTAGTTATACCTACTAGGACAAACCTAATGGTATCCTAGTTAAATAAAGAATATATTTACAAAAAAAGAACTACTCTCATCTTTTTTATTATATATATTTTGGTAAATACATATTCTAATGTAAGTTAGGTACTTATAGCATTCTTTTGCTCTACACCAATATTGTGTTACTTCCTTACTGTTCAAAACAGGTTAACATTTTTGTTCTTTTAAATCGAAATTTGTGTTAATATTTTCATTTAACACAAACACGAAATGTTACATTAACCCAGGGTTGTGTTACTTATTTAACACAAAAATTATAACCACTGGTTTTTTTTTACGCAGAACACTAATTTTTTTACTGTGAACATATATGTTAAAATATGATACTTTAACTAATATGTATCCTTGAAGATGGATTCCAATGTAATCCGAAATATATTTGAGGAAATAAAAAAAACTTTTTGTTTGATTAATATTTTTCTGTACCTATGTGGAGAACATCATTGACCAGTTTATATGGAGTTAAGATCGGTAAAACCATTAGTAAGTTAAAATTTATAAAACTCCAAAAAGTTTTTATCAGAATATTCATTTTGTTGTTAAAAAAAAATCGAGAAAATTTCATTTTGTTCGCTACAACTGTATAATAACCCCTGAACACTGTATTTTTAAAATGAATAAAATGAATTAATGTACACTCTCGTAAACAATTTTTTACCCAAAATATGATTTCTTTCAATCTGCACAAACAATATTTCTTCACTCACAAAGTATAGGTAAATAACCGTTCATAAAAATATTATGGTGTAAGCGCAGGGAAGTACGTTATACTTGAGATTGCTGACATCTAAATGTTAAGTTTATACATAAACTCATAAAACGAACCAAATAACTGATTCACTTGAGGCAAAAACAAAATTAAGGTCTTGGTCTACAATTAATTCATCAATTGCAAATGAGTAAAATTGATTTTTAAAATGTTGAAGGTGACATAATTGCGTATTGTTTTGGTTAATTGTTATTTACCTATTTCATTTTTGCATGCCTTCAGGATTACAAACAAAATGTCAGGGACTTTGTAAGACATTAATTGAAGGGGCAAGTAGATAAAGGTGTTATGTGACTTTTTACAATCTCACAATAGAAGCGTTCGATAGTTTCTATTTACATATAATAATCCTACGCAATAGTACATGTTTTTATTATTGAATTTCTATAAAGCTACTGAACGTAATGAAACATAATTTTAATATACATCATTGCTACAAAATATGGCTTTTCAACAAGGTGTCACAAAACATCTTCATCTACTCACCCCTTCAATTATTATTCATACCAATTTATTTCAGAAATAACAAGTTAATACAGATAATCAACAATAATTAAATAAAGCTCTGTCAAATAATCCTATAGATCAGTGTATCAGTTGTACTCTTTGTCGCTCCGCCATTGTAATATTAACTCTTTTCTATTTAAATTTGCAAAAAAATTAAGAGAAACCATTACTAAATTTGTATTTTAACCTCTTTTTTCAACCAGAAATCGCAAACAATACCAAAATTGAAAGTATCATGCATACACATAATTACTTATTATTACACAATTTAAAAAAATTAACATTAAAACACTGCAATTAAAAATAATTCATTCATTCTTCTAAAAACTTTTACTCTCACTCTCTTAAAACAATTCTCCTATTGTTAATAATTAAAATTTAAAAAAACTAGTAAAAATATTTAACTACAAAGTAATTGGCTATTATATCATAACTGAGTCAGTTATTATCTTCCTTATTTCACTGTTAATTACCAAATGACAAATTATACCAAACTAGATAAAAAAAGTTATGTATTATATATTAATAAAAAGTATTATATACATATATAACATCATTAATCATATTTATAACAATCATGTAACAATAACAAAATTCAAATTTTATATAAAAAGCTGATAGTAAATTACTAAAAGATAACAAAAATATTTTAAAAATTACAAATAAATGTATTTACGTACTTGTCTGACAGTGTCTTTTTTTATATATTTTTATTTATATATTTATAACTTCCGCATGGTAGAATTCATTCCATTAAAACACATTTTACAACAAACAAACTACAGCTGATATTGATAAATAAATAAAAACAAAACTCAATAAAAAAAAAGAACAAACAAAACAAAAACAATTTAAAAATTTAAAATTTAGAAACACGACACAACAATAACAATAAATTAAAAAAGAAGAAGAATAAAAAGAACACAATTTAAAAATAAAATCACACACACACTAAATATTTGTTGTTTTTTTTTTATTCACTAAAATGATAATTGTCACGCTAATAAAATTGTTCAATTTTGACCAAAATAAAAAAATTCGACACTATTTCTATTTGTCATAACATTTATTGTCCTTTTAAATTTTGTATAACATTTAAATGTCTAGTTGTGTACATACATATGTGTTCTGCATGTATTCTATGTATAAGGAAATATCAAATATACAAACCGTTCAATACGTTGTTTTAGTAAACAGTCTCATTTTAGTACTGGTAAAATTATTTTTTAGATGTGTCCGCTTCAAAAATAGTATACCATATGTACTCGAACACAGTATAATAGATAGAAGACAAACATACATAGATCATTGTTTCTCTGTCTTGCATAAGTAATATACAATATATTTTATCTGTTTCAATGCCCGCCTTCTATAATTAACAGCAAACGTAAATAAAATTTATAACGACGTTTAGAGACATCTAGTGAAATAGATGGTACTACATGTATAAACGATTCAACGTTAGTAAAACCGTACTCTTAACGACCACGGCGTTATAACTCACGTGTCGATAATACAGTTTTCATGATGTTTAGTAATGTAATTTATATTACTTTGTTGTAATTATATTGCATATCTTTGATCAATTTAATTTTATTTAGTAGATTTAATCGCTAAATTAATATTTTATTTCAAACTATCCACATTTAGATTTCAGTATACTGTGACATTTATTTAACTATTATTTGAATTTTTTTTTAAATTCAACAAATATGAATTTATATATAAATATTTTGTTACAAATAATTACATAAAATTCGTAATGGGAGCGCTGGGTAATATTTAGAAACAGCAAATTTCTCTTAACATAGTTGCAATTAACATAATTTTCTGTGGCGGTGGAAGTGCCGGTATACAAAATAACTGATCCGATGTACACATGTCAATAGCATTTATTCTCCACCTATATCCTAAATTATGTATATTGGTAAATTTAAAATTCAAATTATTGACACAAGGGCTTGCTCCTAACTTAATTTCGGAGTGTAAATTGAAAAGAAAAATCGGTCAAATGCAACTTATACGTATACAGTAAGTTATTTTCAAAACAGGGATTCAATTTACAATTCATTCTCAGTGCCTAGGATTCTTTTAGATTTTGTTGAGTGATTATTTTGATGATAAGTATGTAGTACAGTAACTTTTAAGCATTTTTCTCCAAATTTTTTTACAAAAAATGGAAGCAAAAATATATTATAGAATATATACAATAAATTTTTCTTTGCTACCCTACACTTTCTGATAATGGCAACATATTCTTTGAAACGTATTTATTATTATTCGAGAAGAAGGTTTATTTTACCCGCTACAATGCTCAAAAAAGTGTTATTTTTAAATAAATGTTATTGCACCACAATTTCTAAAGATTTCTTGTAGGCTAGTATTAAAAGCACTGTTATGGGTCATACACAATCAATGAAATAAGGAATAAGAAGTATGCCATCTAGTAACGTTGAATGGAACTTTAACGTAACTGCCCATAGGTATATGTATTTAGGTATTTTTGTACATCAAAATTCATGAAAAAATAACGTTCGTGATGACTTTTTTTGTCACTAAAGTAAAAAAAAATCACGAATTTTGACGTACAAAAGTACCTACATATTCATATCTATGAGCAGTTACGTTAAAGTTCCACTCAACGTCACTAGATGGCATACTTCTTATTCCTTATTTTTTATTTCTTATTCATTATTTCATTGATTGTGTATGACCCATTAATAATACTTGGTTTAAATTTTTTTTTAAATACTGGACGCTAATATTGCAATTTTAAAAGATGAACAAGACGGACGCTATAATTTATAATGTCTATTGTATTGACCTAAACAGACAAATAGATAAAAGACTACCTTTTAACCGCGACTTTGCCCACGTGATATTTAAAATTGTAACAGTAGGTTAAATAACGGTTTACTTTGTTTTGAATTTTTGCCATTAAAAAAAGTATACAGTACTAAGAATTGTTTTATTTTTTAAGAATTTTTTCTTGGGCAATAATGAAGTTAATCATACATTACATGCAGTGTTGTATGAAATGTATCTCGATATAGATACAGACACCTACTCAGAGTAAATTTGTATCTAGATACAGATGTAGATACTCAAAATAAAGTTGTATCTAGATACAGATACATCTAGATATTGAATTTTATATACTTGGTTAGGCACATGCGCTCTATCAATTTTCTCTAAATTTGTACTTGAAATTTAAAAAATTTTAATACATGAATGTGTTCAAAATACAACCAGAATGTATGTATTGTATAAGCATTTTAGTGCGATACCTCATTATCAGGAAAGAGCATTTCAAAAAACCACGTGGTCCAATTAGCCGAGGTTTTTGTAAAATGTTATATCAATACTAAAGTGTGTATGACCAAGCCTATGGGCAGCGCCCGCTCTACCGCTTACGCCGCCCCGGGCAAAAGAAAATAATTTCGCCCCTGCAACAAAATGACTGACCTTTTTTTTGGTCGCTGGGTGTGACAATCGCGCCCTCTTTTCTCTTTTTTTATACCGGCGACCTTTTCTTTTTTTGCTCGTCAGCTGTAAAATCGCCCCTTTTTTACAAAATTACCGCCCTTTAAATGAAATTTTCCGTCCCGGACAAATCTCTTTTTTTTCTTACTCATCACTTGTAAAATTGCCACCCTTTTTTACAAAAATTTACAAAATTACCCCCCTTAAAATTTCCTGCCCTGGGCAAATGCCCGGGTTGCCCGCCCTTGGAGCGGGTCCTGCTACGGTAGATGTATCTAGATGTTAGATACAGATACCTGTTTAAAAAGTATCTGGATACAAATACAAGATACTAAAATTTGTAGCTGAACGCAGTAATTAGGTACTTGTATCTATAGATGCTATACAGCACTGGTTTTAGGTAATAGCAGAATTCTTATAGCACTACCTACAACATAGCATACAACAATGCACAAAGAAATATTTATTTACTCATAAAGTATAGGGTAATAACCGTTCATAAAAATATTATGGTGTTAGCGCGGGGAAGTATACATTATACTAGAGATATAACCCAAATTGAAGAGGTGGATTCCAAAAGGCGCTAATTCGTTTTTTGTCTAATGTGAGATTTTAGTTTATGCAGATTGCAGAATGTTCAAGTCCAGCTCTACACGATTTTCGTAGTGCCACCCTTCAAAATGAGCTTAGTCTACTGTAAAATGAATGATGAAAAATGGAATGTTTTCCAAAAAAGCGCTAAGTCACAGTTTTATTTCAAAACGCTCTAAGTCAAATTTACTCGTAAACCATTGCATTTTTTTCCAACAATAGCTGGTATTTTTTTCCAAATTTGCTTGTAGACAAATTTTCTGTTATGAAATAGCTAATAATGCACTGTTTAAAATGTTTCTTGAATAAAATATATCTGTATTTAAACAAACTAGGTTTATTTTAACCAACTCAACCCAACTTTTTAAAGGTTTTTTTTTTTAATATAATCTATTCAAAATTATATGTATAAATAAGAACAAATAAATAACATCAATAATAATTATTATCTAAGAACTTGAAAATAATTTAAACAGATTACTACATTTGCCTACCTAGATAGTTTTTTACATTTCCTGAAAAATTGCAAAAAGTGACTTAGCGCGTTTTGGAATCCACCTCTTCAATTATCCAAGAGGATTTAATCATATAATTTATGCACAAGACATTAAATGTTAAATAAATTAATAATAGGGCTATAAATAAACTTATAAAACGAACCAAATAGTTGATTAACTTGAGGTAAAAATAAAATTAAAATCTTGATCTATAATTAACAATTACAAATAGGTACAGTTAATTTTTAAAATATTAAAGATGACACAGGACAATTGTTTTATTTTTTAGGAATCTGTTCTTGGGCAATAATGAAGTTAAACATAACTTAGCTGTCGAGCAGGGCCGAATTAACCCACTTTTGGGCCCTAAAGATTTTCTTCTTACAAGGCCCCCTTTCTCTCTTCCCAGAGCGAGATTTACCTTTGGGAGACTCTCACACGTTGAGGCGTTTCGCATGTGAAGAATTTCGCACTGTGACAAAAACAAAACTTATCCTTTTTTGAGAGATTCATTATCAATTTTGTGCGACTCCTACTGATTGTGTGGAAAACTAAAACAAATCTTAAATATTGATTCAAATATTCC
Source organism: Brachynemurus nebulosus (assembly GCA_035578155.1). Taxonomy (NCBI): domain Eukaryota; kingdom Metazoa; phylum Arthropoda; class Insecta; order Neuroptera; family Myrmeleontidae; genus Brachynemurus; species Brachynemurus nebulosus. The sequence goes on from JAPWDM010000024.1 coordinate 364,598, forward strand.
AAATAGATATTTTAACTGTACCCTAGACATTTGTCTCATTTATCTATTTGACGATCTGGCTCTGCTGTAGGAGCATGAAAGTGGGGGAAAAATCAGTCTTATTTTCGTATTAGTAATATTAGGATTGTAAATGTCTTGCTTGCTTTAACAGAATGGAGAATATTTTGATTAACTTAACAAATACAAAAAGTGCTACTCTGGCTACAATTAATCAATCGTCAACTCAGTCGATTTTAATTATGAGTAAGTCTCTTTCAATTTCAAATGCTTATATACCTCCCTAATTTTAACAATGTTCAAAAAAGACCAACAAAATTATACTTATAAAGGTAAAGTCGATTATAATCTCGTCAATCACGAAAAGTGCAAATTGTTTATTAGAACAAAATGTTTTGTATATGAACATTTAAAAACAATTCAAATTCATGTAAACAATTACAATAAAATTATATTAATAATAAATGTTTTTAATTACGCAGCAGCTAATTATTTTAATTGCAGTGCAATTATACCAGCACAGTTCTTACGAATTCTTTATATTTTTTAATGAATTCTTTTTGTTTTTATTATTCATTGGTAGGGTAAAAGCCCCATTTACATATTAATTAAGTTATTTCTGAAAGAAACGTCTGATAACAAAAATTATTATTAATAGAATGATTGTTTTTCAATTTAAATTCACCTCGTATTTAAAGTTTCCTTACTTAATTAAAGAAATAAATATGTAAATGTCAAAACTGTTCCAGTATAAGATACCGTTCCACAAAGGGGGCTTTTACCCTACGTGAATTTATTCTTTACCTTAGTTATGACTTACCTACAAGTAAAAGTTTATATTTAATTGTCTCCATTGTCTGAAAGGATTTTTACTTTCAAGGCTGAGTAACTGTGAACGTTTTGAATTAAGGATGTATATTATAAATTAAGAGTTGAGTTGAGTCTATGAGTTTCTAGAATTGATTCCGATAAAATGACAAATACGATTTAATAGATCTTCAGCTATCTATCTATTTATAAGTACATATGGACGGTTTTCCCCAGTAATAGCCCCGAAAATATATATCCAGTAATTTTATCCAAAAAAAAAAACGAGTTCCAAACAACAACAAAATTCAAACAGTATTGAATAGTTAAAAAATTCCGTAAATCCACTAAACACTAATATGTATATTTAATAGGGAATTTTTTAAGATGGATTAATGTGTTTGTAAAGCTGGACTATGGCTAGCCTCCCGCGGATTATTAACCCTAGAATCATACGTTGGTTTACGAGTCAAGTTAATCATACATCGGCGTCGTTTCGACGAATGATCTTTTTACGGGGAGTTTTAGAGTTTATTTGCAAAAAACATTTTTTTTACATAACAATACTACAAAAGCGAACAAAATATTTAAAAAAATTGGATTTGGAAAAATTTCTTAATATAAATATTTATTAATTTTTTTAATCTTTTTATCAAAGCATATTTTCACTATAAAAATTAAAAAATAGATAAATACATCCATTGTATCATAAAACATGTCTTTCAAATAATTAATTTATGAACTATTATGAGTCAGTGGACATGTGTGACCTTACAGAATTTGAAATTTCTCAGTCATAAATATTCCTATAGATATGTAGTTATTTCCCCAATAGGCACATTTGTAAATTTTCTAAAATTTGTTAGTAATTTTTAGAATAAGATCTCAAAAAATAATAAAAATTAAAATATTTTGCATAAAATAAATTGTTAACCTTTTATTAAGTCACTTGAAACGCATTCTTTAGTTTTCGATTCAATATATTAAAACTTCAGTATTATGTCGTCTCTATAAGTCAAACAGCTGTAATCATCTTTCACATTATCATAATCATTGAATAAATTAATTATAACATCCATATCTTTAATAAATTTTAGAAAAATTACGAAAACTTTTATATGTGGAGTACAAAATCTTTAAAAAAACACATGGGTTAATCATACATCGTCGTCCTTTTGACGCACGCTATTTCAGTATAAAAAAAACGACAATAACTATAAACAAAATTTATACGTCTTGTGTGTTATAATAACAAATAAATTAGATAACAGAAGTTTCACAGCAAGCAGGCAACGACAAGTTGTAGTATTGGAGCAGGTAGAGAAGTTCGTTCGTCGTTTTGACGAGTACGTATGATTCTAGGGTTAAGTGGGTTAACCTTACCCTAACTTAACATATGCAAATTCGAAATAAATTACATACTAAATATATTGACCTCCGGCGGATTTAAGTTGTGCCTCTGCCGGAATATCTGCAGCGCATGATCTTCATGCATCCTAACCTTATAATAAAATCCACATTTTATTCCACATTTTGATCATCTAAGACCCTTGCACGATACAGTGGATCTTCCTCTCAGGGGTGTATACAGCCGAGCCAAATTATAAGCTATGATTTTGGACGTAAAATTTTGCGCTCTTTCCGAATTCCACTATTTACAAAAATGACTTTGATCTTTAAATGACCTTGCAAGTTGACTCCAAGGCCAAAGTTATTAGTACAATTAGATTAGTGAACGACTTTTGTTTAAACAATTTTTTATTTGTATTTGGCTTACCAACGGGATATTTAGGTGCGTCGATTAAAATGACCCACCCTGTAGAACCATTGGCAATTTGCGCCTGATAATTTAATTATAATAAGGTCGACCTCGGTGTACACAGTTTATTTTTAAATATATTAGTATCTAATAACTAGTAGATCATTATAGAATCATGTTTACTTCAAAAAAAAAAATAATATACAAATAAGTCAAATGAGCGGCTATTTTTTCAGCACTCCCGCCACATCAAGTTTTAAACAAAGCATTAATTATCTATATAAATAACTGTAGTAATTGAAATTATTGGCAGCACTGCTATTATATTATGATTCGTCTAGCGGTTGTAGACAAAAGCTTATAGTATTCAATATAAATTACGTGTACAGTACCCACTTCTTGCCTCGTTTAGAGATTACTGTTTTTAAGATGTTTGGCCAGCTACTAACTTCAAGTATAGTCACTAAAAATTTACTAAAATAGTCATATAATTAAATTTTTTTATAATACTGTGAAATTGTAATATGGTGAAGATTTAGTTGGATTTTAACACTTTATATAACTTACTAGCATTTACCCGCGGCTTCACCCGCGTGGCTTTTGAAACTATGATATCTACTGTAACGAAATTTTGAGGTATCGAAAGATATAAATATATAACTTAAATTTTTTCAATTCATAAAAAGTTATACTCTTAGTGCTATCTATACATGGAATTAGTGAGTTTGTATTTCAAAAAGCCAGATCTCTGTAAAATTTAAATTTCAAAATATAACTCAAATAATTTGTCTGGTAATTACACCTACGTAATTTGTTTTGTTTCAATATTATTTAAAAAATCAAAATAACTATAGGTATAAATACGATATGTACAAAAGCATCGCTAAAACGAATTTTTCCTGCATAAAATTTCCTTTGGAATAACGTTCTTTAACAATGGCACTCTCGCGTGTCTTAATTGTTGTAACAGTAAAACCGCCTAACAATATGTTCGAACAAACTTAAGGAATCTCTTTTTGTTTCATTTAAAATCTATTTTTCCACAGGAATAAGATTTCCCACGGGATTGAGATATTTTGCCGGGGTAAAAAATAGTCGATGCCCTTTTTCATCCATTCTGTTAATAATATACAAAACTTGAAATCAACTGTCCGTTTTTTAATAGTCAACTGTTGCAATTTAATACATTTTCCCTCAAGAATTAAATACTATTCCCGTAAGCTATGTCTGTCCAAAATTCCAAGTTGACTGATTAAGCTGTTGAGGAAGCTGTTGAGGCGTGAAAGCCAGTCAAACAAACAAATAAACAAACAAACGAACAAACACACTCACTTTCGCGTTTATAATATTAGTTAGGATTAGAGACTTACATGAATATACATTTGAATAAATTATTTTTTTTAATTGAAATTTGGAATAAATTCCTACACAGTCATTTTACCTGCAACGAATTCCTTCTTCTAATTCTCAAAACAAGGAAAAAAAGTCGTTAAGTGTAAGCTGTACTTGCGCAAGCAATGTTCCGTACAATCAGATATTATTTGTCATATTTGATGCAATAGCATCTATGAAAGTGGATAAAATATATTTCCTGATGAATACTTTTATTCCTAAAATAAATCGTTTTCAATTTCAAAATGATCGTATCTTTATCTTGGTCTGTTTACTCTTATAAAAAAAGCAATTATATGTATTGAATGAACCAAATTTACCCACGCACGTCACTGATCTTTCTTGCAATAATTATTAGCGACACTATTTATTTTAAAAAATGTATTCAGGTCCCGCTGTAGAGACGGCGGCAATCCAGGCATCAGCCCGGGGTGGCAAATTTTAAGGGCGGCATTTTGTAAAATTCAAGAGAAAGAGAGGGTGGCATTTTTACAACTGACGAGCAAAAAAAAAATATAAAAAGAAAAAAAGAAAAAAAAGGTCGCCGCTTTCGCCAGGGCGGAAGACGAGCAAAATAAAAGGTGCGGATTTTTTCTTTCGCCGGGGCGAAATTTTTTCTTTTTGCCCGGGTCGACGTAAACGCTAGAGCGGGCGCTGATGTATTAGATAATCTTTTAAATCAGAAAATTATTTAAATATTATTGTCAGTTTCTTTGAATATTTTAGATTTATTATTTCCATGAATATGCTAACAAAATTTTAAAAATATTAATTAATAATCAGGTATTGTAATATATGTTTCGCGTATAGCTTTATCAATTATTGTTTCCTTCTTCTTTAATTTCTAGAACTCATTTCCGAAAAAATTACCAAAATACAGTATCCGCCAAAATAAACAGTACCGAATATAAAAAAATATATTGATGAATTAATTTTTATAATACATATGTTCAAAATGTGCACCATGGCGTTGCAAACAAGCTTCATAACGTTTCTGAAAGTCATTAAACATATTTAAGAAAAGTGGTTGCTGCAAATGTTGAAAATAAGTTATTATTCTTTGCCGTAGTTCTCCAACAGTTTCTGGCGGATTTTCCGAGCGAAATATGGAATCCTTCATCATACCCCAAATGTAGGCATCAGCCGCTAGCATTAGAGCTTTACTGGAGGACGCCTTGTTAAAATGTTTTTGATATCTTTCTGACACTTGTTTTAAACATGGGCCATTATTCCGTCCAACTCCGTATGAGCAGAAATAATGTTCTACTAAAAAAACTTTTTCTTCGGTTGTGTGCTCCAGCTAATGACAAATATATCAAATATGATAAATGCAACTCGCATGCGCAATTTCACATCCCTCTTAATTTCGGTATTGTTTATTTTGGCGGATACCGTACTTGTTTAACCTAACATTAATATAACTATTTACTAACAACTTGATCAAAGCAAAATGTATCATCTAGCTTTCTTTTAATATTCCAAAGAAATTACGTAAGCAAATTCAATCCTGATAATTTTTGTTCAATCTAAACCTCATTCCTAATGTTCATAAATTTTTGCGAATTTTTCTAAGTGATCATTCTAGTAATAAGGGTCGAGAATAGCAATATTTTAATTTGAAAAAAAAAATAAATAAATAACAAAAATATACAGTTATGTGTATTATTGAATTCGGGCTTTAATAAGCTTTCTTTACTAGGTTAAATACCTTACTCGGATGCTCTTGGTGAAAAGTGTTTTGCCAATTTGCAGATAACCTACTTCCTGAAATTAACCCCCAAAATCAAACTCCAACCTAACGTCTATAATTAGACCACCACATTATATCTCTGTGCTAAATTTCAAATTCTTAGGTCGAAGTTTCAGAGAAAATCATTTGTGACAGATGAGCGAACACCGAAGTAATTCAATGTGTTTCATTTTACCAATTTTGGTACAGAACACAAATAATAGCACTTAACGTGACGATCTGAAAAATTATCAAAAACAAAAATTATTGATTTATTTTTATAAAAATATACGAAGTAAGATAATGAATTAATGATAAAATTTTTACTTATTTAGTCTGAAGGAAGGGTCAAATAAATAATTTTTAAAAGTAATTTATTACAGAATGATCTAAGACTATTGACTTAAATATATCTCAAAAACTAGAACAATATTTAAAATTTTACAAGAAAATACTAAAATTCTTTGGAGTTTATGTTACAATGAATACTACAAATAGAAGAGTTATTAAAATAAAAAGACAATTTTACTTTACTAATACCACCTTATTTAAAGTTTTAAATTAACGAACAGTTCGTTAATTGTCATACGGGCTGAAACATGTCACAGACATTTAAAACATTAAATGCAGTGGTATTAGTAAAGTAAAATTGTCTTTTGATTTTAAAATGAAATACCATAAAGTAACGCTCAAATCTATCAGATATCAGGAGAGTTATTACTTAAAATTTTTAAAGGAGTCTAAAATTAAATTTTTGTTCATATTGTTAGAAAAAAGGCGACAGATAATTCTAAACTTACCATATCAATGGTTTTTTAAATTCGGTGAGCAAGTATTGACATTAATATATTGGTAAAAAGCACCATTCTTAGATGTACTCTACCTAGAAAATCATCAAAAATTAGACGCTTTGTAAAACTTTTTCTTTTTATCTTTGATTCACAGTAAAGGGCATAGGATCTATTAATAACTATGACTTATTAGTAATGACTTTTTCCAAAAATATTTTTCTAACAAGTAAAGGTCTCGAGGCCGGACCTACCGATTTTGATGAAACTTAAATATGTTGTAGAACACTAAAAAATAAGCGACACGTATTTTTTTTTATCTGCGAAAAAACGGTTTGAAGGGGTGAAATCGCCCTTCAAAAATAGGGGTAAAAATTTAATTTTTCAAATATCTCGAAAACAGTAAGAGATAAGGCAAAAGTTTAAATTGGCGATATTACTATTTTTTAAAGAGCTATCTATTGATATGAAATTTGTTCAAATTACATCAACAGGGGTGGTTAGGGGTTAATTTTGCAAAAAGGGGGTGAAAAATAAGCAACATAAAAATTTGGTTACAGATTTGAAATCTACGTTAAAAAATCTAATCGACCTGTTTTTGCTCAACGTTCTAATATTAAGTCTAATGGTAGTTAACTAGGGGGTGACTGTGTCGAATAGTCCTACTATTTGGGTGGTTTAAGAAGTTCTTCTTCATGAAAAATAGTTTAAGACAATTAAAATGAGGTAGAAACGGAATTTTCTCATTCAAAATTCAATTTGAGTAACATTGGAGAGGGGGTGAGTCACCCTCTTAAATTACAGACTATAGTTTTCATACACTCATTTTGACCTTTAACACACTGACAGTGGGTAATAATGACACAATAAGTGGTTCTGAAGTTGGATTATCGTATGTAAGGATTTTATTAGGATTTTTTTGTAAGTAGTTTTTTGTAGTTTTCGTTAATCGAAAATTATGGATACCGAAAATAACGATATTTTCAAAATAGTTGATATAAGGAGAAGAAGTACCTTTCACACCTGTTAAATTATTTCTATCAAAAGCTTTTAATAACGAAAAGTATAACTTAATAGCTAATGATATATTTGGAAGGGTATTTCTTTTCCTTATAGGTATCATCCATTTTGAGAATATCGTTATTTTCGATATCGATAATTTTCGATAACGAAAACTACATTTTGATAGTCGTAATAGGTTTGGAATGCCTATAATTTGCTTCGCTTAAGCCTTCAAAAATTTCTTTATTTTTAACTACGGTGCACCGTTTACTAGAAATTTACAATCAAAATTTTACGATAACGAAAAGTATCATTAAAAACAAACCTAATAAAAATCTTACATACCTACCACAGTCCAACTTCAGAATCACTTATTGTGACATTATTATCCACTGTCAGTGTGTTATTAATAGTAAAAATGAGTGTATGAAAACTAGTATGTAATTTAAGAGGATGACTCACCCCCTGTCCAATGTTGCTCAGACTAAATTTTGAATTCAAGAATTCAATTTCTACATCATTCTAATTGTCTTAAATTATTTGCCATGAGAAGAACTTCTTGAACTACCCAAATAGTACGACTATTCGACTCAGTCACCCCTTAGTTAACTACCCCTACACTTAATATTAGGACATTGAGCAAAAACGGGTCAATTAGATTTTTTGACGTATTGATTTTATATTGCTTATTTTTCACCCCCTTTTCGCAAAAATAACCCACAAATTTTAACCCCTAACCACTCCTGTTGATGTAATTTGAACAAATTTCATATCAATAGATAGCTCTTTAAAAAAAAGTAATATCGCCAATTTAAACTTTTGCTCTATCTCTTACTGTTTTCGAGATATTTCAAAAATTAAATTTTTACCCCAATTTTTGAAGGGCGATTTCACCCCTTCAAACCGTTTTTCCGCAGATAAAAAAAAATATGTGTCGCTTATTTTTTAGTGTTCTACAACAGGGCTTCTTAAAGTTTAAACTATGGATCGCGACCCCATTTGGGATCGCTTACCGAAATCTTGGGTTCGTAGCGAAAAATTGTTTATATGTATATAATATATTGTTACCAAATTAATAAATCCTTACAAAATACTTATATATCTCTGTTTGGGGTCGCAAATGAAAAAAGTTTAAGAAGCCCTGTTCTACAACATATTTAAGTTTCATCAAAATCGATAGGTCCGGCCTCGCGACCTTTACTTGTTAGTAACAACTTATGTAATAATATCTAGGTATTTAATAAATCTCTAACACTGACTGACTGACTAACTGACAGACAACGCACAGCCTAAACCGTTGGCTTTAAAAGCATGAAAATTTATACAGAAGTTTCTTATATAACGTGAGCACTAAGAAAGAATTCTTGAAAAGAGTATCCTGGGATAAGAATGGCCGGTTGACCCCCCAGACAATCAACTCCATCTATGATTGGCAATCAACTCCATCTATGATGTTAGTCTAGGACTTGACAAACAGTTGCATTACCAAAGTTCAGCTCCATCGGTTAAGAAATATAACCGTTATCATACCAACAAATTTTGTTACACATTTATATATTGGCCTCAACTAACCTTGAACACATTGTATATTTAGGGGTCATGTTCGGTATATTGGTACATATCGTTAAAACACCACCAGACTCTTAAATCCTTAAATCCTGTGCGCATGGCATAAACACATAACGGAATGATGAAATCCATTTTTCCGATGGTGGCTTCGATCGAGGTTTCTCCTCTTTGACAGTGTTCCACTCCTTTGTTTTTAAGGAAACTTGCAGTACTTAAACAAGACATAATGTGCAATATTTGAGGCTTTTTTCGTGATTGTCACTCTGAAGGAACCACTAAAAAAGTGTCTTTCTATTTTTTTTTTAATTTTCTATGATTGTTTACAAATGGGAAAATTTTAAAGAAATATATATTATAGTACTAACTTAGACCTACTCAATGGTTTTTAGTTCATTTCAATATCTGTAATAATTTGCGAGATATAAAGGTTTAAAAAATCATGGCCCTAATACCAATTATCACAAATAACTTCTAAACTACGCAAGATATGAGGCTAAAACTTTCACGCAAAACTTCTTATCAGTTGCCCTTATAGTAGCCAAAGTGCCGTTGAAAATCTCGTCTGGAACCAACCGGACATTCTTATCCGGGGATACCCTTTATCCTCTAAGTGGGTTAAACAGAGAATGAAAATTTGTATGGAAATTCGTCATATTTGAAGCTATTAGATATATGTATAAAAATTTGTTACTATGGCTATTAAAACAAATAATACCTTATTTAATAAATCTTTAACACTGATTGACATCCTGAGATGTTGCCGATATATAGTAAATCCTATCGGGTGGAGATATACGGCTAGTAAAGAAATAATTTTAAAACGACATAAAAGCGAACCACCCTCAGGAATAATATTATACATATTTATTATTGGGCTCAAATTTTGTGCCCTAGCTTGTAAATACCGTGTAACACAATATGCGCTGATAAGCAGCGCCAGCCAACTATACTCTCAAATCAATATCAGTGTTCAATTTTTTAACCATCCTTACCAATTACAAAAAAATTTCACCCTGTACATTTTTATGTTTGACTTTTCTACGTACCGTAAAACACCCTATCTTTACCATAATTTTCAATCCAAATTTGAATAAAATAAAGACGGAACTAATTTAGTTATATTTAACTGTTTCAGTAGAATAAATTAATAAAAAACTTTGATCTAACTCATAAATACATTTTCCAGAAACTTAAATTACTAGTCAAAAATAAAAAATAAAAATAAAAACAGTAACAAGCTCAAATGTCGAGGAGTTTCTAACTTTACCATATTATTACTAATTCATATTTTTTTAGTGAAATATAAAAGATATTATAAAATTTTTAAATATACCATTGTTGTTCATAATTTTTTTGGTGAATTCCAAATAATATCTAAAAATAATACGCAGTCATTTCGAAATTTTCAACGATAAACCTAGTTGCGATATAATTGTTATAAAAACGTCAAATAGAGCTGTTTTCACCAGGGATGTACAAAATCAGTAAAAATTAATAAAACAAAATGCCAGAAACAAAAAAAAAAAAATTTGTTTAAAAAAATAAAACACAATGTTACATATTTGATATTATAAACTGACTAAGTAACAAAATCAGAAATAAAAAACAAAAACAATTGTCTATTAAATCAATTAATGTTCAATTTCAATCAAATTGTCTAACTTACAAAATCACAATCTTTTTAACCAAAACAAGATACTCAGTTTTATTCTCTATTGTTCTTCTTTGAATTCCAAATTGTTTTTCCAGTGTATAATGTTGTAATTTGTTTACTTTTTACCATAACAATTGATAGATATAACATTCTGCAGAATAATTTTTGTATGTTCTTGCACTAATTTTCTTCTTATGATGTTTACCAGACATTTTGTATATGTAAACCTATAACAATGTTTTTTACTTTAATATCTCAATTCGTGTAAAAATATAATGCAATTAGTATATTTTTGACAACCCTAACTGTTAGCAGCGCTGACTGGTAAAGTTGGGATTTGTTAAAGGACTCTAATTTTATCAAGTTTGCTATAATATTACCTAAACGAATTATTCGATAATACACAAATAAGTAAACGTAAAAATCATTTTATATACTTACGAGGTTATGTAACTTTTCATATGATGAAATTATCTACGTCACTTGTATATTTTTTGAAATACCAACTAAAGTTTGCACACTTGCTTAAAACCAAAATATACCATAAGAAATAAAAAAATCCAATGATTTGAAGAAATTGCGGCTGGCAATGCCAGAAAAACTTATATAACACCAGTAGGTTGTTAGAAATATCTCCATCATTAAAAAAAAAGTGCTACAGAATATATAAACTATGAAATTCTAATTTTTTTAACGTAAAGTGTGGTATGGTAAAGTTAGGTTTAATAGGTAAAGATAGGGTGTTTTACGGTACAAATTAAGTTGATTCTGTGTTAGAGTTCAGTATATAGGTATGTGGAATTATGTACGCAACGTCTGTTTACTATGTCTATGTGAGTGATCTGGCTTAAGTCTGGTTGGATAATTGCCCCGTGTATTATTACGTTATATATTCGCCGTTTTCTGTGTGATCGTTTGACGATGATGACGGCGACGACCGACGCGTTCTTTTGGTTGGCAACAACTGTACCATTCCAATCTAATCGAACCGGAGAGTAAACGGAGTAGTCCAAACAAACCAACGAACCACACAGCAGCGATATACACATATATACAATATTATTAAACTTGTATTTCTACTTTTAAAGGAATGGCATTAATACTTCGTCTATCTTGACTTTATATACAGCAATTTTATTCAGTAATAATGTCTATGTGTATAAACTAGACCATTATATTACAAAAAAAAATCACTCTTACACATTGCATTCATTGCACATTTAAAGCAACAAGTATGTACGGCTACACTTATGTACATATTATTATTTAGAATCCATGATAAAATCACGAAAAGGTATGATATCTACACATCGAATATTCGACGTAAGTAGGTCTGATGTTTAACCAATTCAGATTTTGTAGTAAACCACATTAACTCACTCTATTTCAATCTATAATCTCTTAAATCTTATTTTTTTACTTTCTCAGTGCTTTTAGACGACCGAAAATTAACCACTTTTTGTAAATTTTTCCCTTTTTTACATATTAGTGTGATCCTATTCTAGGTTCAAAGAGAAAAACATTTTTTATTCACCAAAGAAAGGACTAAAAGAAAAGGGCAAAATTTTTGGACACTTTTTCGACAGTTTTTACCTTCAAAAAATTGTTAACCAATGCGATATCCTTCAAACTTTAGTTTTATCCTTCCGGTAATATCATAGACAGAAATCTCTAAAAATTTCAGTGAGATCGATCGATAATTTTTTGAGCTACAGTATGAGCAGTTTCCGAAAATGTAGTTTAGAGATAATCGCGTTTAGAGTGTTCAATGCAATAAAACTAGAATGTGATAGTATTTTTGCGTGAGATATTTTCACGAAAATCTGCTGTACGCAAACAAGCGATGAAGAAGGTAACTATAATACAAAAGTACCATGAAAATAATTGCTCTGCCCCTAGCGTCCCAGGTACCTGACGCGCTAGTTCGTGTTACACGGTCTCGGTGCTCTCTACTGAGCTATGAGCTATTAACTCACAAGGAAACATATCCAACTGTATCTCTCAAAAAATATTGAAACGTCTAGATTGTGGATCTTATTAAAACTAATCACGAGCCTATTTCTTTCGTGCCCATAAACGGTCTAAGAGAGTGAAATTCACCCTGAAAAGACTATAAGGAACTCTAACTATTAATCCGACAATATATTCATACATTGTATTGTGCAATTTGATCGATTTATCTAAAGTATAGTTACTTGACGTAATATTATTTCATACATTTATATATTTTAAATTGTATTTTAGATTTAGATTATAATTTAACATTTCTAAATCGTATTCTGTATTGGCCATATTCTATTTTGAATGGAAAAGTATATTTTTATGAATATTGCTGCAACAGGGCAGTTTCGTAATGAAAATAATTTATTTCATTTTTTGCTATAGTGTAAATCCAACTTGTAAAATTTTATTACGTTTACTTTTTTCTTAGAGTTGTAATATAATACAAAATACTACCTAGGTACGCCTATGTTTTACATGCAATTGTACAAAAAGTTGCACTTTACACGCACGTATGCGTAAAAAGAGGCACAGCGCACTACACACTATTGTATATTATATTAAAACTTAACAAATATTTTACTGAATGTTTACATTTGTTTTTAAGGTAGTTGGTCGATAAAACGATTTTTTCAAAGGATTTTAACGAAACTTCTTTAGATATGTATTTAATTTTATACCAATAATACGAGCCTATTCCAATTAAAATTGACTATTTCAATTTTGAGAAAAACAATTTCAAAGTTTAATTTTAACACGGACTTTTATGGGAAAACTATGTTTTTTTTGAATAAAATGAAAAACGTGTCAAAGGAATTTCATAAAATTTAATATGTTATAAAATACAAAGTTACAAACCATATTTGATAAGAAATAAAAATTTATTGACCGCGCCGTTTTTTAAATATAATTTATAAACATCATTTTACAACGTTTTTACAACGCTTTCTTCAACAATTGCTTTTATATCGCTACAACATAAGCGCACGGGAAATTCAAAAAAAAAAAAAACAAGTGGTATACAAATATAATAACTGAAGAATATTGATACATTATTTAATTTTTGATAAAAGAAAATCTGACTATCTCAGAGCAACTACGTTAATAAAGTTCTACAGAATTTTAATGTAATTATATTCATATCAGATTTATAATATTTAACGTAAATTTCATGTTAGTTGTAGATAAAGTATATATACGTAACTTGATTGTAGGGCATATTACACATGAGCGAAAAAAGTTACGCAAGAACCGCGCAACAGCGAGGGCGTAATTGCACGAGTTGCAACTTACAACCTCAATCACCTAATACACTGGTTTCTCGTTGTAAGCAACATCAAAATTGAAATATAACTATATGCCTTACTTTTTTACGTATATTGCGAATTTTATTATCTAAAAAGAGTAAGATATATGATTTTATTTCAAGTTGTTTACAACGAGTAAAAAAGTGTATATAAGTAGGGTACTATTACTTTATTTAATTTTGTGACATGGTAAAAGGTGCAGGAATTTTGCAAAGTACAGTGTTTTTTATTCATTGTTAGGAATCGAATCATTTTGTCCAAGAAAAATAGTTGACTGGAAAAATAACTTTTAACAAAATTAGTCGACTTAAATCGATTACTTGCAATACCGAATTTATTATTTTAATAATATAAGTTTACAAAATATCATACCTTACCATCATTTATAGACCATGATATAAAAAAATACCGTTCAACAGCAGTATAAAATGATTTATCCGAATAACGAGCAACAACGAGCGTTCAACAGATAGATGATTGCTTTCTGGTCATATTCACAAAGACACACAGTGCTGTGCCAATGTACATCCACGTATACCATAATACGTATACAACGTACGAAGCGTTGTAAGTTGCATATTACACACGAACGAAAAAGTTACACACGAGCCAGGTAAATTTTCAAATGTTTCCAGTTTTCCGATTCTAATTGTTGTCGATTTAAAATAATCTTTGTCGACTTATTGACTCTTACGTAACATTTTTGCTCGTGTATAATATTTAGACTGTGTTTCTACCTGCAAGAAAACTTGTACAAAAAGGTGTCCGACAGTCCGTCAGATAGTTGCTTGCAGGTGTAATCTACGTACTAAGTGTATTCGTAATAGTTTGTCAAGCGTATCCTGCAAGTTACTGCGAAGGCAACAAATTGCAAGTCTAAACCTGTTTACATCAACTCGTGACAGATCTCGCTGCTTATCGGTTTGGTTTCGTATATCTCGCACTCACAGTTGGTCGGTTTTGTTTTTCTAACTTAATATTTTAGATATTATAATATATATGTAATGAAAAATTCTAATTATTTATGAAAATAAAATTTTAATTAAAAATGGGCCAAGGACAGACACGTGAATGGTCTCGAGAGTATACTATTAAATACCTCTGTTTTATGGGACAACCTACGTGCCATGTGGATTATAAAAATATGATTTAAAAAAAAACGCTACATTTAATAACATCGCGCAAGAGTTCCCTACAACTGAGAACGAAGTGTCCCGAAAACTGCATAATTTAAAGAAGTCAAAAATCAAGAAAAGTGGAAGTGGCCAAGACTTTTTATACTTTCTTTGTGGGTTATTTATTCTAACATAAAAATTAGATTGTAATAAAACTGAAATCATTTAGAATTTTTGGCCACCGGATTCTTTTTCCACTTTTTCAATTTTTTTTAAAATTCTTTTTGTTAGATAACGTAGCGGTAAAAAAAATATATGTATATATATTCTGGAATAACGTTTATTACCTACTTTTTAAAACAATATTTCATACAGGATGAATAATCTGAGAGTTAACTTTTTTTATTCCTAAAGTATCATTTTTCGAAAAACAGTTACGATTTTTTTCGGCATGATTCGACAGTACAAACTATACTACTACAAAAAATTAAGGGAGCCAAAAAAAAAAATTGTTAATTTTTTTCGTGATTTTTGAAGGGCTGTATTTACGTGAAAAATGGTCGTATCGAACTGATAAAAAAGCATTTTGAAGCTCCAAGATTCTAGTTTTGAGATCTTTCGTCCAAGAGATTTTTAGGAGTGACAGTTATCGAGCAATTCTAAAGAATCACACAAAAAAAAATTTTTGGCAAATTTTTGCTCTTTTTCTCGGTCTACGGGCTTGAAAAATTTTTTTTTCAGTAAAGCCATGGTATTGACCTTGATAGCCTGTTTATTCACCATCAATTTCCATTTTTAAATTTTTCTCTACGTTGAATTGTTCCGGGGATATCCAACTTTGAATGCAAAAGGATCCTTTTTGCTTTTAACCATCGATATCTCAGTAACCACTGATCGGACAAAAAATTGAAGACCAGTTTTGGAATCTGGAATAAATTTCTCTACAAGGGGTGTGTCATGTACTTTAGGAAAAAAAATTTCTCATCCTTAGTTTTAACCTGAAAAATGTGAAAAAAGGGACTTTTTTCCTTGTTGCGAAAAATTGTCCACATCCTGCGAGTATTGTTGGGGAATCTAATGTTTGTACGAATTTTTATTGAATTTTTTTCAACTTTTCTCACAGTTAGGCATCTTTTATCCACTAAATTTGAAAATTAAGAGAAAAAATTTACGTAGTAGTATTTTTTTTTTTCATAATTATTTGGTTTGAAATTTAGAGTTAAAGAAATTTTTTTGTCTCTTATTACCCCGTTCTTCCCCTAGGTAGATAGGTAGCGTTGGTACATTCAGTAAATATCTCTTTTTTTTCTGTAAGCCAAAACAGGCGAAGTAGGGAACATTTATTCGTCAGGAAAAATAATGTCTCTATTTTTATATGCGACAAATTACATTAACTCTTTTAGCGGCTATTCCGAGCGTAGCTCGTCATATGAATTATTCGACTTGAATGACTATCCCGAGCTGAACTCGTCTCGTGTTGGTAACTGTAAGATGCTGTCATCTGTTATTGTATGCATTGCTGAAGAGCATTACTAAAGCAGAAGTTATCGAATGGGTAGGCCACATAATAATGTAATCAAGTATTTTCAAAGATCATTTTATTTGGTTAGTTTTACATAAGCCGCTAACAAGGATTAAATCCATAAAACCAGTGATTGTACGGAACACAATTTACGCAAGTACAACATGCACTTCACGACTTATTATTTTTTTAATTTATTTACCATAATTTTTGATTAAAAAAATACCTTACTCATACTCGGTCAGTTTATTTTTCTGCTTCGGATTCTCAAACTGCATTCGAGACCACAAAAACAACTTATGCTCCTCGGTAAGTAACACTTATACTATTATTAAGAATTTCATGTTAAATTAAAAATTCAATCAACAATCCAACTTAAGTGGAATTAAGAATTAGTGGAACATACAAAAAATCTGTAAAAATCAAACAAAAAAATTTAATTTCAAGAAAATATTAATCTTATCTAATTATTCACTTAAAATTACATGTTCATATAAAATGGCAAATTTTTGGAATCTTATGTCGTCTAAGAATAATTTAAGTTAAAGTTTATTTAACAAATAGAAAATGAAACACAACGTTGTAATCCCGCCTGGTTCCTCCCGTGCTCTTATCAAAGCTTCCATTCGTTTTTTCTATACTCAGCATGATGTTGTCTATAGTTTCCAGGGACAGTCTTTGCCATTCTTCAATTACGGCAGTTTGAAGCTCGACCACATTGAGAAAAAACGGCATTTGAATTCGAAAGTGACAGACCACTTAAAAAGAATTACATCAATAATAAATAAAAATACCCCTGTCGCAGGCATCTGCATAACATAGCGAATTTCCAAATCTTGGGCATGGCGGATCTCATCTAAGACCTGTACCTATTTAAAATAGTTTAGCTTTCTAAGAGTAAAAGAATTTTTAAAATCGGTTGGGTAATTAGTTTTGGTATTTTTTGGGGACCCAAGAACCCGAACGAATTTTGTGCAGCATAGTTGTATCCATCTAAAATAATTTAGTTCTCTAGCAGTGAGAAATTTTTTAGCATCGGTTCGATAGCTTATTACTGGCGTTTTCGGATCTGCAAGATCCCGGTGGACCTCATTAAAAAATCAGCTCGACCGTATATTCTAGGCGGACTTTATGTAATATATATATATATATATATATATATATATATATATATATATATATATATATATATACATATATATATATATATATTCAAAACCGTTGTGTAGCATTCTACGCCGCATTTGCATCCGCAGGACAGTTGTGGATCTCAGATAACACAACCTGTACCTATCTAAAATAGTTTACCTTGGTAATAGTAAAAAGGTTTCAAAATCGGTCAGTTATTTTATTTTTGACACTTTTAGGTCCTACTGACACTTCAGACCTTACATAACGTAATCTATATGTATCTAAAATAGCTTAGCTCCCCAACAGTGAAAAAAATTTTCAAAATCGGTCGGCTAGTTTATTTTTGACGCTTTTGGATCCGATGGACCCCTGGCAGACTTTACATAACGTAATCTATATTTATCTAAAATAGTTTAGCTCTGTAAGAGTGAAAAAATTTTCAAAATCGGTCGGTTAGTTTATTTTTACCACTTTTGGGTCCCATGGACCCTGGCGGACCATAAATAACGTAATGTATGTCTATCTACAATAGTTAGTTCCCCAACAGTGAAAAAATTTTCAAAATCGGTCGGTTAGTTTATTTTTGACACTTTTGGACCCATGGACCCTGGCAGACCTTACATAACGTAATCTATATTTATCTAAAATAGTTTAGCTCTGTAACAGTGAAAAAATTTTCAAAATCGGTCGGTTAGTTTATTTTGACACTTTTGGATCCCATGGACCCTGGCAGACCTTACATAACGTAATCTATATTTATCTAAAATAGTTTAGCTCTGTAACAGTGAAAAAATTTTCAAAATCGGTCAGTTAGTTTATTTTTGACACTTTTGGGTTCTATGGACCTTGGTGGACCTTACATAACGTAATTTATATTTATCTAAAATAGTTTAGCTCTGTAACAGTGAAAAAATTTTCAAAATCGGTCAGTTAGTTTATTTTTGACACTTCTGGATCCTATGGACTCTGGCAGACCTTACATAACGGAATCTATATTTATCTAAAAATAGTTTAGCTCTGTAACAGTGAAAAAATTTTCAAAATCGATCAGGCAGTTTATTTTTGACACTTTTGGGTCCTATGGACCAAGGCGGACCTTACATAACGTAATCGATATTTATCTAAAATAGCTTAGCTCTGTAACAGTGAAAAAATTTTCAAAATCGGTCAGTTAGTTTATTTTTGACACTTTTGGGTCCTGTGGACCCTGGCGGACCTTACATAATGTATTCTAAATCTATCTAAAATAGTTTAGCTCTGTAACAGTGAAGAAATTTTTAAAATTGGTCGTTTAGTTTATTTTTCTACAATTATGGGATCAGTAAATCCTGGCGAAACTCATACAAGTCTAGTACTATAACTTATGGCAGTCCGTAAGCTTCTTGCGGACATCATTTAATTAATTAATTCAAATACTTTAACTTACTAACTGTGAAAAAATTTTTAAAATCGATTGGTTAATTAATTTCTGGCCTTTTTAGATCCCGAAAACCTTGACCTCACATAAAATACCTTAAATCCATTTGAAATGGTTTAATTTTTTAACATTATTAATTATTAGTGGAAAAATTTTCAAAATCGATTCAAAATATTTTTCCGTACATACATATGTACATTGTACATATTTTGTTTTGTTTCATATTTAATAATATTTATATCATAACATAATCTTCAATTTCTTGTTTACTTAAAAATTCAATAAAAAAAAAAAAAAAATTCTTCATTACATTAGCTTAGAAAATCTGTTTAATTTACATTTTTTAACATGGGATAGAACCATGCTAATTATAATGCAATAAATGAGAAACAAAACTCTATACATGTATGTGTGTTATATCACATATATGTGAATAGTTTTCACTTGTTCTCACAAAATTCTTTAATAAAAAAGTGAAATATTTTTATACTTAATAAAGAACTGAGATATAAATATAAATTACTTATTAGACTAACAAAGAAAGAATAAAAGTGAAAATTTACATTTTCTCGAAAAATACTTAAAATAGAAAGAAAATTATAAGAATATTTTCTTCATAATTTTTTTTTTCCTTTTCAACGATGTAAAAATTGAACTGCCTTATGATAGGATCGAATGATAAAAAATGGCCAGAAAACCTACTTCTGGGCATCCGACGTGTCTGGCTAACGAACTTAGCCAAGCCAATTCAGAATCCAGTCCGCACACAAAATTTCATAAGCGTTAGACGTTTCGTTCGAGAGTTATCGTGGGAACACATAAATATATATATATATATATATATATATATATATATATATATATATATATATATATATATATATAAATTTTAGTGAATATCATTTTCGTATTCTAGGGACCTCACAACAGATTTCTGCCATAGTCCCGGACTCAGATTGCGTCATGACACCTACTGTAATAGCTGAATTTCGAGTTTTCGAAATTCGCTAACAATTCTGTGGAAAGTCAATTGATTCCTTACTTCAATATTATTTGAAGTAAAAATGAAAAAAAAAAAAACGGCAACTTTGTTTAATAAATAGGTGTTTATATTTTTAGTCGAATTTTTCAACTGGAAAAATTGGACTTATACAGCCTATACGATAAGAACGGCGAGAGGCGAGAATAGGGGCGCTATCTGTTTTCGGACCCGTAGAACACGATTCTGTAGAAAAAATATGTATATATATATATATATATATATATATATATATATATATATATATATATATATATGTATATATATATATATATATATATATATATATATATATATATATTCCTATATTCCCACCACCTTTTAATATGTGTAGCACCCCCCTATGGAAGTTAAGAGCTAAAATTTGGTAAGTGGGGCTCATTCTCGAGGCACCTCATACTATCAAAGTGGAGTCAAATTTTGGGCAAATTTTAAGCAAATTTTGGAGCCGACCCAACCTTTAGGAGGGTCGTGGGGGGCAACAAAACAACAAAACTTTTTGCTGGATCTAACACGCCCACAGCCCCCCCAGAACTAACGCAGAGGGTTGAAATTTGATGTGTTGATAAAGTTCATGCCTAGGTTGTGCTTTTTGGAGGTTTTTATATTTTGCCCCCACCCCCCTCAATTTTAAGCTACAATTCCATGCTTTTTTGACGTTTTCGAAGTTTGTACCACTCGCACAGGTCACTCAAATAAACTTAAAAAGGTGAAATTTCGTATTCGGATTGAGTTAGTATCAAGGGGGTGCCTCTTGGGGGTCTCAGCTTTTAACCCCTACCCCCACCATTTTTATACCAAAAAGAACATGAGTTTTCTTGTTTTTTAACAGTTTCGTTCGAGTCAAAATCTCCCCAAATAAACCTAGAGGGATGAAATTTTATGTTCAGGTTAAGCTAATAGCCAGCCAATGCTTTTTGGAGGTTTCAACTTTTAACCCTTTCCCCCACGATTTTTACGCCAATATTTCCTTAATTTTTTTGCTTGTTTTCTAACACGTCTAGAGACTCTCTAAGGAAACCTGGAGGGCTGAAATTTTGTACGTGTATTGAGTTAGTATCCAGCTAGTGCCTTTTAGGGATTCCACGTTACTTTTCCCCCACTTCTCCCATTTTTACATTGGAATTAAATGGTATTGTTAAATGTATTTTAAATGCTTTATTTCTATTCTAATACAAGCGGGCGTATAGTAATTTTAAAAATTTAAAAAAAAATGAACTTACTTTTTTTTAACAAATGCAGTATATAAATATTAAGTAATTTAAAAATGTTATTAATGTCACTGTTTATTTATAAAGTAGGAATTTTGGATTTTTTATTTATAAAATAGAAATTTTGGATTTTTTGGAAAGAAACAATATCTTCATAAAGGCCTTCCAGTTTACAATTTAAGGTCCTTTTTAATATTTAAAAATAAAACATAATTGCATTTGGCGGACAAGGATGGGTATGAATGCCCTCGTACGAATTGTGTTGGCTTTTTTCCTGCTAACTGCTATCGGCACAAAATTTAAATTTACTGAGATTCAGCCCTTAAAAACTTAAAACCTTTTTTAAAGCCCCCATCAGCCGAACATGCATCATCAGTTTTGAAACCACCAAAATGACAAATTGCTTGTAGCCTTTCAATCACATTTCGCTTGTAGACATTCAGTACCGAAGATGAAGGGAAAAATTCCGTGATGGGGCCCCGCTGCTCGCGGCGTTTTTTATGTTCCGCTAATTATCTCGGTGTGTGTATATCAGCACTTAGGCGAATCAAAAAAAATAAAAAAATTAAAAAAAACAAAAATTAAAGTTTTAGTGGTTTTGGACCCATCATCAGAAAGCGAACACCAAACAAATTGTCAATCAAAGAAAATAATTACAAAAATCTTGTGAATACTTTCATTGGTCATGTAAAAAGTTATTAAAAGGGTATTTATGAAAAATTTTGACAACATAATTAACAACGACTATGTGGAACGTAAACAAATATCAAACAAAGGAATTACATAAGATTTATGAAAATTTCAGGATTTTTAGAACAAAGGGGTTTTTGTAAAAACCCCGCCCAAAAAGTCAAACAAAGAGTTAAAAATGACGTGTCAAAAAAGTGAAAAAGTCAAGTCTCATTTTTCTATAAAATGAGAAAAACGTTTAAAAATAAAAGAAAAGAAAAATTTGAATTTAAAAAACCCACTGTCAAAATCGGAATTAAAATTCATAGATAAATTATCCAAATTATATTAAATAAACTATAACTCGATTATAAGGCGGCATACTAAACACACTCTTGCAAGTACGCACTTTTTGGCTCATGTGTAATATACCACTTACTCGTTACAAAATATACTATTACTCTGCTTCACGGTAAGTAAAAACTACATACAATACAAACATACAGTACCTTAGAGTAAATGTATAGAGAGAGGTATATTCCCATATGAGATATATGTTTGCCTGTGTATTTGTGTAGTTAGCGACAGTGACAGACAACAATTAGGTATATGTTTCAAATAGCGACAACAACGGCAGCGCACTGAATTCATCAATAATTACTGAGTTATTTTTTAAGAATGATCGTAAAAAATAATAATAGCATTTATGTTTAAATATGCAGTTCTTATGCGACAATTTTATTGTAACATATATAGATAGATGTTTTAAAATTACTTAAACACAAAGAACTTTAGGGGTTACTCAGGATGAAAAGCTTAAAAATGACACATTTTCAATAATTTTTTCCAAAGAAACCTTATATGCAATCGATCTGAAACTTTATACACATTATTAGGCATTCCTTTAGGCATCCAAAAAAAAAATTAATTTCTTTTTTCCCGATGACGATGCATTTTATACGTAGTGTCAAAGTCGATGCTTCAAAGAAAATATCATTTGCGGCTCACAACACACAGCTGCTTCAAAAGGTGGCCAGAAATTAGAAAATTGAACGGAGTTTTGAAGAAAACAAATTCCCCCAACAAGTCCCTAAACCTAAACTTACATCGATTCAGAAAACCAGTTAGAAACTAATCTTTTGGGAATCGAAAAATCCTTTTTTTGTTATTTTTGTCTGTAAAAAAGGGTTGACATTTTTTAGGTTTAGGGACCAAAAAAATTGTTACGCTTCCAACCCGCCTTTATACGTAATAATTAATAAAGAGCTACGAGCTGCACAATCTGAGCTGATATGAAAATGTAGTTTTATGTAAAAGGCATTAAAAAGATTTTTTCAAATTTTTTTATATTAGAAACGATTAACTCCAAAAAAATTGGTTGTATTTATTTAGTCCGCTATCCCAGGATCATACAGAAGTTCAAAAGTTTCCTCCTGTAGTTCTTTCCTCTCACGTTCGTTGTCTCTTTTATTAATGTAATTGTATGCGTGCCGTTCAACGTTAAATTCCAGCACATCAAAAAATCTTAATAAGGATTCTGATGCTTTATTAAAAACACATGTATATCCAAGAGGACAATTCAACCACTTTACTGGATATACGAGTATACTCAGACCGTTTCATATTTCATTTCCAAATTTTAACTGATGATTCTTGAGATATAAAGGAATAAAAATATCGTAGAAAAAAAATTAGAATTATTTTTCTGCAACCCTGAGTAATCCCTTAAAGAGCAGTATACGTGTATTTTAAGCATGTATGAAATTTTTAATTGGGTTGAATGTGCTTTTTCTTTAAGACGCAAAAATAGTTAAGTACTAAGCCCAGAGCCGGAATTACATAAGTGGGCCTCCACATGGGAAGTATTCAGGGGCCACCAGATTAGAAATGCCCCGGGGCCCCCACAGAGGTAGATCCGCCCTGACTAAACCCCTAGCGGAGTAATGTGACGTTCAAGTTCTAATACGTCTACTAATAGTTATATATATATATATATATATATATATATATATATATATATATATATATATATATATATATATAGTATGTATATATATATACTATATATATATATATATATATATATATATATATAATATATATAATATATATATATATATATATATATATATATATATATATATATATATATATATATATATATATATATATATGGATGAATAAAGGAATAAGTGTATATATTTTAAGGATAGTGATAGAATTCGAACTTTGAATAAACTTCCACAGCAATCCACAAAATATTATACTAATAATGGGGTTCAACCTCCGTTTTGTAGACTTCTTGTTCATAACACAGGCCACCTGCATCACCAACCCGAGATTAAGGAAAGTGGTGTGGGATAAGATTCACAAACGTAGTAGCGGGTATTGAACCCTTACCTATCAACCCAAGTGCCACTGACCTAACACGCTTAGCCATTTGACTGGTTAATTATGAAATATTTCAATAACAGTAAAAAAAAATTGTAGCTTGTATACAATCAAAAAAATACTATTTTGAAGCTTTTCTCAGAAACAGAAATTTGCTTCTATTTGATTACCTACAATAATGTTAACCTACAATTTGTTCAGTAGCAAGTATCTTTTATATTATAATATTACGCTCAATGAGCTTTTTTGTTCTTTGAGCGTAACAACAGTTTATAATATATATGCTACAATACATACTAGGCTACCCATTCACTTTAAACTTTAGAAAGAAGATTGACCAAATCATTCCTAGTCACAAAAAATTCCTTAATTTCAAACATCATTTCATTAAACCGACCGACAGCATAATTCCATTAAAGCGACTTTGTGCTGTCAAAGACTCTAAGCTCTGTAAGGTAATATTAATAAGCACTAACAAATTTAGATATTTGAAAAATGCATCCTGTTAACTTTGAAACAAGAATTACATGATATTCACTTATATATTTTTATTTTTTTAATAGTATTTTAAAAGTTCAATAAATTTAAGTTACAGGAAGTAATGATTATACATATGTAATTTTTCAACAAATATTGAACAAGTTTTTTTAATTTAAAATTAAAGAGAAAAAACTTTAAATAAATATTTTAAATATCAACCTTTGGTTAAACACTTAAAATCGATTACTCACAATCAGTAACAAAAATAAAAATTCTATAATGTCATGAACGCTATTAATTAACAAAATGTTCTATACTTCTAAGCATGCATAAAACATTTTCATAAATGACAGTGTAAACCAAACTCTAATTTCTATACTATTAGACTTGAATTTTTCCAAAGTAAAAATTCAATTGTATTTTCCAATAGTTTTTGCAGCTGCATAAATATATCACCTGCTCACTTTCGTTACACTTAAAATCAACAAATATATTATCCCATCAAAAAACTAAGTATAGGTAAAATCATTTATTAGAAAATGCTCTATACAAAAGTCAGGAAACACGCTTCTGTTTGCATTAAAAATAGAAAAATTATATGGGCTTAAGATTTCTCACAAGTCCTCAGCGTAAGTGTAGAAAATTGTAACTAGTAGTGAGCCCAGAGTGTGCCCGACACGGCTTAAGACATGTAGTCAGTTGGTGTCCGTCGCCGAACACACAGTGCCTTGTAATACATTGTTAGACATTGTTACTTGAATTGGACAGGTTGGTCTGTCCCATAATAGGTGTTTTGTAGTAGTGTGTGTGAATACGCACACTACTACAAAACACCAAACCAACACCATTGCAAACAGTGTGTACGTACACAACATAGCGGGGAGATTTTACGTCACCCACTGGCGACAATTGGAACAGTTTAATAAACACTCTAGTTTGGTCCCTTGAATTCTCACGCTTTGGTTAATTAACTTTTTTTACTATAATTTTTTAAATATTAACTTTTCACCAAAATATTTCTGATAGAAGCTAGGTAATTATTCAATATACAAGAAAGCTTCTTACAAAATATTTGTCAGACTCGCGGTTACAGAGATCATTGGGTAAATATTTTCTACTTTTAATTCAAAATAGCAGTTATTTTACAGCACATCGAATTCCGAAAACTCCGTTTCACACCAATGATAAACTCTCTCTTGATTTCCTAACAAAATCGACACCCATCCGAAATGAACGGTTTCATTACCTATTAACTAAACTAATTGCATATATAAAGTAACATAAATAGCGCGTGAACTTACTTCCACATGTAAATTTGGTTGGCCAGACAAAACTGGCAAGGTAAAACCTTGCCAACCAAGGAAATAATCAAAATGAAGGCCTTACTTTTAATCTGGCGAAGTTTTAGCCTTTAGATCGATGGGTAAAAGGAGCCTCTAAAATATTACCACCTTTCGCAATCGGCCGGTGAAAGAATGAAATTTTCTTTAGATCGGCGAGCAAACGCTTTTATGTTACCGCTTCTCGATCTATAAGGTCCAACACTGATTATTTAAAAGTGGTCAAGTCAGAGTATACTTAACGCGATGACAGACTTGACAAATTTATAAGGATTTCGTTGTTATGTTATGAAATCCTAGAAAAACAAATAAAAGTGCCCACATGGCTTCGTCAGTAGTTGTCCCATTAATATAACAATTATAGTGTATATTAAGATCGGCCTCCGGGACTCTTTTTGATCATGCGCGCATTTTTTGCCCCCCTTTGGAAGTTAAGAGCTGAAATTTGGTAAGTGGGGCTCATTCCGATACACAAAAATACTATCAAAGTGGGGTCAAATTGTGGGCAAATTTTGGATCCAATCCAAACTTTAAGGAGGTGGTTAGGGTCAACAAAACAATAAGACTTTTCCAAACCGGTTGGAAATAGTGTTTCGGTCAATTATCTGCAACATATCCAAAACTCAGCTTCCTAGGATGATTTTGAGGGAGTAGAGGGGGAAAACCGATTTTAGCTGGATCTAATATGTCCACAGCCCCCCAGAATTAACGCAGAGGGTTGAAATTTCGTGTACTGATAAAGTTCGTACCTAGGTTGTGCTTTTTAGAGGTTTTAATATCTTATCCCAACCCCTACCATTTTTAAGCTACAATTTCATGCTTTTTCGACGTTTTCGAAGTTTGTATCACTCGCAAAGGTCACCCAAATAAACCTAGAGGGCTGAAATTTTGTATTCGGATTGAGTTGGTATCAAGGGGGTGCCTTTTGAGGATCTCAACTTTTTACCCTTACCCCCACCGTTTTTATACCAAAAAGAACATGATGTTTCTTGTTTTTTAACAGTTTCGTTCGGGTCAAAATCTCCCCAAATAAGCCTAGAGGGCTGAAATATTGTGCACACCCCCACGATATTTATGCCAATATTTCCATGATTTTTTGCCTTTTTTCTAACACGCCTAGAGACTCTCTGAGTAAACTCAAAGGGCTGCAATTTTGTACATGTATTGAGTTAGTATCCAGTTAGTGCCTTTTAGGGATTCCACATTACTTTTCCCCCAACTTTTCCCATTTTTACATCGGTATTCAATGGTATTGTTAAATGTGTTTAAAGTGCTTTATATTTATACTATAAGACAAGTAGGCGAATAGTAAATTTAAAAATTTGGGGGACAAGTCTGCCCACACTGTCAACTTTCCATTGGGTGTCATTAAAGACTAGAGACTACTGTACATAAATAATTTTTTTTTTATTTCAGGCGACTTCTCCCCTGGGGCCCCGATAGAGGCTTTGCCCCTTGCACCATACCGGGAGCTTCGCCTTCTATACCTAAGTGTGGGGGCTCCACCTTCATCAATCAAATGATAACATCATTTGTTCTCAAGACATACAAGGCAAAGTATATTTCAAAAAAAGTTTCTTATTTCGTTTTTTTTTTTAAATTTTTAAATTTTATAATAAGATACTGGCGTTTTTAACGTCAAGGAATACTTTGCGTACCGCCACCAAGGACTGTCCGCTCGTTATGAAGCCCTGGGATGGCAGGGCTCATCAGTGAATTTTATCATGTGTATGTTTGTCCGTTGTCTAATGCATTTATGTGTTCCTGTCTATATGTGTCGTTTTTATCATTTTCCCGTTTTGGCGGAGCATGCCCTCCGCTGGCGATGCCGCTGGACACTACTGACCGCGCCATCCACCGGCAGCAGTGCTCCAATTTTATTTAAAAAAAAACAAAACATCAAGGAAGATTGTTAAGCCATTATATAATAATGTTGTGGTAAAAAATCCATATAGTCTATGTTATCTTAATAAAGTTATTTCCGTTTTTTTACCACAAAAAACAAACCGCTAATCCGGTCTTTGATGAAAACTTTATACGGTCTTCACTTTTTGCTTACGCATCTAAGGAAATTTGTCCGAAGTTGATATCATCATATGTTCTCGAGACATGCGAGACGAAAAAAAATTCACGAACGAACAAACCAACGAACGCACACACAGACATCACGCTAAATTTTATGGATGGATTCGGATTCTAGTGACCTTGAAACGTGGAGATATGTCAAAATTAACGGTTCGTAAAATCGGACCCATTACAATTTATAACTTGCTATGCAATGTTATAATTTAAAATGTTATTAAAGTCACGGGTTTATTTATAAAGTAGGAATTCTGGATTTTTATTTATAAAATAGAAATTTAGGATTTTTTTGGAAAGAAACAATATCTTCATAAAGGCCTTCCAGTTTACAATTTAAGGTCCTCTTTTAATATTTAAAAATAAAACACAATGGCATTCGGCGGACAAGCATGAGTAGGAATACCCTCGTGCGAATTGTGTTGGCTTTTTTCCTGCCAACTGTTATCGGCACTAAATTGAAATTTACTGAGATTCAGCCCTTAAAAACTTAAAACCTTTTTTTAAAGCCCCGGTCAGCCGGACACTCATCATCAGTTTTGAAACCACCAAAATGACAAATCGTTTGCAGATTTTCAATCACATTTCGCTTGTAGACATTCAATACCGAAGATGAAGGGAAAAATTCGACTACCGTGATGGGGCCCCGCTGCTCACGGCGTTTTTTTCTTAATGTCAGATAAATCCGTAGGAAAGATTAAAGAAACCAACAGATAGTATTTGACTTTTCGAACTGTCAGATAATTACAAAAAATTAAATTTGAGTAACGTAAAAGCCCCCATTACGTAACACTATTTTAATCAGATCTATATTTAAATCAGCTCTATATTACAATTATTGAGGTAATACTATACAGTAATTTTTAATTTTTATAAATCAAATGGAAAAAATCAGTTAAAACATATAATATAATTTTCAAAATATAGTTAATACAATTCTTTTTCATTTGTTGTTTATTATTGCAGGAATTTTTTCATCTCATTTAATATTGTTTGAATGTGGTAATTTACCGTTACTAATTAAATATACACATACTCGTGTACATGCAGAATAGCTACACTAATATGTACATACGTGAAATAAAATAAAATACCCCTGTCATAGCATCCTGCATAACATAGCGAATTTCCATTTACAAAAGTACGTTTTTCTCCGAAACTAGTTGATATAGAGTAATTGTAAATAAAAAAACCTTTATGTGATTTTTCCGCCTCATTTCGCCAAATCTTTTTCACGAAAAATGTCCAAAAAACCGTAAAAGTTTTCACGAAATTTCTTAGAAATAAGATGTTTCGTTCTTGAGTTATCGTGCAGACAGTTAGTAAATATATATATATATATATATATATATATATATATATATATATATATATATATATATATATATATATATATATGTGTGTATATATATATATAATATATGTATATATATACATATATATATATATATATATATATATATATATATATATATATATATATATATATATATATATATATATATATGTGTGTATATATATATATATATATATATATATTTACTAAGTGTCTGCACGATAACTCAAGAACGAATCATCTTATTTCTAAGAAATTTCGTGAAAACGTTTACGGTTTTTGGATATTTTTCGTGAACATGTACACTAATTCTATAAATTGTCATTTGACTTCAGTAACCAAATATATTATATACCGCTGTCGCATAACATAGCGAATGTCCGTTTATAAAAATTAATTTTTCTCGAAAACTAGTTAACGTAAAAAAAAAGTTTAAAGACCTTTTTTATGTAATTTTTTCTCTTCTTTTAAATGGTGTAAAAAAACTTCGCAAAAATTTTTTACAAGAGCAAAAACCATGTTCCTGGCATCCGACGTGTCTGGCTGAAGAACTCATCCAAGATTTTTTGACTTCCAACGTTCTCACCAAATTTCGTAAACCTAGGACATTTCGTTCGAGAATTATCGTTATATATATATATATATATATATATATATATATATATATATATATATATATATATATATATATATATATATATATATAATTTTAGTGAATGTTATTTTTGGGTTCTAGGGACCTCAAAACAAATTTTTGCCATAGTCCGAATTTCCCAAAACTTGATTTTACTATAGAATAACCTCCCGTCACATAGAAGAGTGGGTATATTTCAGTTAAAAAAAATAAAGTCAGTTATAAGGTTTACATTTGATACTGATTCCAAAACTTGAGAATGAAGTGGTTAAAGACATATCAATTTCCTTTTAGAAAACTCAACACGATGAGGTATATGCCAAAAATGTTCATCCCCATCTTCAAATAGGGAAATATAATTGCAAAAAAAAGAAATTTTATTATTTGAGATCTACACCTGTAGTCTAACCATATCAGGAATATCAAGGAATATAAAGAATATCAATATATTCTTTATGTTTTCTGGATCGCTGAACACGAATTTGAGTTTTTCTGACAGATATTTTACCCGGAACAGTGATTATTTTGCGAAAATAGTCAAATTTTTGTTAATTTATTAGGTTTTTCAGCTTAATCTTCGTAAATATGTATTTTCTCGAAGAAGTTGTTCTTTACAAAATAAAAGTAGACAAAATTTCCTACAAATTTTTACATAACAATTCTTTCTACGATCAATCGTTACGCCGCTAGAGCGCGCTGGAAAACGGGCAGAATTCTAAAAAATAAAAACAAAAAACGTCAATCTTACCATTTTACTTTTGATATTCATGAAATTAAATGCTTAAAAACAGTCAATAAGTTATTTTATGAAAGAAAATTATTATAATTAATTTCCGTTTAAATAACTCAATTTCCGTTTAGAATTCTCCTATAATACTATAATGATAAATAAAAATTTTACTTTTCCTATATGTAGGGTAGTGTCGTGTAAGACGGCGTACATTTTATCGACCAACTACCTTAACATTTAGGTGGGTATAAAAAAATAACGGAAAATGTTATAGGAGTAAATTGTATTTATTCTAGTACCTTAATGATTAGTTAACGCTGTGATAAAGGATTTTTATTATAAACTCAATACCGATCAAGTTATTAAAAAAAAATTCAAAAAATGGGAAATGCGCACTCCTACACAACCGGTCGTGTAAGAGTGCGCATTGAGGTCGGTAAGATGGCGCACTTATTAAAAAGCTTGGAACTTAGCACAAATCACATTTAAAAAGATCCCACACCCACGTAACAAGTGAATTTCTTATGTCAGCACTTCATATTTTTCGTTATTCCAATCTTTGATCATAAGTAAAGGCTATAAGAAGAGCTATAACAGTACGGCGGCACACTAAGTCGTCAAAATTATAGGAACACCCTGACCCAAGGTGCACCCACAATTCTGAGGCCGTACTGTACTTAATGCTATAGTACACTACCATGTCAAAAATGTGGGTATACCTTGGGCCAGGGTATCCCCATACTTTTGACGACGTAGTGTGCCGCCGTACTGTGACAGCTCTTCTACTCAAATGTATTGCGATTGCTTTAACCTATACTTTTCGTTATCGAAACTTATCGTACCAAATTACTTATCATAAATTGATTATAACCGGTTAATTTAGGCTCCATTAGTCCGATAATAACACATTTTAAAAAAAATTAATTTTCCTAACATTTCGTAATGGTAAACTTTTGATCGTAAATATCTCGTGAACGATGTGTCGTAGCGAAAAATTAATGAAATTTTTGAAGGCTTAAGTGTAGCAAGTTGTGGGTATTCTAAACATTTTGCGTTTATTAAAATGTAGCTTTCGTTATCGAGAATTATCGATATCGAATTATTTTTTATAAATTGGTTATAATTGGTTAATTTTAGGCTCCACTAGTCCCACTGATTTTATTAGCAATAGAATATTTTTAAAAAATTACTTTTCGTTATCACAGGGTTACGTTTTCGTTATCATTGGGTTACACGAATTTACATTGTACGAAAATTTGCTGTATAGAATTCCTTAAAAAAGTTAAAGAAAAACCTGATAAAAAAAAATTGTCGTGTAAGAATGTCTTACACACTTTTGTACTGCGCCATCTTACACGCCTGCCTATTATCAACACAATCATCCTGTGGGAACCATCCACACGTACTGACACGATTTAAAGTAATCGGAGTTAGTTCGTGACTAACTTTACTAGCCACAGGAATATTTATAACTTTTAACTTGTTTCAACATAAACCATAGTAACACATTCAAATTCGAGAAAAATAATATCAAATCGTACTAAAAATTTTAAACTTATTTAGAATATTGGGATTATGTCATAAACCAATATTTTTTGGTGAGCAATTACGCATACCCGAACACTTCAAAACACTATTAAAGTTGGTTACAAATTTCGTTCCTGTTTCGAGAAAACAGGATTGCGCACTCTTACCGACCGCGCCATCTTACACGACTCTACCCTAATTATCCTATGGTAGTAATTTAATTATATATATTAACAGTCATACAAATATACACTATTATCAAAAGCTTACGTACCAAATACAGTACCTACAATTAAAAAGTTAAAGACAATTTATTATAAGTATGAGCAGTTTGCACATGACCAAAATCTGAAACTATATGGTATAGCCATAATGTTGGTTTCGACTTTTGAGCATATGCAAAAAATAATGCATAATAATCTGACAAGTTCTACATCATTACAAAGTAATTGTTAAGCCGTCATCAGGCAAAAGTTGAACTGATGATGGCTTAATCAATCGAAAACTAGCTCATAGAATATTTCAATTTTCAAGTGAAAATTTGATAAATTAAATATTTCATAATATAAATTATCTACAATCAGCATTATAAAACTACAGTTTTCATAGTCTTTCTTTCGTGGTTTTGATGTATGTGGTTGTGTACGTGGTGACGTATTGTTTTTCTTTCGTTTACCACTAAATATGAGTCTATAATGCAGTACACATATATCTCACTAGGGGTCCAAGCACCACCACCACCTGACAGTTCCACGGTGAACATATTTTAAATAAACTTCAAATAAATAAACAATAAAAATCAACTAAATTTTTCTTGTCAAGTTTTGTTAAATCGTGCCACCTGAATAATGTCATTTCCAAATATTAAGTATTAAATATTGCCTTTGTTTGTGTACCTACCTATGAAAAACATAACTAAAATGTGTAACGGACAGTTTTTCTTTATATCCTACATGCATACTTACTTCAAAGTTCAAATCCGAAATGTTTTTCACATGGTACTATGCAACAACAAAAAATTGATTTCTTTTAATTGCTAGAATTATTTAGATCGTGTGAAACGAAATATCGTATATAATAATTAAGGGATTATTCTAGTCTAGAAGACTGAAAAAAGCAAGTTTTTTAATAATTTTTTTCTCGAATACCGTAGGATTTTTGTTTGAGATTTTTTTATTTGAATATACATTAATTAAGTTTTATGAAAAAAATTTATATTTTCAAATTTTCACGCATGCGCGCTATAGAACTTCCGTTACAGGAGCGACGTTAAAAATCTGTATGCTATTTGGCGTGCATAATGACTCATGGCAGGGTTACCTAAAATAAAAAGTTTTTAAAATTCTTCAAATATACATCAGTTATAGGTAACAGGACGACGGAAGGTTTCTCTAAAAAAATCAAATTACGTAAAATGGCGTCTTTTTGAAATTTTTGTTACGAAAACTACCATATTTTGATCGAAAAACACCCCTGTAGAATGGACACGGATTACAAAAAAAGAAAGCTCTTCGTCATCCTCCCGGAAATTAAAAGATGGAAATAATGAGCCCTATCGCATACAAAACGGATAAAAACTGATTGGCGGCGTCGCATATCATTCCCATGAGAGCGGTAATGTTACTCTGTTCTCGAATTACACAAATAACTATTGTTTATGAAATATAGACAATTAAAATTTAGAATCAATCTACAATCTTATAAAATGTATTCGTTTTACTTAAAATACTTGAAAATATAATAATGAACGTAAACATTTTATTTGAATATTATAATTTTGGCAGCTTCTGAAATATTTGAAAGTGTATTTTAGAAATCAGTCACTATTGCAAGATTTCCATCATATATGTATAATTATATATATATATATATATATATATATATATATATATATATATATATATATATATATATATATATATATATATATATATATATAATTATTATTTATTATTTATAATTATTTATGTCAATTTATTTTATGTTACTATTGCAGATTTCCAGCATATATATATATATATATATATATATATATATATATATATATATATATATATATATATATATATATATATATATATATATATATGTATATATATTTATTTATTTATTTATTTATTATTTATAATTATTTATGTCAGTTTATTTAAATTGGTAAGGTTATAGTCGAAATAAATTTAAATCAACACAAAAATGATAAAGTTTTTAATTTTATTATGAAAATGACCCTTGAAATTTAATAAAATTAATATATTTCACTTGATCACGATGAAAATAATATGAAGTTTAGAATCTGTTTATTTGTTGCCATA
This sequence comes from Brachynemurus nebulosus, assembly GCA_035578155.1. Classification (NCBI taxonomy): domain Eukaryota; kingdom Metazoa; phylum Arthropoda; class Insecta; order Neuroptera; family Myrmeleontidae; genus Brachynemurus; species Brachynemurus nebulosus. The sequence continues at coordinate 399,536 of JAPWDM010000024.1, forward strand.
GAAAATACAAACAACATCTACACTATTGGTAAATTCGATAACAATAAAGCGAGCGACAAAGTATTACTTTTCGAACAAAACGAAAAGTAACAGTTCTGAGCAAACACATAGTTTGCGCTCTCTTTACAGAACGCAAAAGCTTACTTTAGCTTACTTTCTACTATGATCGTAGAAAAATAAACAAAATGTTTTATTTTTATTATTTGAGAATGACATTGTTAGGAGCTTGTACTGTAGCTGTACCTACAATTCATATTTCCCGCATCCTCTTTCTTGCACCTTACACCCTCGCCTGGCCAATTGACTGGTGACACTAGTGGGTGACACCATTGCACTGGCTTGTTATTGGCTTCTACTGAAAATTGTTACTCTTTTACGAAATTATGTATTTTTAAAAATTATGACTTTTAATCATCAATTCCCCATTTAAAGTTTCGAACAAATATTTGTGTTATTTCTGTACGAATTTATTTCTCCCTAATTTATTGTATTTAATTTAATAAATTACTTAAATATTAATTTTCTTCTCTGCTTTTGAAATTATTAATCCAATTTACTTAGAATAACTGTAGCTCTCTCTATAGATGTATGCATTTAACTGTGAAATAATATATGTAAGTTATTCATTTATCAATATGAAAAAACAAATATTACATAATTTGCTTCAAATAAAATTATGAATGGAGAATAATGAATGAATGAACTATAAACTATGGCTAGCGAAAAAATATGTATGTGCAATGTTCCGTTCTTATAGCTTTGAAAAATGCTTAATTGATTACAAATCTTTCAATAAACAAGGAAGGTCATCACAATTTAAAATATTATTTAGCTAGTACCATATACTGACATAGCTATCGTTTTAAAATAATTACAAACATTAGAAATCTTCTTTGTAATATTATTTAAAACTCTGGTGACTTTTCCAACAGAGCGAAACTTCAAATCGATTAAACAAATATTTAATTCTTGTTGAATTCATATTTAAGGCGGGAAACCACATTAGGAGGTTAAAAAAATCGATTTTTTTTGTTGCATAAATCGTTAATTCAACTATCCAAGAATATGCTGCCAAAATTTCATAACGAAATTAGCATTTGTTTAGATTTTATGAGCAAAGAACCGAGCGCTCATTGTGTACAGGCTACAGGTTCGAGCGCACAGCAGGTAGAGCGAAGCACTACCTCGGGTAGTTGCTTTATTACGAAGTCTATAAGGAAATACCCCTGTCGCAGCATCTGCATAACATAGCGAATTTTCGATCATAAAAGTTACTTTTTCTCGAAAACCCGCTTACCTAGAATAATGGTTCAAAATGTATCTTCTGTGATTTTCTTCATTCTTGACCACAATGTAAAAAAAAATTGGAAAGCTTTTAAATTTTGGCAAATTTTTGCAAAAAATTCATTTTCTTAAGGTTTTTGGAATCGGACGTGTCTGGCTGAGGAACTCATACAAGATTTTTGGACTTCCAACGTTTTATTGTTTTATTATATTTACATCCCAAACTAGTATCCTATCCTATTAATATAACAAGTTTCATCCCAAAATGAATTTCTCGGAAATATAGGCAATCAAATTTTCGAAATTTCTAAAGTAATTTAAAATAGAATTAGTCTCCAGAATTTTTGTATTATGGTAAATTTATTTTAATAAATGAGAAGTATATAAGTACAGTAATTATAAAGCATTCGCATAGAACAAAAGTTTTAAGTATACATGCATATGCTCAAAATAATTCCGAAGGAAGGAAATATTTTCCCGTAATAAAAGGTATCCTAAATGCTGACGCAGGTAATAAGTTATCACTACACCAAATTTCATAAAAATCCGTTCAATAGTTTTCGCGTAATATGTGCACATGCTCAAAAAGTTTTTTTATTTTCCCGTGGGGATGAGACACTTTCCCGAAATAAAAAGTATCTCAGATACTGACTCAGGTAATAAATTTATCACCACACCAAATTGCATCAAAATCCGTTCAATAGTTTTTGCGTATTGTGTGCACATGCTCAACATGGTTTTTCCATTTTCCCGTGGGAATGAGACATTTTCCCGAAGTAGAAAGTATCTTAGATGTTGAACCGGGTAATAAGTTATCAACACACCAAATTTCATTAAAATCTATCCAGTAGTTTTTGCGTGATGCGTGAACAGACAAACAGACAGACAGACAAAAATTTTAAAAATCGCTGTTTTGATATCTGCATCGATAACTATTTACAGTATCAGCACAATTTTCAAAAAATATTCCATATACAGAAACGGTCTCGTTACAATTGTATTATATGTATAGATTACCTATTAATGGCTCTTTATTTAAAATATTAATTTTAATTAATAAATCGCCCCCTGTTCTAAAAAGTATATATTTTTTAAATTTTTATAAAATTTCTTATGAAAGTGAGCTGCTTAGACAATTTTATTTTCAAGAAAAATGTATTAAAACATGAACATTTAAATGTTGGCAATTTCTGTATTAGTGGCGCTATCAGTGTCCGACTTACTTAACTACTTTATTTAAAAGTTCGAGTAAAATTCCGGTCATTTTTATTTTTAATATTGTTCAGAAACTTCAGTATCATAAAAGCAAGCAAAATAATATTACAATTTATTTATGTAGGTACATATATGATTAAAAGTTAAGAAAAGTAAATGTTTTTTTGGAATTTCTTTCTAAAATTCGTTAGTGTTATTTTTTGAATGTGTTTTAACGTAATTTTTATGCGATTGTACCAAAATGTTAATAGTTTTAATTCCATATAAACATAATCAAACGTCTTTAACATAAAACAAATTTTCTTGAGAATTTTTTACAAAAAAAATGGAACAAAGATATACAAAATCGTATTCAACTAAGAGAAATAGAATATAACTGAATCGTTAAATTGGATTAAAACAATCACGACACATCACTTCTAAAGCGTCTTTTTTCGAAAATGGGATCGCCAAAAATGAGATAGAAAAAAAAAGAATGTGAGTGCGAGTGAAATGGAGAAGGACATATTTCCTAGTTTTTCTCGAAAAGTAATTAACTTAGAGCAACGGTGTAAAAACATTTTTTACGCATATTGCCTTTTACTTTGGCTTGGTGTAGATGTAAAATTTTGAAAAATTGTTTAATTCTGGCAAAAAACTCATTTTGTTGAAAATAATGTCCGAAAAACCATTTTCTTATTCTAGCGACCTCAAAACATATTTCTGTTATGGTCCCGGGCTTAGATCGCGTCATGACACCGGCTGTAATAGCTGAATTTCGAGTTTTCGAAATTCGCTAAAAGAAAGATTAATATAGGGTACTGGAATTGCAGATTAGTCGGCACTTTACATTATTGTTAATTTTCTTAAATTTCTAGTTTTTGAGAATTTTCTTTTCAAACGTGTTTTTTTTAAAATGACTTTTTTCACATTTACGGGATGTCTAACTCAAAAAGTAAGGAACCGATCAATATGAAAATTAATAGCATTATTCTCAAGGGTGTTTTTTCTTGTATAGTTAATGGAAAAAAGAAGGCGAAAACTGAAGTAAATTTTTCCAGCACCTGCAAAATTTTTAATTTTCAATAATTTTAGCTGCGTTCAGGTTCATATTCTTAGAAAATAAATTATTAATGTACAATGAAAACCTTTTTGATTTTAAATGGAAATTAGAATGGCTACATTTCCCACAATTGGAGAATTCTACTTACAACCTCCAACGGACATCAGTGGGTAACTTTTTATTTTTGGCCGAAATTATTCAAAAAAATTCACAGAAGTTGTTCGAAATATAAGTAACATGGTATTTCAGAACCGTTTGTTAAGAAGATCCTAACATAAGATGGTAACTTTGTGCCTTACGCGTTAATCTTATAATTTTTGGTAGAAAATGATCCCAAATATAATTGTTTTCGTTTCAGTGTAAACTGTAGGTGACACAAAGTAGTTCTTAATTTATTTTCTAATTTTTAAATTAAGACCAAAAAGAGTCTGTATGGGCTATATCATGAGTCTGGCAATATGAGATAGAATTTTATGTGTTGAAATAAAACTCAACCTATATCAGTAATACTAAACTTGTTTTATTTGCTTATCGACCAAAATTACTTTATTTTTTAACTAAAATGTCTAGGTCCCTACCGATTTTGATAGAACTTGAACATGTTATAGAACACTAAAAAATAAGCGACACGTATTTTTTTATCAACGGAAAAATGATTTGAAAGGGTGGAACCACGTTTCCAAAATTGCAGTGAAAATATAATTTTTCAAATAACTCGAAAACAGTAACAGACAGAGCAAAAATTTAAATTGGCAATGTTACTCTTTTTTAAAGTGCTATCTATTTATATGCAATTTATGTATTTAAATTGAATCAACAAGGGTGGGTGGGGGTTAATTTTGTAAAAAGGGGGTGAAAAATAAAACATATTAAAATTCTGTTTACAGTTACGGAATCTACGTAAAAAAATCTAATTCATCCGTTTTTGCTCAATTTTCTAATATTAAGTCTAGGGGTAGTTAACTGTGTCGGCATAACCCTACTATTTGAATAGTTCAAAAAGTTTTCTTCATGTCAAATAGTTTAAGACAATTAAAATAGCAGGGAAATGAAATTCTCTAATTCAAAATTCAGTTTGTGAAACACTGAAGAGGGGTGGAGGTAACTTAACCTCTTAAATTAGATACATACTAGATTTCATAGTATAACGTAGTAGTTATAGAACTTGTTCTATAACATATCCAAGTTTTATCAAAATCGATAGGTCCGGCCTTCGGACCTTTACTAGTTAGTGGCATAAAATTACCTGAAACATAAGGTAACTTTGTAACACTTTGTTTGTAACACAATTTACAGGTCTACGGACAATTTATTATGAGAGTTGTCATTACAGGTAACCCCCGAAGAACACGGTACTCGAAGAACACGGGTACCCTTCCCCGAATTACACGGTTTCAAACAACACGATTTTTAAGTAATTCTTCTGAAAAAGAATAAAATACATATATTATATACCTATTTGATATAAAGTTAGTTATATCGGTCCTTAATGTACGCGAATACATTAGTTCGATATGAATTTGATTTACACGAATAAAAATCGTGTAAATTGAATCTGTTATTATAAAAAAAAAGTGCTGGAAATAAAAACTACCAAAATTTTTGAGAACTTTATGATAGAGATGATAACGAATCTGTAAAAATTTACATATTTAAAGTTTGAAAATGTCGTTATTTTCGACATCGATAATTTTCGGTAACGAAAAGTAGGTTTTGACCGTCCTAATATGTTCGGAATACCCACAACTTGCTTCGCATCAGCCTTCAAAAATTTCGTTATTTTTTCGCTACGACGCACCGTTTACAAGATATTTACGATCAAAAGTTTACGTTTACGAAAAGTATCGAAAACTAATTTTTTCGAAAATATTCTATTGGTGATTAAATTAATGGGACTAACAGAGCCTAAATTTACCAGTTGTAACCAATTTTTGATAAGTAGTTCATTATCGATAATTTTCGATAAGGAAAAGTAGGTTTTAACAATCTCAATATGTTTGGAATACCCACAACTTGCTTCGCTTAAGCCTTCAAAAATTTCGTTATTTTTAAGCTATGATGCACCGTTTACGAAATATTTACGATCTAAGTTTTCAATAAATTTTTTATGATAGACCGACTTCGGAGCTAGCGAATGCTCAATTCCATTCTATTTTAATCGAAATAAATACACATTACATACAAATGTGTATGTAAGTATGTAATTCAAATTTCGTTGCGTTACTTCTTTGCAATTTTTTTATATTTTTTTTATTTTCACACTTGTAATAGAAAATGCCTATCTTTGGTGGTCTCGAACAACACGGTTTCAAAGAACACGGAACCAACTAATCGTGTTCTTCGAGGGATTGTTGTATTTAATATTACCCAATGTTAATCTCAATATAATATCCAGATTATAATGTAATAATTTATTTTTAGTTGCAAAAAACTTTAAAATTTAACACAAAGTTAATCCATTTTACGGTAGTTTAAATAAATTATTCTCAAATACATATTTTAGTTGTTAAATAAACTGTTATTTTTAAGTTTTGGATGCAAACATTCAATATTATTGGAAATTCTGAAAAGACAGTACGTGATTTGATTAATATTAATATTAATTTTTATTATTTTGTACTTACTTCAATTGAAATGAGAGTACCTTCATGATATTTTAAAATATAATGAGCAATAAAATCACTCTAAAATCAATTTATGTAGGAAAATGAACCAGGTTTTTAAGGAGTCTTACTTGTAATAGCATCACTGTATCTGATAGCAACACTGTTAGCAAATGAACCATACAAAGATGATTCGAAAAATTTCCCTCTGGAAAAGAACGAATACGTTCCGTTGCAAATCACATGTGTTTGTTAATCTTGATATTCTTCCAACTTGGTTGGTGATGCCGATGAATTCTGAACGAATACTGGCCCGTCAAGTATCGTCACCTCTACTAGAAAGCTTGCAGTGTTAGGATTGTTATAAAAAGCTTGATAATCATCAAAACAAATGGGTAAGTCGTAGCGTCAATACCCCTAATTTTACCTATATGGCTTATAAAATCTGCAGAATTTCTTTTTAGTGACACAGCCAATTGGAACAAACTACCAGTGTTCTATAATTTTACTGATACATATTACCAATCACCGTTTCTTTAAATTATTATTGGTTTTTTCTTCAGTTTATGTGGTATATTCCTGCTTCCAGTAAGTGTGCAAATTTTGATGGTATTTCCAAAGCTCTTGAACTCAAGAAAATAATTTTATCATATGAACAATTACAAATATTTAGGAATAATTTTCATATTTATTTATTCGTGCTTAATCGAATAATTCGTTTAAGTTATGGTTACTATATGTTAGGTAAAGATAGAATCCTTCGGCAACTCGTAGCATTACCAACATACGCCTAATATAAACTGTAAATATTACATTTTAACATAAGTATCTATCAATTGGCGCAACTGCCCAAAATTTTAAATAAATTAAGTTTCATTATTAGATATTAGCTGGAATTAACAAAAAATGTGAGCCATAGTGCTATGTTTAACAACTTAACAATATTTTTCATATTTCATTAAAAAACATGGATAAATAAAGTTATAAATTCATTGACATCTTAACCTATTACTGTTGTTTTTATTCTCGACCAATAATTGAAGTGTAAAAATTTTATTTGAGTCAGACCAAAAAATTTTCCATCACTTTAAAATCACTAAAAAAGAAAGAAACTTAACGTCCAAGGACTTTCTATCTTTGCGAGGAATAGTCCTTGAAAACTGAGACAATTCCCAATGAAAAATTATTTTTTTCTATTCCTACTATTAAAAGTAACCTTTTGTGCACGGCTTACTATATGTAAAAATTAACAATTGCTCGCCCTGTGCGGAAATACAGTAGGAAATTATTTCCCACGCCTTAATATAATAAAAAAGTAGGCTGTTCCGTTAGTTTAATATATAATATATAGCAATAATACTAAAAATATACATATATTATATGTATGTTGATTATTTATTATTGTTTCCATAGTGTCAAAGTATGCTTTGGCAAAAATTTGAACATCTTAAATGACATTATAAATTTAAAAAATTTTTACTAATTATTTTAATTTTATTTTAATTATTTATGTTAAATTTTACGAAAAAAAATGTGCTCGTAGAAAAAGTATAGTGTAAAATGCATGGGAAAAGCTTATTTCTCACTCATACGAATTCTCACTCAAGTGAATTAACAAACTCATATTCGTGAGAAATAAGCCTGTTTTCCCACTTATTGTACAATATACTATTTCTTCTTGCGCCCTTATTTTGTTATGTGCACTCGAACTGCTCCACCTGCTTCATTGTATTTACTTTATTTCATTAAAATAGTTAAATGTTACTAAATTAATTTCGTCTTCATTTTATTCAAATTTGAATCGAAAACCATAGTCTAGTTACGTGTCTCTACGATATACAAAGTAAAAAATAGTAAATATCAGTTTTATTTACTAATCAAAAAGATTACTGTTCATTAAGGGGAGGTTTACTCGAGAACCCTTAAAAATTATATATTTTTCTAGAATTTTTTTCTCAAGAACGGAAGTAAATATCAATTTCAAATTTTACACACAATCTTACACGACAGGTTCTATTATCATCTTTTATCAACTATACAGCAAACTAAACATTAAAAGTTTACGATTACGAAAACAAACGATAACGAAAAGTAATTTTTTTAAATTTTCTATTGCCAATAAAATCAGTGGGACTAGTGGAGCCTAAAATTAACCACTTGTAACCAATTTTTAAAAATTAATTTGATATCGATAATTCTCGATAACGAAAACTATTTTTTAATAGTCGTAAAATATTTGGAATACCCACAACTTGCTTCGCTTAAGCCTTCAAAAATTTCGTTATTTTTTCCCAAGACGCATCGTTCACGAGATAATTACGATTTATAATAAGTAATTCGGTAACGATAAGTTTCGATAACGGAAAGTAGGTTTTAACAATCGCAATACGTTTGAGTAGAAGAGCTATGACAGTACGGCGGCACACTAAGTCGTCAAAAGTATGGGAATACCCTCCTCCAAGGTGTACCAACATTTTTGACACCGTAGTGTACTATAGCATTAAGTATAGTACGGCGTCAAAAGTGTGGGCACACCTCGGGTCAGGGTATTCCCATACTTTTGACGACGTAGTGTGCCGCCGTACTGTCATAGCTCTTCTACTCGTTTAGAATACTCATAACTTGTTTTACTTAAACCTTCAAAAATTTCATTATTTATCGACTACGACCTACCGTTATTTAGGATCAAAGTATAGAATAACGAAAAATATGAAGAAGTGCTGACATAAGAAATTCTCCTGTTACGTAGGTGCGGGATTGTTTTAATGTGATTTGTGCTAAGTTCCAAGCTTTTTAATAAGTGCGCCATCTTACCGACCTCAATGCGCACTCTTACACGACCGGTCGTGTAAGAGTGCGCATTTCCCATTTTCTGATTTTTTTTTAATAACTCGGTCGATATTGAGTTTATAATAAAAATCCTTTATCACAGCGTTAAGTAATCATTAAGGTACTAGAATAAATACAGCTTACTTCTATAACATTTTCCGTTATTTTTTTATAGCCACCTAAATGTCAAGTGAGCCGTCTTACACGACACTACCCTAATTCAAATACTAATAATTCAAACAAATTTGACATTATAAACAAAGGTTCAATTACACCAAATAAAACGACATAAATATTCTGAAAGCTAAATTAAATAATTTAACACGATGAAAACCAATAAAAACGCTCTCGACTGAAGGAGCACCAAATACTTACGTATATTATCAGCATTAAACTGATAAAATCAAGAAAAATTTTAAATATAAGTTTGCATAAAATTTTTTTTATTTATGTTTTTAGTTGAGCCATAACACCAATTTGATCGACAAATTAATATATAGTTCTATTTACAAAAAAAAAAAAAAGCTGTTTGCATTATAGTTCGAAAATTATAAGAGTTACAAAACTCCTCACTATAGCAATCGGTTATCGCCAACAGCTCTTATTTGAACAATTTTTTGATTAAATCAACGGTTTGGTCGCAATAAAAATGGCAACTTTCAAAAAACTCAACCTGTATATACATATGTAATGGTTATTGTCCACTTTATGCTAGCTATCCAAGCTATCAAACACCAAGAGCAAGAGCGTACTATTGACGCGGTTGACGCTCTAATGCTGCAATGGACGTGAGTCACCATGGACGGATTGTTTGTTAGTTACTGGTTGTTTAGTATTCACTAAGCGCAAATATAGCGACAGTAGTCTGTGCTTCTGACAGTAAAAATGCACACTGATTTTATATATTTACCACAAAATATATCATAAAATTACATATACGTTTGTTTCACAATATTTGCTGCTGTTAGCTTGAGAGTAGCAAAGTATCTGTCTCTACATACTTACCTCAAACAATTTGCTAAAATAACTCGCCAAAAAAAAAAAAAAAACGGCACATTCATACAGGAAAGTGTTTATAAGTAATTATATTATTTTAATATTGTTAATAATACTTTACATAATTATTTAAATGTACGGTCTGTAAGTTAAACAAAGAGAAGAGTGTATACATGTGTTTCACATGTATACACAAGCCGGTATTTACATACGACCAGTAAACTCTTAGGCTGAACTTATGACACGAAGTTTATTTGAAGGATATTTTTCTAAAAATTAACCTGCAAAAATAGTACTTCGTTACGTTTTTTTGTGGTTTCAATACTTTTCCCCATCCAATTGTGCTAAGAATACAGGTTAATTGACGAGAAAAGCAATTTTAGAAAAATAGTTTATTTTCCTTCAGTATTACAATTCAACTTTGGGTGCATTCCTAGTATACGTGCACAAAAAAAATTGTGAAAATTTCTAGTTTTATATATTAAACATGACCCAAAACGAACGAAAATTAGTATTAAAATTGGCGCTCACGTTTAGTTTTCACCAAATTTAATATTAAAAATTTTATTCGTTCATATGTAAAATACACTTAAAATTGTATAAAAACATGCACACACGAAAAGTTTTAAAAATTTCTAGTTTTGTGTATTAAACATGAACCAAAACGAATGAAAATTAGTATGAAAATTGGCACTCACCTTTACTTTATAAACATCATTTATTTAATGTTCAAAATTTGATTACTAAAGTGTACGAAACACCGGGAAAGTACTTAAAATTTTGTTACATTCAAACCCAATCACTTAATTTTAATAACACTATTTAGTTTTAAAAAAAGATAATTTTAGCTTTATCAAACAAATTAATAAAAAAAAAAAAAATAACACAAAATATTAATTAACAACATAAAACACATAATTAATAACATAAAACAAATAAAATTTATTTCAGAAAATTTTTATTTTTGAGTATCGTAAGACATTTTTCAAAACAAAATATGACATGAAGATAGGTGCACGTATATGTGTATTGAGAATGGTATTTAAAGTGATAAATTTAGGAAGAAAATATTTTTTACACACGCATACAATGTTTTTCAAATAAGTATTTGTTAATTATAAAATAAAAATGAACTTTACATATCACTTTTGAACGAAAATTATCCAACTCATGAACTGTCATTTAAAATTTTCAACAATTAAAAGTAACCATTTTTTTCTTAAATTCAAATATTTGACGTCATTGTGACGCAGTAGAAAACTTAACAGAAAAACGTATTTTAGGTTTGTTCCCTTACGAATAGGAAAGTGAATGTATTAAAAGAGAAAGTCGTTCATAAGTCGTTCCTGTACACCAGAATTTCACAGTTCCTACTTTTTCGTTCCAACTGTAAAATTTAAATTTTTAAATTTATAAATAATATTCAGGAAAATTATAGTATATAAATTTAAAAGAAATTAGTGATTTAAGTATTTTAAGTTAGTTTTTGATGTGTAAAATTTAAAACTTCAAAGAGTAACGACTTTGTACAAATGTTGGTTGAGCAGTAAGGTGCCGCGATTAAATAACTGTGGACAAAATAACTGCGACAAAATAACACTGGGCAAAATAACCAAACGACAAAATAACTGCACGACAAAATAACCGCACGACAAAATAATTGTGGACAAAATAATCGAACGATAAAGTAACTGTACGACAAAATAACCGAACAACAAAATAAACATCTTTAATTTTATTATTCTTTTGAGTTAGGGTACATGCGACCGTGATATGATTAAGTGTTTTGTTTTGCTTCCAATATATAAAAGATGGCTAAATTGCAACAGATCTTAGATGTTGGAATTTAAACTATTGCATTTAAAAACGAATGTTAATGGGTGAAAACTATTGTATTTAAAAAGTTAAGCTTGGAAAACATTAATCTGAAAGATCAAATAGTGGATGATATAAAACCTAGGTAATAATGTTATATGTATGTTAGTTAGGTTAAGGTTATAAGTTTTTTTTTTTCAAATTTTAGGTAGATGATATAAAAACTAGGTGATGAGGTTAGTTAAGGTTAGGTTAGTTTAGTTAGTTTTGATAATGTACTTCGACTTTGGTATAAAAACTAATTAGGTTAAGGTTATAGGTGGTGAGATTAATTAAGGTTAGGTTAGTTTAGTTAGTTTTGAAAATATACTTCGACTTTGATATAAAAACTAATTAGGTAAAGGTTATGGGTGGTGAGGCTAGTTAAGGTTAGGTTAGTTTAGTTAGTTTAGACAATATACTTCGAATTTGATATAAAAACTAATTAGGATAAGATTATAGGTGGTGAGGTTAGTTAAGGTTAGGTTAGTTTAGTTATTTTTGACAATATACTTCGACTTTGGTATAAAAACTAATTAGGTTAAGGTTATAGGTGGTGAGGTTAATTAAGGTTAGGTTAGTTTAGTTAGTTTTGACAATATACTTCGACTTTGATATAAAAACTAATTAGGTTAAGGTTACAGGTGGTGAGGTTAGTTGAGGTTAGGTTGGTTCAGTTAGTTTTGACAATATACTTCGACTTTGGTATAAAAAACTAATTAGGTTAAGGTCATAGGTGGTGAGGTTAGTTAAGGTTAGGTTAGTTTAGTTAGTTTTGGCAATATACTTCGACTTTGGTATAAAAGCTAATTAGGCTAAGGTTATAGGTGGTGAGGTTAGTTAAGGTTAGGTTAGTTTAGTTAGTTTTGACAATATACTTTGACTTTGGTATAAAAACTAATTAGGTTAAGCTTATAGGTAGTGAGGTTAATTAAGGTTAGGTTAGTTTAGTTAGTTTTGAAAATATACTTCGACTTTGGTATAAAAACTAATTAGGTTAAGGTTATAGGTGGTGAGATTAGTTACTATTTTTATAAGAAAAATTTTTTTAAAAATAGTTTGAAATTTACCGCTTGTTATTGGTTTTATGACTAAATGTCAGGATTATTAGATTTATAAAACGGTTAGTTCCCGGACCAGTAGAAACGTGAATGTATTAGAAGAAAAAACTCGAAACTGGTTCTTGTACATCGAAATTTCAATTAGTTCACGTTCTTTTCGGTAGGCAAATATATAAATTAGACGTGACTTCAGAATTCCTACTTTTTCCTTCCAAGTCTCAAATTTAAATTTTTAAATTTATCAATTATATTTACAAAAGTGATTGTACATAAATATAAAAAAAAATTAATGATTTTGAATAATTTAAGATTGTATTTGGTGTCTGAAATTTAAAATATCAGAGATTAACCTGTTTAATTCAATAAGCAGAAGGAAGCTGTTTATTTATAGCCTATTCACATTATTACATAAGCAGATTAAAAGAAAGTACGGGAACAGACCTAAATATGTATTTAGTGCAGACAACTTCAGATTGTTTGATTTTGTTTTAAAATACAAACATAAGTATAACACAATAAAACGTCCACCTAAAAAAAATTTTATTTTAAATATTAATTTAACTTTAAATTAATATTTTTTTATTTATTTTTATCTGTTTGGTGATATTATGGTTACGGTTTTTTAAAACTAAATAGTGTCATATCGTTAAAATTAAGTGATTGTGAGTTTTGTGTTATACTTAATTGTAGTGCTGCCTTACATTTCAACTAAATCAAATTTTGAATATTAAATTTTACGAAAATTATAGGTAAATCGCAATTTTTATACTAATTTTCATTCGTTTTGGTTCATGTTTAATACACAAAGCTAGAAATTTTTAATCCTTTTCGTGTGGATGTTTTGTGAAACGATTTTAAGTGTTTTTTTCATATGAACAGATTAAATTTTGAATATTAAATTTTACGAAAACTAAACGTGAGCGCCAATTTTAATACTAATTTTCGTTCGTTTTGGGTCATGTTTAATACATCAAAATAGAAATTTTCACAATTTTTCTTGTGCACGTATACTAGGAAATTGCCCAACTTTGTATAGTATAATCTGAACATCAACGGTTTACATTGGAACTGTTTCGTACACTGCTGATCCTAAAAAAAAAAGAAAAAAATTGTATTAAATTGTTGTAAATCCTATATATGATATAAAAAAAAGAGAAAATTAAAATATAAATATCAGCATAGTGCAATTTACATAAAGTGAGTGTAACAACTTTGACAGTTGTAATTTAGATTACAATTTTGACGTTTCTATGTAAATAAACCAAGTGACATTTAAGTGAAGGTTGTCAGTATTGAAGGAAATGACAATCACCTGGATGTGCGCATGTGCGGAAGCATCGAATGCAATGGAAGCTTCTGCGAACATTAAATGGGTGTGGAACGGATGGAATTCGCTCTCTTTCGGGTATTGGAGCTCAAGGAAGCAAGATGTGGCCCCTAGTGGGTTCACGCTCTTGAAAACATGTGTAAGCTCTTTTTGGTTTTATGGAGCTCAGGCAATGAAGATGTGACACGAGGTGTCGGACCGCTAACAACTAGTTTGTGAAGGGCACGCCATGTGGCGAAATATTAATTAACCATTGTTAGGATTTGGGGGCTATTATACAATTTGGTGATACGTATTGTGTATGGTACACGTTTTTTAAAAGGATATAAAGCACTGATCTTAAGTATACTGCTCCATTGGTTGGATTTTTTCTTCGGAACCCTTCACGGATGTTTGCCTGATAATTCATGCTGTAAGCGTTTCGGAATTGGCATCCACGTGGTGTAAAATTTTTGGCTGGCGCCGTTTACTGTGTGGAAGTGGTCCAATTTTTGGTAATTGCTGTGCAGATACTGCCGAAGGTTCTGGTGACCGTACCGCTCAATTCTGTGGTTGTTCGTCTGGAAACATGATGCTATTAGTGGTATGTGTAAAATAGACATCCCGTAGTGATCGTCGTATAAATTTTTTGTGTGAGTACGTTTAGAAACTTATGAACCATTGTGATATTGTTATTTTAGTAAATTTCACATCGTTAATTATAATTATTTTTTCTAGTTGTTAAAAGTTGTAGAGTTTTAAGTAGGTGAAACTGAACGAACGTTCCTGTAAAGAAATTTTTTTGAACATAGTTTTCACCAAACATTAAAAAAATATTTACATGACCGGAAAAAAAATTTGAAAATGCGTTGCTGGATTACCTGCTTGATGTCACCACTGGATTCGTATCACTCGTTGCCACTGTGATGGCTCCATTGCAATGTTGGTTGCTCGCTTAGGTCTGTATAAATGGTTCGGATCTTTAACCCCCCCCCCTATTAACCACTACCAGCACTACTATTGTCTACCGGTAATGGTGATAAACGGGTGCCCAGATAACAAAAATGACTTCCTCATTGGTTAACGATCAAATATAGTAGAGAAACCAGCACGAAAAAGGGAACAGATTCCATGTCAAAAATCTTGTAAGCATTCACGCAACAGAACCAACAGTGACGTCATTTCCATGACTACAGCCAGCACGATTCCTACCACGGTTGCCAACATTACTTCCAGTAAACAATCTTGCATCATGTAATGTAGGCATTAGATATTAGAATTTTGCAGTTATAAAATTATTCAACTTATAATACTACACAGTATACATGATGTATATATGTATGTAAATTACAAAGACTTAATAAAATATTTGAAAAATCCATTAAATATACTTTGAAATTAAAAATATTAACAAAAAAAAAAAAAGAAAATATTACCCCACATTATCATAAATTCAATTTAACGTCACATTATTAACCTTTGCTGGTGTTGAGTGTAGAATATCAATTTTAATACTGTTTATATGATCTGATGAAATTTTTTAGCACCTACAACAACTGTACCTAAACACAAACGGTAAACTCATGGATCATATGTGGTTCAGAAAATTTTGGTCAAACTGAATCAATATTGGTATGATAATTTGGATATAGGTCAAGGAAATAAATTAAATCAATAAAAAATTTAGATATTAAAGAGTTAGCATACATTCTGGAAATTCAGCTATTACAGCAGGTTTCATGGTAAGACCTGAGCCCGGGACTATGACAGAAATTTGTTTTGAGCCCTCGAGAAATCGGAAATGATATGATTATATATATATATATATATATATATATATATATATATATATATATATATATATATATATATATATATATATATATATATATATATATATATGTATAGATAGATAGATAGATAGATAGATTCCTTATATAACTTCCGAAATATTAATTAATATTAATTTGAGGTATAAGAATATTTTATATAAATAGATAGAATTTACATTTTTCTGCATAATTATGATAAAAAATATAGGCTGAATCATTTTTAAAAAGCTCTGTTCAATAAACAAAAATTATTTTAAAAAATTCTTTGTGTGACCAACCTGTATACAATGAAGGAAACTGAAATGCCACTGTCAGGTAGGGATATTAGTAACAATTTCCATCAGATTCAAAGCTATCAAAAACACCACATTACATTTAAAATAACAAAATTGGTATCGAGTTTCCATATAACCTAAAATGACAGTAAGTCAATTGTGATAAAAATATTCTAAATAATATCTTCGTAATTAGAAACTTCTACAACCCAATTTTCAAAAATATACTATATTTATAAGGTTAGTGAAGTAAATAAACTTTTAGTGAACACTCTACGTGACTCAACTTGTACATAACCGTTTGTGAGATCACATTAAAATATGGTTTAAGTTAATCTGTATAGATACCACAGAAATTTCGATTCAAAAACACTAGTAGTTTTTGAGTTAAATCGGTTCGTACAAACAGACAAACTAATAAATAACAATTTTTTTGACGTTAGATTTGTTTTATATATCTTTGCTAACTGAAAAAAATATTAATAGTTACCTAAAAATCCGAAAATCACAGATAGACACTTTTATTTTATTTACAGGTATTGATTATTAATTTTTTTGTTATGACATTATTATTAACAACAAAATGAGCTTTCTCAGTGCAATTTTATATTTTTGAAAAAGTAATTTTATAATTAAATAATATTTATTTCGCGACAGTAAATGACTGACTTTTTTCGAATTTAGTGGTACTTAATTTTTAGTGCTCCAACCACGTTAAATGATGGTGTATGTCTTATTTGAAAAAATTTTAATTTTAGTGAAATTTTGCTATTTTTTGCCAACTCAAATGCATACAATCCCTTACCCTATTTGAAATCATCACATCTTCAAAAATTTTCTAACATTTTAAAATCGAAAGTGATAGATTCAGTAGACTATTAGGAACAAATTTAATTTCCGACTAATATCAGGTCAGTCCATAAGTTCGTGCGTATTTTTTTGGTAAATTTTTAAATAATATATTAAAAAAAAAAAAAAAAAAAAAAAAAAAAAACAATTAAACACAATTTATCCTTTCTGCTATCTGATCCACTGTTAATTGTGGCTCTGACTCCACAAGATTTTGAAGAATGCCATCATCAAAATTAACAGGATGTCCTGAACGGAGTGCATCATCAATGCTGCTTTCTCCAACTTTAAATTTTTTAAACCATTTCTGGGCAGTCCTTACACTAATAGTGTGTTCACCATGTACACTATTAATTTTTATCGCTGCAGACCTAGCAGATTCACCACACGAAAATAAAAAATTTATCACAGCAAGTTTGCACTAATTATCTATATTCATCTTCTGTGGGTACTAAAATGCGTTCGATATTTACGAAAGTTGCTGATGAACTGAATAATATGTTAGTTTCGACAAGTAGACAAGTTTCGACAGGTTCAAAATTGTATTGGTTTAGTAAATGAGTCATAGTGAATTCCATGCATGCTGTTAATACACACGAACTTATGGACTGACCTGATACATTCCTTCAACAACACGAAAACATAGTAAAAGAAACTTTTGGACTTTTCTGACCAAAAAAAAAAACATTCACGACTTTGAGATATTATGAATATTTAGACTAAGGAATTAATTTCTGAATAGAGTAAATAAATTAATTAGGACTCTAATTATTTTGAAAGTTCATGACTGCTGAAAAATAAACTCAAATATTCAAGAATAAATAAGGCTGCTTTTAAAATTTTTACCTATAGTATATTTAAGCGTAGCAAGTGAACAAACAGGTAATGGTACTCAATTATATTTATTGTTCGAAGACAACAGAGAATCACTTTTACTACGAATATGACTAGTTTTTACTTTTTATTTATATTTTACATTGTACACGTACAGTCAAGATCAAAATAGGGAGCACTACAGTGACTTTATAATATACTTGATAACAGTGTGGCCATTAGTAGGTCTAGTTTTTTATTGGTTGACGCCATTTTCAGGCCAAATGCATTGAATTTGTATACCTTGTTTATTCTGTTACTACGGTTACTCACTTCAAATTTGGCCTGAATATGGCGGATATGGTTCCAATGGCCACACTGTTATAAAGAATATTATACAGTCACTGTAGGGAGCACTATTGTGAACAGACCATATGTAGAAACTAGAATACACTTGAATGTAATTTGCTATTCGCTAGTCTCCACACACTTTCTATGAATCAAAAGGTGAAGTATATATTTGATAAGTTCCATAGTCTAAAATTTTTATTATTGTCCTCATGATTTTAAACACCCAAAGTAGTACCAAGAATAACTGAATAGTAATTTTATTACTTTACATACTATAGCCAGAAAGTAGCATTATTCAAATGGAACAATTCGAAAGCTTGCTTCGAACAAAACTATTCGAATCACGATTTCTTATGGAATCTATTAAAGAGACTACCTATCTGTCATATTAGTGTAAATATTCCAAAGATTGTTTCATAAAAATATAAAAAAAGCTATTTCTCCGAAGAGTATATAATTGGCACGGTAAGCTGAGACGCACCATTTTTAAAAAATTTATACAAACAGTTTAACCGGTGTACATTTAGTCCCATAAAAATGTTTTATGGATAAACACGTTGTATTATAGATAAACACGATAAAAATGAAACAAAAGTTTTTATTGGTAAAAACTGATTTCAAATACATAATAACAGGGACGCCGAAAAAAATGACGGCCTTGGAATTAAACCGCATTTTTTTCAAATTTCCTCCCGAGAAAATAATAAGTGATGAGCAAAAAAAAATTTAAACCTTATTCCTGTGCCCTCTATCGACAGTATGGACCCCCTCTTCAAACTTGGGTTCCGGGGCTGCAAACCCGACTACTCCACCCTCTCGTCGGGCCTGCATAATAACGAAATATTAAATTATAATATCAGTTAAACCAACTTATTTTATTCGTTAAATTGTCTTAAATTTTAATTTGACAATCTACACTCCAATTCTGTATATACATATATATGTATATATATTTAATTTTGTGATTTCTACAACTCAAATTTATAACCTAAAGGCAACTTAACTCGAAGAACTGTCAATCCAAAAATATTTTAGTTGCACTGTTATATTTTTGTTAGTTGAAAGTTGACAGTTCTTCTTGTTAAATTGTTAGGCAGCAAATTTTCGTTGTATATAAAACACTTTGTACAAAATAATACAAACCTCTCGCATGATAAAACCACAAGTATTTGCTAAAGGGGCCGTTCCTAAACCCGTGACGCAAAATATAAGTTATTTTAATGCCCTCCCCCCTATTGTGATATTTCGTGACACTTGATTGTACTCCCCTAAATATCATGTGATTATTTATTACCCCCCCTCTTATTTTTTAAAAATTTCTTTTTTGCAGATGAATTCAATTAAAACAACATTCTCAGTTCAGTAGCAATAATGGCATTAATGCACAGTGTATATGGTGTAGATTTTCAAGAATTATCTTTACAAGTCAAAGTCATGTGACGCCAACTCTCACCCCGCCTCCCCCTATCGTGACTATTTGTGATATTTTTGACATCCCCCCACCCCTTATAGTATCACGCGTTTTATGAACGGCCCCAAATGAGCAAAACATTTTTACGAAGAGTCTACGAAATTTTTAGCCACTGATACAAATTTCATCAAAAAAACGTCTCCAAGTTAGTATTCTATATCTTCAATATCCTTATTTTCTTAGTCTATAATTGCACTACTGGCCGATTCTCTTGATTCATTCTTACAAGGAACTTACTAAGTTTACCGTAAATCCAATTCTGTCCAATATTTAATTTCTAATTCACTAATTAAATCAGAAGGTCTATTTCGTTGAACATAAAAGTATGTTAGGTAAGGGTTACAACAAATTGTAATGAAATAGTGATAATTGTCCTTTTAATTTCATCTATGACTGTACGTAAACTACCACTAAGACAATGTTGTACAGTTTGTTTTACTAGAGAACAAATCTTTCGATAAAAATTACCAATGAGGCTTAGGGAATTTTTTCTAGTTTTTCTATTTTACTTTGTTGTTTTTTTCTTTCGTTTTTTTTATTATTTGAATAAACGACAAGTTGTCGTTATTGAAGGAATGTCGATAATTATTAATGCGTTATTGTACCATTACACAATAAGATACGAGTATGAAAGCAAGCTCTGTAGCTCTGTTTCACAAACATAAATCTTATATTTTTTTATTTACTATATATGTATGTATGTATGAATGTATGTATGTTGGGGCAAGTACTAGAAAATATAGACAGCAAAAGTAGATATAATTCAAGTTTATTTACGTCTATTTTTTAACTTTTATTTTTAAAAAAAATGTATATTTTAATTTAATTCTAAGAACAATTTTTTCAAGTTCAAAGTCAACTCAAGTGAATATTTTTTACAGCCGTATTTAAAGAAGTACATGGATTATCGTCAGTAATGTACATATTATAAAGTTAATGACTTAGATTATCATACATATGTACTTCACAACGTAAATTCAAATTGGCATTTTAAATTCACGATTTTTACAATTATTTTTTAAAGTTTTTGTTGAAAAAAGATATAAAAAGCTAATTGAAGGAAACTCACCTCGCTTGATCTTTTTTTTTTTTGTTTATATTCTACAGTTGCTTTAAAATTCTCAATTAGCTTTCAATGAGAATTTTATTGAAATTATAGAATGATTTTTATAAAATGATGGTATTCCCATATGATGTATACGTACTATTTACATTTTAATTTATTGAAGTTTCATAAGTCACAGATCATGTCACAAGATTGTTTTGAATATTTCTGAAAAATTTTAGAATTTTTTTCAAAAATAAAAAAAAAGTAAATTAAAAAAATTAAGAAACACGACTGCGTAGAAAGCGAGATAAAAAGATGAAAGCAAGATGAAATAAAAAAAAAATGAATAAAAAAGTAACTCCACCAAAGTACCGACTAAATCAAAAGTGATGAACATTTTCTACCGGCTAGGTTAAAAGTGATGAACACCATTACCAAACTACCAGGCAGGTTAAAAGTAAAAATATACCTGAATTAACAATCTCGCACTACAATATAATTTTTGATTGGATGATGACGTCGATGTCACATATTTAACATTTCATTTTTCGATTTCATCTAAAAACTATCACTTTAATTATTGTAAAACTCATCTAAGTGAATTTGATATTAGATATTTCGATTATTTTTAATTTAATAGTCAAATTTATTGAAACTGTGTACCAACTGATCTCATTAAAATGGGATTCTCAAAAAATCAATAGCAAAAAGTTTCCAAAGATCAAACTTTATGAATTTAAAAATTCGCAATTCAATAATTAATTTTTTTTGTTATTTTTTATTTAATTTTGAGTGCTATGGTTAATTTAATATTTGGCAAAGAGCCCGGGATAGTTTGTCCCTGGGGCCCTTAAGTTCTCAGCAGACCTACAGCAGGCTACAGCATGCTTGATTATCCAAAATCCATTCTTAGCTATATAACACATATATTTTTGACAAATCAAGCCTAGTCAGTCTATTTATATATTATTATGTAACTAACAGTTCCATTTAGATTAATAAATTATAGGTACGTACGCTATGTTAACTAAATAACGCACTTTAGTAAAAATAAAATGTTCCTTTTTTAGAAATTAATTACTTACATTTTACTTGTTTTACATAAAAATTTCGTAATTATGTTGTTTTTTAACTACCAAGCAACTTATTTCATACACGGTTCTAGTGTATATTTCCTTTTAAACATGTTCAATCAGGTAGGTTACAACTTCCGATGATTACAATATTTTTATTTCTACATAATAGTTAAATTAACTGTTATGAGCACTCTTGTTTTCATCCCGCAATGGTCACATTTAGTAGTCTGTTTTCTTTTATTTTGTATTTTATTGCTTTATGAATTTGGAAACATAATCAGATGTTAATGGTTTCCCTAATTATTATATTTAAATCTTAAAGCTACAGGTTGAATAACTAAACGAAATAGAATCCAAATCATTCGTCCCGAAATGGGAATAAAAGATTAAAAATTTAATCTAATGATCGACTACTGTATGTTCGATATGTTCAATTTATGACCAATTGTGTCTAAAAAAACATTAATCGATTAACTGCTCCTGAACTCCACATCACTAGTTAGTAGTAAGTAAATTGCATAACACGTAGGTTACCTAATTTGCTATATGCTTACCAGACTATTGTATTATTCCGTCCTACTCATGGGTTCTACTTATTACTTACGTTTCGATGTGAACAAGTAATTATATGAACACTATACGCTCATGTACGCAGTACACTTCCCCGACAAATGAAAAATTAAATAAAGAAACTAAATAAATAAATTCACGAAATAAGTCAGCATGTGTAAACATACATATTAAAAAAAAAAAAACAACATAATAACAGGAAATACAATAACAATAAATTAATCAAAAAATATTTTTAAAAAACACAAACAATTAAATACTTTTATTACAATTTTATTTACACATTTCAATACAATTACAAAAAATTAAAAAATAAATAAAAATAAAATTAAAAATAAAAATAATTATGGACAGTTGACAAATAACAATCTAATAAACATCTGTACAATGATATCCAGAATAAAACTGAAATTATTAATCATAAAAAAACATACAATATTTCTTAAAGTAAGTCACTCTTAATTCCTAATACAAATTTCAAATTATTATATTAAATAATTTTTTTCAGCTTCTATTATGACAAATACTGGTACATAACCAAATATTTTAATTGTATAACTATAATTTTAATATAATTTTAATCGAAAATGTATATAATATTACTGACGTACACATTGATATGTGGATATTAAGGTAAACACACATTTAAATACCATAATTTTATTATAATATAACTAATGTAAAAAATTTTATGTAGATTGAACTTGAAAAGCTTATGAATTAGCGAAATATATATATTGTTCGTTCACTAAAAACATTAAAAATGTTTTAAATTTGTAATTAATTGCTGGAAAATTCTCCAAAATACCAACACGTTTAGTAATTACTATTCCACCGAACACCTATTTGATTTAAAATTATAATTTATATGTTATTCGTCTGTAAATGTTTACAGAAATCATCACACAGAGAGTGTGTTTGCTATTGATCTAGACCTGTTTACGGTAACATTGCACACATGTGTGATCACTGATCGCGATCGACTTCTACGGTTGTTCTGGCTATTACTGAGATGTTGTGTACTCAGACCGTAAAAGGGTTGATCTTGTTAAAGAAATAACCACTTTTTAATAAAATAAGAAAGAATATATTGTATTGACAATGATACGTTTTCTTAGAGACGAATTATAAGGTTTTACGTAAATTGTGCATATAATTACGTAATTTAAAGTGATGAAGCTCGGTTTTGTTAAATTCTGTGTGTTCTATTTTTCTGACTTCAGAAACAATAAATTAGTTCTCTTACACGCTTCCTATTTTTTTTTTTGCACCCATTTTAGCTTAAAAAAGATGAGTTACAGAAGCTGATATGCTAAAAAAGTATTTTGTACTTTCAAAATAGAAAACATGTTTATGTGCACTTGTGCATTTTGTATTTGCATTTTAAATACACGTATTTCAAATAACATTTCTGGTGTTATGATCCTAATTATCAAAAATCAAAATAGATATTTGGAACAGAAAATTTGATAGTTCAGGTATTCTGAAGGTATTCATGGAACAAGTGAAGCAATCATTGAGGACGCAGGACAAAAAAGGGTAAAACATGAAAAAATTAAAAGACTCGAAAAATTCCTTAAGCGTCAAAAAGATGAAAAAATGTTCCCCAAATATTTGTTATTAACAAATCAAGTATCTGCTAGTTTTTCTAAGATTACCAAAAGCTGTTTACTTTTTACAAGGCGATTTTGTGTTTTTCTTTTTCTCCACTACACGAGAGGTTTGTATTCTTTCGAACAAATTTGTGTTTGTATATAACGAAAATTTAACGAATAAAACAAGTTAGGATAAACGGTATAGTTATTGGACGTTGACAGTTATTAGACAAGACACTCTCTTTTGAAGATTATAAGGCTTATAGACTCGTAAAGCAAACTTCCTGATTTTTTAGTTAAATAGAACCTTCTAGTATCTACAAAACTTGTGGATTGTGGAAATACGCCAGAAATTAACAAATGAAATTTTTGTCCAATAACTGTATTTTTCTACACGCACAACTTAATTTTTTTTTTTTTCAGAGACTTACCAATATGTAATATGAAAGTTTTATATGATACATTAAAATAGACAGGTCTTACTTTATTTATGAATTTTTTCGTTAAAAATCAAGCTGCAACACGTACTTTTTCTGTACTTTGTTTTGAAAATTTTTCTTAACTGTCCAATAACTATCCCATTTACCCTAGTATAATTTTCTTCCGATGATTTACTTTGATTCCGAGCGTAGGAGAGGAAACGTTACAATTTTCATAAAGCCAACCGTCCCTCCGAATAAAAATTTAAAAATCTCAAGGAATTATCAAATAAAAAATAGGTGTATTTTAATTTTATTTACAAGGAAACGTATCCAACTGTATCTCTCAAAAATTTTTGAAACTTTGGTGGATTGTAGATCTTATTAAAAGTAATCACGAGCCATATTTCGTTCGTGCCTATAAGCGGTTTAAGGAAGTGAAACTCACCCCTGAAAATTTGAGTTTTTTTCAATTTTCTTAAATATCTTGGAAATGGTAAGAGCTTTGGTAGGGAAACTATATATACTTGTAAATGGCACTTTAAGATCTCTATTATGATACCAAAATTATAGTTATAAAATCATTGGGGTTTCCCCTAATTTTATCAGGTATTTTTTGGTAAAAGAGGAGACCGTTATGTGTAAATAAAAGAATTTTTAATTAATATATTTGACATCACACCAGTTTATTTCTTGTTGCATAAATACACCTTTTGTTAATATTAACTTTTTAACTTTTTGATTTAATAATGAGCAAAAATATGGTCAAAGAATCTCATATTTTAGCAATGAATTGTTACAAACTTACGATATACTTTAAAATACATAATTTAAAAAGAGCGCTGCACCCCCCCCCCACCCCCCACCGCCCATCATACTTACTGATATCATACAAATCTTATTTACTTATTTATTTGTTTTTATTTATCTATACAATTGTCAATATTTTAAGGTTTGCAATCTACACAATAATGATATTGTTCATAAAAATGTTAAAAATAAAAATACTGTCCACACCAAACACATCTTATAAATGCTGGTTTACCACATACACTCTACTTTGGTGCTCCTCTTTCTTCTTTGGAAAAGCAATATGTTACAGAATTTTCAAACTTTTTGGTCGTTGGTGAATATATCAGTAGTGTTTTTGGGGGCTTCTAGAACCACCTTCCCACCTGCCGACTTTTTGAGTGACCTCGGGAGGTGGTAGATAACCTATGCGGGTTCTAGAAACCTCCGGTGGTAGATGTAGTAGTGTTTTGGTCTCAAACCTAACCAAACCTAAGGAAATTTCGTCCAATCTAGCCTAACCTAACCTAACCTAACGAAACCTAATCTAACCTAAGAATTCAAAATTTCCCTAACAGATGGCGCAGCCACCTTCGAGCCCTGTAAATTCACTACTAGATGTCGCTACTAGTCTGGATCCCTGTGCGTAAGTTTGAGAAATTGTCAATAGATGGCGCAGCCATCTTCGAGCCCTGTAAATTTCAAGTTTTCACTACTAGATGTCGCTGCCAGTCTGGATACTAGCGATCCCTGTGCGTAAGTTTAAAAAATTATCAATAGATGGTGCCGAAAATCCTTCTTGATAGTTAAAAGATGGCGTTGCTCGTCTGAACCACCGGGAACTCTGTACCTTGATTCATAATTTTATCATATTTTTATCTGAAAACAGGTTTAAACTCGTATAAATTGTCAGCTGACGTCATTAGAAGGTATACTGATATTAATAACGGAGATTTCTGTCTAATATGCAAAAATGAATTTTATCATATGATTGTATATTTTTATCTAAAAACAGGTTTATACAGATTGTCCTCTAAATAAAAACAATTTCTTTATTTTAATAAATTTATTTTAAAAGAAATATTTTACAATAAATATTTAAATGTTATTACAATAATATTTGTATATGGATATAAAATTTTCCATGGCGCAAGTTGCTTCGGAATGATGGCCGCATCGAGGACTAGTGTATGTTGATGTTATGATTCCCAACTTGGGACAAATTGTTATTTCTTCAAAGTTCATGATGGATGCTGATGGTAGTAGTCGTTTCAAATACCGCACTTTTTCTTCACCTTTCGTATAGATTATTCGAGTTCCATGTAGATTGTTTACTAAAATGTATTGTAGTTCCTCGTATTCAATATGGCCATCCATCCAGGAGAACCCATGATGATTTTTCCGCAACCAACGAGCTGTGTGCTGATCTTTTTCACTTAATCCACAAAACGGTATTGGTGATTTGCATACATAGTGTTGTAGTATATAATCTTCACCGTAATTTTCTTCGGAAGAAATGAATTTCAACACGGCCAATTCCTTTATGGAATTTCCCATTTGTTGCTTTTGGAAATCCTTGGAAGTCAACAATTGCTGCGTCGGTCTTCATTGTGCGTTGTCTAGAGCCAAACTGGTTGATTTATAATCGGATTTCGGTGTTTTATACATATTTTGTAATAATATTTGTCAACGGATTATATTGAACCACACGATCATGTAGTAGAAGACAGAATGCTGATGTATTCTCTGGCATCTCCTTCAATGTTTTAAATTCAATTCGAATATCCACCGGTCCACTTTTCAATGATTCGTCTTGATGAGAACAATCGATGTTAGGTTAGGTTAGTCTAGATTAGCCCAAATTTCCTTAGGTTCGGTTAGGTTTGAGACCAAAACACTACTCCACCCACCGCCGGAGGTTTCTAGAACCCGCATAGGTTACCTAGCACCTCCCGAGGTCACTCAAAAAGTCGGCAGGTGGGAAGATGGTTCTAGAAGCCCCCAAAAACTACTACTTATATCCACTTTTATACTATCCATACTTGAACAAATTTTGAAAACGAGGCGACGAAAACTGATTGTGAGCTAGAGACTGAAGTTTTAGAATATTGTTATGGCGATGTAAATCAACATCATATACTCATTTAGAATTACATTATCCGAAAATAATCTGATAAATTGTTTCCAGAGGCGATATGCATAAACATCCAGAGGTTAAAATATTGACAATTGTATAGATAAATAATAAAAATAAATAAATAAATAAGTAATTAAGATTTGTATAGATATATAGAGATAGATTATAATTAAATAATTATAATATATATATATATATATATATATATATATATATATATATATATATTTGTATAAATAGAGAGATTTTCAAAGTATTGAAGGAGGGGGGGGGGGGGGGTGCAGTGTATT
The DNA here is from genome assembly GCA_035578155.1 of Brachynemurus nebulosus. Taxonomy (NCBI): domain Eukaryota; kingdom Metazoa; phylum Arthropoda; class Insecta; order Neuroptera; family Myrmeleontidae; genus Brachynemurus; species Brachynemurus nebulosus. The sequence continues at coordinate 427,241 of JAPWDM010000024.1, forward strand.
TTTCTGTCTAAATTATGTATTTTAAAGTATATCGTAAGTTTGTAACAAATCATTACTAAAATACGAGATTCTTTGACCATATTTTTGCTCATTATTAAATCGAAAAGTTACAGTTTTTCCCAAGTTAATATTAGCAAAGGGTGTATTTATGCAACAAGAAATAAACTGGTGTGATATAAAATATATTAATTAAAAATTCTTTTATTTACACATAACAGTCTCCTCTTTTACCAAAAAATAATGGGTTGGGGGTGGGGGATGAAACCTCAATGATTTTATAACTTAAATTTTGGTATCATAATAAAGATCTTAAAGTGCCATTTACAAATATATGTAGTTTCCCTACCAAAACTCTTACCATTTCCAAGATATTTAAGAAAATTGAAAAAAACTCTAATTTTCAGGGGTGAGTTTCACCCCCTTAAACCGCTTAAGGGCACGAACGAAATATGTCTTGTGATTAGTTTTAATAGGATCTACAATCCACCAAGGTTTCAAAAATTTTTGAGAGATACAGTTGGATATCTTTCCTTGTTAGTGTGTTAATGAAAAATTAGATATTCTTACAGTTGGAAACCTGAACAAAAGGAACAGCTAGGTTTACGTAAAAATCTTACAAAATGAAAATTATATTTTAAATTATGGGATCGCTGTGAATAACAATAAAAACGTTATATACCACACTTCTACTGTTTGTTGGATTTTATATATTTTATTATGTGACTAAATAGAAGAATGTCGAACATCTTTATAATATTCTTTATAATATTCCCAGCACCACCACTGGTGCTATAACGATGATGTTACAAGTAACATCATCCTGATAACTGTAGTTTACCATGTACTATGTATATATGAACCGTGAACATTTAGCTGTCAACTATTAAACGAATGAGTGTAAAATACTCCCGGAAAGTAACTAGTTTTTCTTCACAGCGCTCCCATTGTTTGTTTGATTTTATATATTTGACGATATACATAATTGTAAAGAAAAATATTTAACGTCGTATAACGTTTTCAGAGCTCCCATAAAATCGGTTTAATATATTTGTTAAATAAAAAGTTTATATATTTGCTATAACTTAATTACTAGAAATTTGGACACAGTATTGCTTTTTTTATTTTTACATTTTATCATGTATATGCAAGGCTACAACTATCTATAATTCTATCATGTAGAACTTTGGAGCTCTTGGTGTAGATCAGAAATATATAAAAAATATGTTAAAATTGCTATAAAATTTGAGATATCCCTTATCACAAATGTTTTTTAATTCATTAAATACGTGATTGTAGGTATGTTAAAAATACTAAAGACGTAATAATAAAAATAAAAGAAAATCTGTGAAATAAACATTTATTTTTACTTATTTATTCACATTTATTTACTTGTTTATATATTCCACATAATGATAATTGTATGTTATATTTTGTAATCATCTGTTTAGGTATTTTGAAATTATCCGATTTCGATTGTTATGATCACTTCGTTATTTTCTGATATATTTAACCCTAGAATCATACGTTGGTCTACGAGTCAAGTTAATCATACATCGGCGTCATTTTGACGAATGAACTTTTTACGGGGAGTTTTAGAGTTTATTTGCAAAAAACATTTTTTTTACATAACAATACTACAAAAGCGAACAAAATAGTTAAAAAAAATTGGATTTGGAAAAATTTCTTAATATAAATATTTATTAATTTTTTTAATAATTTTATCAAAGCATATTTTCATTATAAAAATTAAAAAATAGATAAATACATCAATTGTATCATAAAACATGTCTTTCAAATAATTAATTTATGAACTATTATGAGTCAGTGGACATGTGTGACTTTATAGAATGTGAAATTTCTCAGTCATAAATATTCCTATAGATATGTAGTTATTTCCCCATTAGGCACATTTGTACATTTTCTAAAATTTGTTAGTAATTTTTCGAATAAGATCTCAAAAAATAATAAAAATTAAAATATTTTCCACAAAATAAATTGTTAACCTTTTATTAAGTCATTCGAAACCCATTCTTTAGTTTTCAATTCAATATATTAAAATTTCAGTATTATATCGTCTCTATAAGTCAAACAGCTGTAATCATCTTTCACATTATCATAATCATTGAATAAATTAATTATAACATCCATATCTTTAATAAATTTTAGAAAAATTAGGAAAACTTTTTTTGTATGTGGAGTACAAAATCTTTAAAAAAACACATGGGTTAATCATACATCGTCGTCCTTTTGACGCACACTATTTCAGTATAAAAAAACGACAATAGCTAAAAACAAAATTTATACGTCTTATGTGTTATAATAACAAATAAATTAGATAACAGAATTTTCACAGCAAGCAGGCAACGACAAGTTGTAGTATTGGAGCAGGTAGAGAAGTTCGTTCGTCGTTTTGACGAGTACGTATGATTCTAGGGTTAAGCATCTGTAATCAAAAGAAGTGGCAGTAAAAACTACTGTGCACCTTCATAGTAACACAGTGACTAACTATATTTTACAACTCTAGCATTATATGTAGCTTAAAATTATCATATTAATTTTTAATTCTAAATTATATCAATACTTATTTCCATATTAGTATACTTATAAAAAATTTTGCAAATTTCAATTTCAATCATACATCTGTCAAATCATTTCAAACACACACAAATTATGATAATAATAATTATTATACATGTTGTTACAAGTTCCTTACATTATTAGTACAGTTTAGTAGTCATTACAGATGATAAAAAATACGCCATATAAGAAAAAAAAAGAGAAATGTCACTGAGGTTTCAGAATATCGAGATACATTTATATCAATTACCATCTCTTAGGCTGTATACACAATCAATGAAATAAGGAATAAGAAATAAGAAATAAAAAATAAGATGTATGCCATCTAGTGACGTTGAATGGAACTTTAATGAAATAAGGAATAAGGAATAAGGAATAAGAAATAAGAAATAAGAAATAAGAAATAAGAAATAAGGAGTATGCCATCTAGTGATGTTGAATGGAACTTTAACGTAACTGGTCATAGATATAAATATGTAGGTATTTTTTTACGTCAAAATTCGTGATTTTTTCACTTAGTGACAAAAAAGTCACCACAAGCGTTACTTTTTCATGAATTCTGATGTCAAAAATACCTAAATTCAAATCAAAAATACATTTACCCATGAGCAATTAAGTTTTAAAGTTTCATTCAACGTCATTAGATGGCATACTCCTTATTTCTTATTTCTTATTTCTTATTCCTTATTCCTTATTTCTTGTTTCATTCAAGTTCCATTCAACGTCACTAGATGACATACTTCCTATTCCTTATTTCACTGATTGTGTAGACAGCCTTAGTCACTGCTGTCACAGACCAGGATTAAACCGTTACCCTATTGTATAAAGAGCGAAACGCTAAAAAAGTAATCTATGGGCTTTACACAAAACTGAAAAATGACTTATGCTAGGCGTACTCCTAAGATGCTGTCTAACGTGATAAACGAAATACGAAATGCGAAATATATTTTTTCTCAAAATGGTACAATATTTTACAAAATTTTAATGTAATTACAATACTTGACTTAATTCTAGGTACCTACAACTAGTGCTTAACCCTAACCTAATATGCACAATTCTAAATAATACAATACATTAAAAACAATTATTATTAGTGACTCCATAGAAAGGAAAATTTTCAAAAAACCTTTAAACATGAATAATTAAAAATAATAATAAAGATTTAACCTAAAACACTTACGCACACACTTTTTCTTCATTTACTCCGTCCGCACTTACACATTTGACCACCCCCGGGGTCGAGGGCAGTCACGGTGGGGAAATATTCTTCGGCAGAATGAACTTCTTGCTCCGCTTGGACTTAAGTGTCTTTGAAGGCAAGAGCATGTCAGCAATCCGGTCGTTGTGGTGAAGACGGCATCTGGCCAAGTGGCGTGATGCTAGCGATAGAATGTGGTCAAGAACAGGCGTGCCACCTGTTTCTTGATGTAGTTGACGTACCGGCGTACGTCGCGGGGCGTTCAGGATTCAGGATCGAAACAATATTATATACGTTATATACGAAGCCTGAATCTTTGCAGTCACACAGTTATGTGATTGGTGGTTACCATAACACTGATGTGTTACGGTAACCCTCATAAAACTATAAAAAAAATTATGTGCCCAATCAATATATGTTGATTAATTTGATATTTAGAATTTATATATAGAATTTTATGATTTTCGGAATCCTATTATTCTGTAATTCCTTTTTTCAAAATTTTTTAACTTTTTTTTTTACACTATCGAGAAAAAAGTAAAAAATTATATAAGACAAGCTTTTAAAACATTGTTCTGAGTGAACTAACTTTTGAAAAAAATTAAGAAATTTGCTGAATTTCTTTACAGTAAATGCTTCATCGTTTTTATGGTTGCAATGACAATATTATTTACGTCTTTCTTTTTTCAGAATAAAAATTAACTTTATAAGAACACGTCATCACCGATTTTGAAAATTTGTTCACTGTTAGAGAGCTAAACTATTATAGATGGATATAAGTAATGTTGTATAAGAGGTCCGTCAGGGTCCAGGGGTGCCAAAAACGCTAAAAATAAACTATCCAACCGATTTTGAACATTTTTTTCACCTTTAAAAGTTAAACTTTTTTAAATGAATATATGCTATACTATATGAGATCCGCTCAGGTCCGGGGGCCCCAAATGCCAAAAATTAACTACTCAACCGATTTTGAAAATTTTTTCACTATTAAAAAGCTAAACTATTTTAGATTGATACAGATTGTTATATGAGATCCGTCAGTGTCCAATCTTTGAAAATTTACTATGCTATACAGGTTCTACGACAAGGGTATTTTCTGTCTACAACATATCAAACTATTGTCTATTTCTATTTCCAGTACTTCATTTGTTATGTTGCAAAGATATCATGACAATATGTATAATCATATGTGTAACGTTTCAAATTTGTCTATTCATATGTGATGACGTTTTTGGATATACGTATGAATGTAACCAATACGCAGATATATTAGAACAACTAACACATACATACAAACTTACCTGCCTATATGTTATATATATATATATATATATATATATATATATATATATATATATATATATATATATGTATGTATATATATATATATATATATATATATATATATATATATATATATATACCTTTATTACTATATGACTGTGCTATGACTAAACGGATAGGAGTTCTCTATCAACTGGACGGAATACATTAACATTGAAATAAGAAGAAGGGTTCATTAACTCTTTTTTATAATATCGCAGCTTCCGACAGATACATAGATATTTTTTTATGTACATAATAAATAAATCTTCTTTTGTCTTTAATTTAATATTTTCCTAAATAAATTATGTTTTAATTTTTCAGAAAAGATACTCGTAATATGTATTACATTATTAAAAATCGAATTTTTAAGTAATTTTTGAAGAGCTAAAAATTGGTAACGTTAAGGAATACATAACTTTCACTTTTACGTATGCATATAGGTACATAAATTAGGCGTAGTTAGAATATATGATAGACAAAATTACAAGATACCATTTTGAAATCTTTATTTCGTATTTAACATTTAAAATACGAAAGCAAAATACGTATCGAACAAAAACAATCAAAATAATTTTTGATGACAATTTAACTTATGTGTATCAAATCCCATAAGAATATTGTAGTTTTTTCACTTTTACCATGGAAAAAAGTTAAGACAGATTTTTACAGCGAAAAAAATGATCCAAAACATTTCATTGGTCATTTCATTGTAGGTGAACACGATAAAAACAAAAATTCGTATTGATAAATTTAATTGATTTCAGAGCCATAGTAACAATGTTTAAATAATAATATGAATTTATACTTATTTATTTTATTCGTTAAATTGTCTTAAAACCGTATTACACTTGAGTTTTATATCTTTTCTGAATAAATTTGTGTTTTCTACAACTCAAATTTCTTCCCTCAAAGCAATTTAACTCGAAGAACTGTCAACCCAAAAACGTTCAGCTTCGCTGTCGCGTTTTTGTTAGTTGGAAGTTTTTCTCGTTAAATTGCTAGGTAACAAATTTTCGTTAGACAAACCTGAATTTATTTGGAAAAATATAAACCTCTTGTGTAATAATAAATGAAAATTTTTAACAAAAACTAACATTTTATTATACTAATGTATTCACTCACTGTTATTATTTAATTAAAAAATATCTTTTTTAACAAATAAGCACATGGTCATAAATGAGCTGTAACGTCACATTCTTCTATGCTTCAATACCTTCGCCACTACGGTCGCTTGCGCTTCTTTAAATACCCGTGATACCGATTTCGATCATAACCACGGAGACTAATCCAATTTTTTACTAGTTATAAAAAAAATAACGAGCTTTTTTCTTGTTGTTAGTTACAGAACGCCTGTTACTATATTTAGAGAATGTAAATATGTATAACTGTTCTCGCGAAAATTTTGAGAACAAATATGATAGTAAATTAATTTTTTCTAACAATTTTTGGCATTATTTTTAAAAATGAAAAATATATACATGCATAATGCATGTAAGCATATTTTAAAATAGTTTCCGAAAATTGATCAAATACCCTATATGTGTAACATATTTGGGCTACTTATTAAACAAAATTCAAATACTAGCAAATAATTAAGATCAATACAAGCTGAGTTTCCTTTTCATCCCATATAAGTATCTCATAAACCATTCCAAAGTATACAAAGTTTTCGTTTGTAAAAAATCATTCCTTAACAAACAAGTTACTAACATGGATAATAAGCCTACAAAGACTCATTATAAACATATTAACGAGGTCTCTTACTAACTGATTAAATTTTTTTATTATTAGATTTGACTTTGAAACCCTTTAGGACCATCCATAAATTACGTCACACAAAGGATCTTTCCGGATAAGATAGATGAATCTGCCTAAGGTCCAACCTGGATCGGGAGCGCCATGATAGGGTTCGCCCTTGCACACGTATTCCATAGCTGCAATATTAGGCCAAGGTTGCTTTGCGTTTTCGAGTTGTACCAAAATGTTCATTTTTGGACTTTTCCCGATTTTCCACTTTCCTTACCCCCAAGTGCATAAGTATTATATATATGCGTGTAGGGTTCTAAGAGCTCCATAAAATATTGCATATAGCTCTCCGAAATCTACGCCTTTGAGTTAGTAAATATATGTCTAAAAATATTTCGCAAAATTGGGCCAAGTAGGGCTAATTCAAGGATTTAAATACAAGGGCCTCTAGTGACACTCGGTGTTGCAGCTGCCTTAGTGGGCTTGTTTAGCCACAAAATATGGCGATGCCTTCCTCTCACCCTTAAAAAAAGCAAGCGTGTGCGATTAAGGCTCATTACCAGTGTTTTCATTAATATGGAAAGGTCTCACAAAATATCATAAATCAAAAAACATTCCGTCACAAAAAGGTAAACTGAAAAGTTCAATACAAGTTATCCTTGAATTCTTATCGCAGTTATTGAATAGTTTTGTTAAGGACACATGCTTCTTAAAGTTTCTTACCTCCAACTTATCTTTACGCTAATATGATGAGAACCCTATCAAAAACCCCTAAATGAGTGTATTAATGTGTTTTTAGTTGAACTATTACTGAAGTAGTCGTTTACAACAAGTTACTCAACATTTTTGTGCTGACTGTGATATCCTGGCCAAAATCGATCCCTTGTTAGGTGATATATGGCAGCAACTACATGTGAGCCGACTTAAATAAATGTCTATTGTATCATTAGAACCCTTACGTTACTCTGAGTAATATAGGTTACGTGACGTCGTAGAAAAACCAGTGGGGTAGACAGACAAGTACAGCCACTAAAAAGCATGTAAAAGCATAGAAAAGCGTCTGAAACAATTTAGATTGGGGTGCTATTGTTAAAATTTTTACTTTACTCTGACAAACATAGGCTAGGTGACATAATATAGCTTCGAGTTAGTAAAAAAATATCAAAATTATCAAAAAATTCAAAAAATTTGCTTTGTGTGTTCGAGTTGTGCCCGGGCAAATGCTCTCTAAATGCAAGGAGCTCTAGACACGCGGCTTTACAGTCGTTTTAATGGGTTTATCCAGCCGTAGAAAATCACAAAGCTTTCCTGTCATTTTAAATAAAAGGACGTGTGCTGTGCGTGATAAAATTTCATAACTAGTATTTCCTGCTGAAAAGGTCTTACAAAACATCAAAAATTAAAACAAAAAAAAACACACTCACTAGGACCTCGCCCTACCTCCTGTACAATGGCATGACTCATTAAGTGTGGATAAAGATAAGGTGGGGGGGGGGGGGTTACGAAACCTTAAAAAGCATATGCCTTTAACAAAACTGTCCAATAACTGCGGTAAGAATTCAAGGATAACTTGTATTTAACTTTCCAGTTTACCTTTTTGTGACGGAAGCCATGTTTTTTTATTTATATTTTGTGAGACCTTTCCATACTGATGAAAACACTGGTAATGAGCCTTAATCACACACGCTTGCTTTTTTTAAGGGTAAGAGGAAGGCATCGCCATATTTTATGGCTAAACAAGCCCACTAAGGCGACTGCAACACCAAGTGTCACTAAAGCCCCTTGTATTTAAATCCTTAAATTAGCCTTACTTGGCCCAATTTTGCGAAATATTTTTAGACATATGTTTACTAATTCCAAGGCGTAGATTTCAAAAATCGATGTCTCATTTTGGTACAAGGTCGCGTTTTGTGTGTTTTTATACGTCATTTAGAAATTTTTGCAAATATCTTCTTCTAAACACCGTGTTTTGGAGAGCTTTATGCACTGTCTTATGGAGCCTTTAGAACCCTACATACATATATATATAATACTTATGCACTTGGGGGGAAGGAAAGTGGAAAATCGGGAAAAGTCCAAAATTGAACATTTTGGTATAACTCGAAAACGCAAAGCAACCTTGGCCTAATATGGCAGCTTGGAATACGTGTACAAGAGCAAACCCTAGCATGGCACCCGCGACCCAAGTTGGACCTTAGGCAGATTCACCTATCTTATCCGGAGGAATCCTTTGGCCATTTTTTGGCTCTTCGTCCCCCGTCGTAGCGTTGCATCATATTTTGCCAAACCACTTATCTAATATTACGTCTACCAACAATTTTCACCTACCAATTAAAACTTTTGTTTCATTTTTATCATGTTTATCCACAATGAAATGACCAGTGAAAAGTTTCAATTTTTTTCACTGCAAAAGTAAAAAAAATTACAATATTCTTATGGGACTTAATATAACATCAGTAGAATAGCTGAGCGGGTTCTATGACACAGTAAAACCTCAATTATCCGGACTACTTTTTTGACCGTGTTAACAACCGTGTAGTTTGGGGTCCTACTGTACCTAGTGTATGAATTGACCTTTGACCTGGCACGTACATGTATTTAAAAATTGTTGTTGACATTTGACCCCAACACTCGCTCATACTGTTGGCCTTGAAACTCCAAAGACATGAGTCATTACTTCAACAACCACACAAGTAGTTAACCCATTGTGCGTCATCACAATTTGTTCATAACGATTTAGTTTTGTGTTAACCCATTACCCGCCATAGTTTTTGAATCCAAACCTAACGCATGCGCAGACTGAATTTAAGTACACGACGCATGCGCAGACTGAATTTTAGGTTACAATTTGATAGATGGGGTACACTACCGCGTCAAAATGTGGGGAATACCCTAACTCGGGGGTGGCCCCAAATTTTTGACACCGTACTGTACTTAAATTTTTGGTACACTACCGTGTCAAAAGTGTGGACCCCCCTAGCCAAAAAAGGTATCCGATCACTTTTTGAAACGTACTGTACGTGCAAACCTTGGCCCCAACACGCGCTTGCCTTAAGTACGTCATCTTAAACGAACTATCACGTCAAAAAATGTGGGGAATACCCTAACTCGGGGGTGGCCCCAAATTTTTGACACCGTACTGTACTTAAATTTTTGGTACACTGCCGTGTCAAAAGTGCGGGCCCCCCCTGACCAAAAAAGGTATCCGATCACTTTTTGAAGCGTACTGTACGTGCAAACCTTGACCCCAACACGCGCTTGCCTTAATTACGTCATCTTAAACGAACTACCAAGTCAAAAATGTGGGGAATACCCTAACCCAAGGGGTGGCCGCTAAATTTTGTGGGGGTACTGTACCAAGCGCTAGCCGCAATCATGACTTCAGACTCCAGGGTCCAGATGTCTGACCGCTACTGTACTGCCGGAAATTTGGGTGTCAACTGTACTTGAGGTTTTTTTTGTATATGAGTCAGCACTTTATAAGATGTTTATTTAATAAAAACTCGTGACTTTATACGGTTTGAGTTTGTTTATTTAAGATTTTTTTAGCTGACTCAGGATGATGTAATTTCATGATATGTTTGCATCATAGTCAGAGAGGATTTTTATTTAAAAGCAAGTCTCAACTTGTCAGTTCCAGGAATTTTTATCAGTTTTAAAATAAACAAAGAACCAATATCTAAATGTTTGTTTTAGCTGAATTATGATCGTAAGACTCATATAAGGAGTTTTTTTGGTATAAGAAAGATGACGTCATGGAATATTAATGAGTTAAAAAATTGTTTAGTAAAAAATATCACCCATTGTAGGCCTCAAGCAAGAAATTATTTTTATCAGTTTTAATACTTTAACATTTAACCTACAGTGACCAATTTTTTAGTTAACTAACAGAAGTTCTTGAAATTTTAACAAGTTACAAAAAATATTACTTCTTATGGTGCACAACATTTTTGAATTTGACTGTAGCACAAAACTGTTTCTATATCAAACGAAAATTATCTGAAATAATTCAGTATGTACATATGTATAGACTCTGTATATTAAAAATATTTTATGTATACACTCTGTATATTGAGAATAAGAAAGAAAATTTGTATATAATTTTAATTTTTATGAATACTAGTAAACGAATTGTATAGCCATTTATGAATAAGTATTAAATCTAATTATAAAATAATTTATAAATATTGCAAAAAATTTGTTTAATCAGCAAAATCAATGTATATCATTTTAATACTTCGATACATATTTATATTAGGGTATAATAGTATTGTATCTAACATTTTTAAACAGAATAAAAGTTCAATTTTTGGTTTTAAATTACTATAAGTTAAACACGTCGCTTAATATAAAAATGATAACAGCATTGAGTTTTACTAAATTTTTAAGTCTGTAAAATCAAAATTTTTTATAGACACATAGAACATTTTGAATTTGCTACTTTATCATTAACATACAAATAATATCATGTATATATAACGGGTGTATATTTAGTATTTTTAATAAATATTTTAGTATACAGGGTGTATCATGAAATATGCTTTTCAATTAGAATAATAAATTTCATAAGATTTTTGTTAATACTCTTATAGGTTAACGAAAGAAACTTTTTGCTGTAAAAAAATAGGGGAATGCAGGGTAATAATTAAATAAAACGCACATATTTTTTTTTTTTAAATTTTATTTATAGAATATGTATACAAAAAATTAAATTGCTTAAATCTATATATTACTTAAAATCTATTTATTTTCCATATAAAAATTTTTTAAAAGAATACAATTTTCTAATGAACAAATTTTATCTGAATGAAGCATACAGCGTCTTGAATAATATTCATCTCGCAGAATGGAAATCTTCGGTACATCAAATATTTCTTCCAAATTCAAAATCCACGGCTGGTTTTCGGTACCATCAAACAAACTTGATGTCCATTTCTTCTTTTCACCGCCCTTGACGTATATAACATCATACTTCTTTAATATAGGTTTCAATATGGTATGAAGTTTTTTGTATGGAATAAATCCATACGACCAAGGTATCCCATGCCAATTTCGGTAAAGCCAACTGGCTACTCGTTGATATTTCTTCGGCAACTCGTTGAAATCAAACGGTGCGTCGAATATAAGATGTAATATATCATCTGAATTTTCTGCAGCGATACCAACTTCTTTAAAATAAAATTCGTTGTTAGCTCCTTGATAGCCTTGTATGTCAAGAAACGCCATTTTTTACCGCCGCCGTAGAACTGAAATTATTCACACAATCCACAACTTTATATAGAATAATTAAAAGTGGTGGGGATAGTTAATTTGTGGGATGTATCCGAAAAAGGATACTAATAGCTATTGCTAGTTGACCATCAAATTACAAACTGTTAATAATATTTAGCACATTGGTGCGTACCATGTTCTTTTCACTTTAAGACCTAGTGATTTAAGGAATGCTAAATTTTCGGGTGAAATGTGTTGTCGCTTAAAAGTTTTACGTTTAATGATCTTAGGTTTCGAAAGTCCTTTGCTAGGTTGTTTAGCGTTGGACTGCTCTGAATTGTAAATTATCATGGTTCGAAATGCAATTGTTTTACCACGAAATTGTTTTTTCAGCGAAAGTGATGTTAACTCTTTGACAACCACCGGTAAATTGACAATATTTTGTGTAAGTTTAACTAATTTATACCCTTTAACCATGATAATGTGTGTGAGCCCTTTAACCATGATAAGGTGTATGAGCTCTTTAACCATGATAAGGTGTATGAGTCACTCCGGGGGCAAAATAAGTCACTCCGGGAGCAAAATGAGTCACTCCGGGAGCAAAATGAGTCACTCCGGGAGTAATATGAGTCATTCCGGGAGCAAAATGAGTCAATTCGGGAGCAAAATAAGTCACTCCGGGAACAAAATTAGTCACTCCGGGAGCAAGTAGAGTAACTCCGGGAGCAAAATAAGTGACTCCGGGGGCAAAATGAGTTTCTCCGGGAGCAAAAAGAGTCACTCCGGGAGCAAAATGAGTCACTCCGGCAGCAAAATGAGTCACTCCGGCAGCAAAATGAGTCTCTCCGGGAGCAATATGAGTCACTCCGGGAGCAAAATGAGTCACTCCGGGAGCATGTGAGTAACTCCGGGAGCCAAATGAGTCACTCCGGGAGCGAAATGAGTCACTCCGGGAGCGAAATGAGTCACTCCGGGAGCGAAATGAGTCACTCCGGGAGCAAAATGAGTCACCCGTTGGAGTCAAATGAGTCACTCCGGGAGCAATATGAGTCACTCCGGGAGCCAAATGAGTCACTCCGGGAGCAAAATGAGTCACTCCGGGAGCGAAATGAGTCACTCCGGGAGCGAAATGAGTCACTCCGGGAGCAAAATGAGTCACCCGTTGGAGTCAAATGAGTCACTCCGGGAGCAATATGAGTCACTCCGGGAGCGAAATGAGTCACTCCGGGAGCGAAATGAGTCACTCCGGGAGCAAAATGAGTCACCCGTTGGAGTCAAATGAGTAGCCCGGTGAAGCAAATGAGCTAAGTATATATACGAAATTGTCTGAACCGGAATCAATGGAGTGGGATAAAATGGATGTTTCAATTGGTGAATTTTTCGAACGTGAACCAATGCTACTGAACGAACTGACTTTGGAAACATTTCTTCAAATCTACAAGTGGATCAGTTTGAATGTGCTGAAAAGTTATGGTGCGAAAATCATACAACGCGCCTGGATTTGGTTACCATCCTATTATCGAGCCATGTTTCAAGAATGTGAACCATGTTTTAAACATTATAATCGACCATGGCCACAAGATCATATTGATGGACCACCTGGTTTGAAAATTCGCTGTGAAATGTGCAAGAATGGCGTGAAAATGGAGGAAAACTTTCAACCGCCCGTTGGTGAACCATTGACATTTGCAACACGGATTTCACACGTTGAAGACATATTTCTGACTCATCCTTATTTGTATACAAAAGTTAGAAATTTCGATATGTTATTATACTTAACAAAACAACTATTGAAATATGATATTTGGGTGCAACATCTGTATGCATATATGATACCCGAATATGCACAACGAATTTGTCAAGTATGGGATCAGTTACCTGAAAACATGAAACAATTACGTTAGGGTGTTATTGAATATATAAACAAATCATACAATTTTTAATATTTATTTATTGTAAAAAATATTTCATATACATTTATTGTAAAAAATATTACATATACACTTACTGTGAAAATATTTTATATTCATACTTATATTTTAAAAATAAAGAACAATAATTATTTACATATATGTGTTATTTATTTGGAAAAAAAAGCCTTTTTATCTTACAGGGTTAAAAAATATAAAAATAAAATATACAATTCAATGAGGGATAACTGCTGCTTCTTATACGGTTATGTTTTTCAAAATTCAGTAAATTCTTAGTGTGGATAATCAATTAAGCATCATCATCATCATTATCATCATCATAATCGCTAGCATCTTCTTTATCAGTTTCATCCAGATAATCACCTAGTGGCTCAATAACATCAGCCTTTTGAAGTTCGTGAAGTATAGAGAATATTTCTCGACCAACAGTAGTTTCTTTTAAAGCATTTAACTCTTTGATTAAATCTTCTCGATCGTAAACGTTAAACAACAACATATTTTTATTTTCCTCTAAACTTCGAATAATATTGAGTATTTTTTCACCAGTCTCTGAAGTCTCGTATAAACGTTGTAATTCATCTATTAAAGTATTAGGATTATGCCAGTATTTTATTTTTTTCGATTGTATGTTAACATTTCTAGACTCTCTCAAGTTGTCTTGCTTAAAATGCTTAGCTAAGGTCCCGTTTTCAACATTTTCATTTGAAGCTATATGACGTTTTAGGCTTATTGGTTTAACCGAATTGACAATTTTCGCTTTATTTTCCGAGTCAACGCTTCGAACCTCTTTTAACATTATAATATCTAAAGCAGTTCCTAAAAGTTTAGTTAGTTGTGAAGAGGAGGTTGTTTCATTGCAATTGTTATTAATTGGTGTTAAGTGATTTACTTGCTTACTTTCATTAGACCAACTATCTTTCTCGTTTTCAGATTGACGACGGTTTTCTCCTTTTTTCAAAGAGTTAAATTTGGTTTGAATGGCTTCAGTTGCAGCAGCTATCCTTTTTTGGTCAAACGGATTCAAGATTGCGTCAGAGTAATCAATATCATGCTGTAGTTGAGATGTATTTTCATCAATATTTTTTGCTTCAACGCTATAAGCATCATCATTATAATCAAATCTAGATATAGAGATATCATCAGGTGTTTTATTATTAGCATCATATGGTATGAATTTGCTTGATGAGTTATCATTCTTTCCAATCATACCATCATTAATATTGCTTAACGAATTATGTTGAGCATTTAAGTGTCTAGAAAGATTAGACTTTCGCGTAAATGCTTTACCACAAAAATCACAATTATACATCATTCAGCGGGAGGTCTCAAGCGTTCGCTAGTAAATGAATAACTGTTCAAAGATTTATTGCTTCTCTACTTATATATACTTTGCTTCACCGGGCTACTCATTTGACTCCAACGGGTGACTCATTTTGCTCCCGGAGTGACTCATTTCGCTCCCGGAGTGACTCATTTGGCTCCCGGAGTGACTCATATTGCTCCCGGAGTGACTCATTTGACTCCAACGGGTGACTCATTTTGCTCCCGGAGTGACTCATTTCGCTCCCGGAGTGACTCATTTCGCTCCCGGAGTGACTCATTTCGCTCCCGGAGTGACTCATTTGGCTCCCGGAGTTACTCACATGCTCCCGGAGTGACTCATTTCGCTCCCGGAGTGACTCATTTTGCTCCCGGAGTGACTCATTTTGCTCCCGGAGTGACTCATTTTGCTCCCGGAGTGACTCATTTTGCTCCCGGAATGACTCATATTACTCCCGGAGTGACTCACATGCACCCGGAGTGACTCATTTTGCTCCCGGAGTGACTCATATTGCTCCCGGAGAGACTCATTTTGCTGCCGGAGTGACTCATTTTGCTGCCGGAGTGACTCATTTTGCTCCCGGAGTGACTCTTTTTGCTCCCGGAGAAACTCATTTTGCCCCCGGAGTCACTTATTTTGCTCCCGGAGTTACTCTACTTGCTCCCGGAGTGACTAATTTTGTTCCCGGAGTGACTTATTTTGCTCCCGAATTGACTCATTTTGCTCCCGGAATGACTCATATTACTCCCGGAGTGACTCATTTTGCTCCCGGAGTGACTCATTTTGCTCCCGGAGTGACTTATTTTGCCCCCGGAGTGACTCATACACCTTATCATGGTTAAAGAGCTCATACACCTTATCATTGTTAAAGGGCTCACACACATTATCATGGTTAAAGGGTATAAATTAGTTAAACTTACACAAAATATTGTCAATTTACCGGGGGTTGTCAAAGAGTTAACATCACTTTCGCTGAAAAAACAATTTCGTGGTAAAACAATTGCATTTCGAACCATGATAATTTACAATTCAGAGCAGTCCAACGCTAAACAACCTAGCAAAGGACTTTCGAAACCTAAGATCATTAAACGTAAAACTTTTAAGCGACAACACATTTCACCCGAAAATTTAGCATTCCTTAAATCACTAGGTCTTAAAGTGAAAAGAACATGGTACGCACCAATGTGCTAAATATTATTAACAGTTTGTAATTTGATGGTCAACTAGCAATAGCTATTAGTATCCTTTTTCGGATACATCCCACAAATTAACTATCCCCACCACTTTTAATTATTCTATATAAAGTTGTGGATTGTGTGAATAATTTCAGTTCTACGGCGGCGGTAAAAAATGGCGTTTCTTGACATACAAGGCTATCAAGGAGCTAACAACGAATTTTATTTTAAAGAAGTTGGTAT
The DNA here is from genome assembly GCA_035578155.1 of Brachynemurus nebulosus. Lineage (NCBI taxonomy): Eukaryota > Metazoa > Arthropoda > Insecta > Neuroptera > Myrmeleontidae > Brachynemurus > Brachynemurus nebulosus. The sequence goes on from JAPWDM010000024.1 coordinate 443,969, forward strand.
CGCTGCAGAAAATTCAGATGATATATTACATCTTATATTCGACGCACCGTTTGATTTCAACGAGTTGCCGAAGAAATATCAACGAGTAGCCAGTTGGCTTTACCGAAATTGGCATGGGATACCTTGGTCGTATGGATTTATTCCATACAAAAAACTTCATACCATATTGAAACCTATATTAAAGAAGTATGATGTTATATACGTCAAGGGCGGTGAAAAGAAGAAATGGACATCAAGTTTGTTTGATGGTACCGAAAACCAGCCGTGGATTTTGAATTTGGAAGAAATATTTGATGTACCGAAGATTTCCATTCTGCGAGATGAATATTATTCAAGACGCTGTATGCTTCATTCAGATAAAATTTGTTCATTAGAAAATTGTATTCTTTTAAAAAATTTTTATATGGAAAATAAATAGATTTTAAGTAATATATAGATTTAAGCAATTTAATTTTTTGTATACATATTCTATAAATAAAATTTAAAAAAAAAAAATATGTGCGTTTTATTTAATTATTACCCTGCATTCCCCTATTTTTTTACAGCAAAAAGTTTCTTTCGTTAACCTATAAGAGTATTAACAAAAATCTTATGAAATTTATTATTCTAATTGAAAAGCATATTTCATGATACACCCTGTATACTAAAATATTTATTAAAAATACTAAATATACACCCGTTATATATACATGATATTATTTGTATGTTAATGATAAAGTAGCAAATTCAAAATGTTCTATGTGTCTATAAAAAATTTTGATTTTACAGACTTAAAAATTTAGTAAAACTCAATGCTGTTATCATTTTTATATTAAGCGACGTGTTTAACTTATAGTAATTTAAAACCAAAAATTGAACTTTTATTCTGTTTAAAAATGTTAGATACAATACTATTATACCCTAATATAAATATGTATCGAAGTATTAAAATGATATACATTGATTTTGCTGATTAAACAAATTTTTTGCAATATTTATAAATTATTTTATAATTAGATTTAATACTTATTCATAAATGGCTATACAATTCGTTTACTAGTATTCATAAAAATTAAAATTATATACAAATTTTCTTTCTTATTCTCAATATACAGAGTGTATACATAAAATATTTTTAATATACAGAGTCTATACATATGTACATACTGAATTATTTCAGATAATTTTCGTTTGATATAGAAACAGTTTTGTGCTACAGTCAAATTCAAAAATGTTGTGCACCATAAGAAGTAATATTTTTTGTAACTTGTTAAAATTTCAAGAACTTCTGTTAGTTAACTAAAAAATTGGTCACTGTAGGTTAAATGTTAAAGTATTAAAACTGATAAAAATAATTTCTTGCTTGAGGCCTACAATGGGTGATATTTTTTACTAAACAATTTTTTAACTCATTAATATTCCATGACGTCATCTTTCTTATACCAAAAAAACTCCTTATATGAGTCTTACGATCATAATTCAGCTAAAACAAACATTTAGATATTGGTTCTTTGTTTATTTTAAAACTGATAAAAATTCCTGGAACTGACAAGTTGAGACTTGCTTTTAAATAAAAATCCTCTCTGACTATGATGCAAACATATCATGAAATTACATCATCCTGAGTCAGCTAAAAAAATCTTAAATAAACAAACTCAAACCGTATAAAGTCACGAGTTTTTATTAAATAAACATCTTATAAAGTGCTGACTCATATACAAAAAAAACCTCAAGTACAGTTGACACCCAAATTTCCGGCAGTACAGTAGCGGTCAGACATCTGGACCCTGGAGTCTGAAGTCATGATTGCGGCTAGCGCTTGGTACAGTACCCCCACAAAATTTAGCGGCCACCCCTTGGGTTAGGGTATTCCCCACATTTTTGACTTGGTAGTTCGTTTAAGATGACGTAATTAAGGCAAGCGCGTGTTGGGGTCAAGGTTTGCACGTACAGTACGCTTCAAAAAGTGATCGGATACCTTTTTTGGTCAGGGGGGGGCCCGCACTTTTGACACGGCAGTGTACCAAAAATTTAAGTACAGTACGGTGTCAAAAATTTGGGGCCACCCCCGAGTTAGGGTATTCCCCACATTTTTTGACGTGATAGTTCGTTTAAGATGACGTACTTAAGGCAAGCGCGTGTTGGGGCCAAGGTTTGCACGTACAGTACGTTTCAAAAAGTGATCGGATACCTTTTTTGGCTAGGGGGGTCCACACTTTTGACACGGTAGTGTACCAAAAATTTAAGTACAGTACGGTGTCAAAAATTTGGGGCCACCCCCGAGTTAGGGTATTCCCCACATTTTGACGCGGTAGTGTACCCCATCTATCAAATTGTAACCTAAAATTCAGTCTGCGCATGCGTCGTGTACTTAAATTCAGTCTGCGCATGCGTTAGGTTTGGATTCAAAAACTATGGCGGGTAATGGGTTAACACAAAACTAAATCGTTATGAACAAATTGTGATGACGCACAATGGGTTAACTACTTGTGTGGTTGTTGAAGTAATGACTCATGTCTTTGGAGTTTCAAGGCCAACAGTATGAGCGAGTGTTGGGGTCAAATGTCAACAACAATTTTTAAATACATGTACGTGCCAGGTCAAAGGTCAATTCATACACTAGGTACAGTAGGACCCCAAACTACACGGTTGTTAACACGGTCAAAAAAGTAGTCCGGATAATTGAGGTTCTACGGTGTCATAGAACCCGCTCAGCTATTCTACTAACATCAGTTAAATTGTCTATAATATGCAGGGTTGGCATGTTTAAAACAAAGTGTTTTAAATCAGATGTTTTAAACACTGTTTAAAACACAATCTAAATAAAACATGTTTGAAATCAAAATGTTTTAAGCGATGTTTTAAACTATGTTTAAAACAAATAAAAAACATTACATATTAAACTGTGTTCTGAACAATCTTTAATTAAATTCTTTCGGTTAAGTTGTAAATAAAATGTATTGAAACCAAAAAAATAGCTTAATTATATCTTTAGTAATTAAAAAATAGGTAGTTCTATTCCAATATGCATCAGTGATAAAATAATAAAAACAAAATTAAATTTTTAATTAGGTTAAACTAAATTTATTTAAGTATTTATTTATATTTATGTTGTATTTTTTTCTTTTATATTAAATACTAATTTATGTTAAGTATTTCCATTTAAATCCTAAAAAACATCGACTAGCATTGCAGCTCTTTCTACTAAGGCTACAGTCGAATGCAACTGTATTACTAAATCAAATGCTTTGGGGTCAATTTGTGACTTTAGTGATAGCCGCCATTTTAAAGCGCTAACTTGTATTTAATTATCATATTTTATTTACCAGTTCAACTAACAATAAGATTTTGAACTTCTTTGTACCGTAATTTAAACTCTTTTATTTTAGTACGTATGAAATTCAGTGTTGCCAGACTGACTCATCATTAGTCAAATATCCTTCCAAAAAATGCATTTTAGGGAAGAAAACCTCCAAAAAATTGATAGAATTATTTAACGCACATGAAATACGTAAGCAACGTCCGAGTAGCCTAAAAATAACCAATATTTAAAGTGGTCAACTTTTTGAAGAATGTCTTTCTTCAAAAATAATACAGTTGACGAACAAAAAAAAAAAATAATAATAATAATAAAATAAAATAATTTATAGCAAAATAGAGTTCTAATATTATTTTCAAGAAATTGTTTACTGGATTTCTTTAAACAATAAAATTAGGTAAAATTGATTCTTGACTTTTGACGTTGACTTAACATACGATACCACACATTTAAATTTTAGTGGTTGACTTGAAACTGGTTTTTTAATTTTGGTATTTTTAAGCAGGATGGCAAATATATGTGCCTCCAAAGAAATTATCCTCCCAAAATTCCCTCCAGCAATTTAAAAATTCTCTCTTAAATTTTGGAGGGAAAACCCCGCACTCTGGCAACACTGATCAAATTTTATAAAATTTCTCAGCAACGTCTTTGTTGTGGTTATACACAGTATTCAAAACGCATAAACAACAAACGATTTTATAAATTTTACAACAAACAAAATACATATTCAAATATTTCCATTTAATGCCACCTATTTAAATTAATAGTACATTATTTTATGCCAGTGTCTGACAGCAAAAAGTCTGACATTTCGAGACAAAAAGTTTTTTCTATATGGTTCAATTAAAGGAATTCAACCTGTTTAAAACAAGTTTAAAATGTTTCAAACATATGTTTAATTTAAACTAATAAAAACACGATTTTAAACATAGGAACACTTGTTTAAAACATTTTGAACTGTTTGTTTCATAAATTAAAAAAAAAAAAAAAAAAAAAAAAACTTTTTTTTCCAACCCTGATAATATGATAATAATCAAAAACCAATTCCTTATAATTCAAATTTTAACAACTTCTACTAGAGTGTGACAACATAAGTAGTATTCAGAAATTTCCATGATCGTTAGAATTTTTTTTGTTGCGATCTTGTAAGATATTTAAAAGTTCAAGAATTAATTTTTTTCAACAGCGCATCTCCTAGCCATTTTATAAATTTCGTATAACTCGTATAAGTATATGTTTAAACACATTTATCTGTTTACTATAAACAGTTTTAGGGTTTTCAGCATCATTTTCATTAAAGTACAACGACAGCTAATTCTCAACAATAGACTTTCCCTAATCAACATAAAATTACAACGGAATTTTTTTAAAATTTTAATATCTGTTCAATTTTGTTGATTTCAACAGATTTTCATAACTTTTTTTTAGTAACCTCTTCATCTAAATATCTGTTATCTTCAGTTTAAACAAAAATGCAGATAGAATATATACATAAGACATTTAAATATTTGTTTTTGACTGTTGAAAGGGTTAAACGTGTTAATAAGGTAATACACACATTAAATATCATAATATGGGAGTATAATATTTCATATCATATCGTACCTATATCAGTAAATAAACACATTATTGCCGACCAATACATAGGTACAAAGCATAAAAATCCGCCAATCACCGCCAGTCACCGCTGCCCTGTACGCACCAGCGAAATCCAGTTTAGAGTCATCTTTCTTTAAACGCAACAGTGTCATTCATTATGGCATTTAATATCTATTCATTTAGAAAACTATACATTGATAGGCTAACGACTTCTAAAAAGGTATCAACGGTGTTTACTGAATCTTACTGATACAAAATTTATGCATATAACTTGCATATTATTTTCATAAACCCTATTTTTTATAGTAACGCCACGCCGGCATATTTTGATAAAGAAAATAATATTGGAATTTTTTATTACTTTTTAAATTTTGAATGGATTAAAAAAAAAATACAACACTCAACACTCATAATCACTTCTTAAATGATTATACCCATATTTAAGGCTGTATTATATAAAGTCTCTTGGACTCTGGCGACTCAAAAACGACCTAAAGTTAAGTTACCCAACACTCATAATCACTTCTTATTTATTAATAGTAAAAGAGTCACAAGTATAACAGTAGTTATATTTGATTTAGCTAGAATTTTATGTATTTTGTATCTTATGTATCTGAAATTTTTCCGAAATATATTACAATATATATTCATATGTGTATATTACAATATAATATAAACACAATTCTGAATTACTTTTAAACGATTATACCGGTATTTACAATTCTATTTTATTTCCTGTTTTATAATTTTTGTATACAACTGTAATTTTTATCTTATTTGTTTATCTGTCACATGTACCCAGCTCATCTACATTTCTTTTTCTTGTTTTTGACTCCTTCCACCACTTTCGTCACTACTATGTTCTCATCATCCCTTACTACCATTTATAAATTACGTTTTAGTATCAATAGGCATATATTTGAAAAGGGTACTGTTCCCGGACGGTCCCACATACTACCCGCGAGCAGAAGGACTCTTTTGCAACACTATCGATCTAATCATCACCAAAACATGAATACCCGTTCCAGTCATACCTACACCATCCAAGGTCCTGAATCCGACCACGTACCTGTCATTACGGACTTCTGTTTTCGTGTGAAAAACCTAAACCCATAACGGTGCAGGATTTTGCTAATGCGGACTGGAGTAAATTTAGGACTATGATAAACGAGGGTATCAATGTTCGGAAGGACATTGAAACCACTCGTGATGTCGACACTGTCCTGGAGAAGCTGCAGCACGAAATTAGCGAAGCCAGTAAGCATTGTATCCCGACCAAACGAGTCCCCAGCGCCTACACCTATAACCCGAGTCCCGAAATCTTTAAACTAATCCGGAAACGGAACAGACAAAGACGACCGTGCCAGCGGACAAGACTGATACATTATAAAGACTTACAGATGGACTTAACCAGACAGGTACGTGACAAAATACGCGACGAACGCGGACGACTATTTAACGACTACGTTAAACAGCGGATTGACTCCAACCAGGACTTTTGGCAGCTAATTCGCTCTTTCAAACCACGTGACGCGGCAATACCAGCACTAAACAAACACAATTTGTTTGTTACAGATTCTTCGGAGAAAATTCAAATAATCGCAGAATCATTCCAGGAGGCGCACCGCATCGGAGAGCAACTGTCACATCCACGTGAAAGCGCGGGTATTGCACGAGCAGCAGCCGAAGTAGCGGATGCGTCAGTCCTGCCGACTACTATCAAACCCACAACTGTGGGGGAGATCAGTAAACATAATAGGAAAGCACGGAATCGTAAGGCCCCCGGCGCCGACAGCATCTCCAACCCACACCTGAAAAAGCTGCCGAAGAAAGCTCTTCTTCAGATGAAACTCCTCTGCAACAGTTGCTTAAAACTCAGCTACTTTCCGCAGTGTGAAGTGGCAAAAGTTGTTCCTCGTCCCAAACCGGGAAAACCACCCAAACTTCTTACCAGCTATGGACCTATAAGCCTGTTTCCCTCGATCGGCAAACTCCTTGAAAAAATCATCCATACCCGCCTTCTATCACACATAGAAGAACACAAACTAATTCCAAATGATCAATTTGGTTTCAGATCCGGCCACTCGACGACCTACCAGCTCGGTAGGATTACCGATCACATCACCCACGGATTACGCAAGAAGCTGGACACGACGTTGGTATCTCTGGATATCGAGAAAGCTTTCGACAATGTATGGCACGCCAATCTCATCGCGAAGCTGCATTCCCGTAACGTACTACTGTACATCACTAAAATTATTCAGGACTACCTCACCAACCGGAGTTTTTACGTCGAAAGCGGTGACGCTAAGTCCAGCGTCCTCCAGGTACCAGCAGGCGTGCCCCAAGCTTCGATCCTTGGGCCAGTCTTGTTCTCAAGATGCCACCCAACGTCCATATCGCCCTGTACGCTGATGATACTGCTGTTTTCACCTCTTCAAGTAGAGCGAGCCGTCTTTAGCTACTTTTTCATTCCAACCGATAAACCAACTAACCTCACTAAAATATTTTTCAAAATATCAATATTAAAAAAGTTTCCCATATGGTGCGAACTTTATGAAAAACACTGTATATATAAATTTTGGTGAATATCATTTTCCGTTTCTAGGGACCTCAAAACAAATTTCTGCCATAGTGCCGAGCTCAAGTCGCCTTATGACAGTGGCTGTAATAGCTGAATTCCATTCTGGAAATTCGCTCATATACCAAATAGATTTTTTCATTTAAAAGTGTATATTTCAAACAATATTATAGAAGGCAATTCAAATTTTTTTTTTTTAAATTATAACAGAAATTACGATTTACTATTTATAAAATATTGTAAGAATGTAAATTTAAACCGGCTTATTATTACGTAAGAATCTGATAATCTTGCCATTGAAATTACGTAATTAAATTATCGACAAAAAAGTAGGCAGATAGCGATAACAATAATTCATGCACCCAAAGTATTCGGAGACATCAACGTGGGTGTAGACAAGTAACGCATACGACTCATACACACTTCGTAATACAAAGTGTCTACATACATGCAGTATATAAATATAGACTATTTCAAAAAAATTTTAGGGATATAAATATAATATAATAAATATATATTACGATGGACCACATTGTTTATATAGGTATATTAGCACCATAATTTGTGAACTGTCTCGTAATTTTTGTATGGTGATTCATTATTGTAAAAGATGTAGACTCAGATTAATCTATACATAAAGGTAATAATAAAACTGTAACGAAACCATGTCTGTATATAGAATAGTTTTGGAAAATTATACTGGCACTGTAAATAGTTATCGATATATTATATAGTAAAACAAAGATTTTTAAATTTTTTGTCTGTCTGTCTGCCTGTTCATACATCACGCAAAAACAAGTGAATGAATTTTGATGAAATTCGATTTGATTTTAACTTCTGACCTAGATCAAGATATAAGGTACTTTTTATTACAGGAAATGTCTCCTTCTGTTGAGAAAATACAAAAACCATTTTGAACATGTGCAGCACGCATTGCGCAATAACTATTAAACGGATTAGATTGAAAGGGTATAGCCGGATAAGTATAGGTGAATCGGCCCCGGAAGCGAATTATTTTAAAAACTGTATTAACGGTATGGTGAGGCTGTAAGTAATTGATATCTACAATTTTGGCGGCCAAAACTGAGTAGTTATGGAACTAAGAAACTTTAAAAAATTACAAAAATTTTTTTCTTGATAACTACTCAACATAGCAAAATAATTCCAAATCCACATGAAGGCAAACACTCTCAAGAATATTAGACATATTTATTATCGTACCAGTCCTCGTTGTTAAGGATAATAACAAGGATAATATCCGATTCAATGTTATTTTTATAGGGTTCCAATTGAGTGACCACTTAAAAGAAAATTCAGTAACTGTGTCTGAAGGCACTTAATTACTGCACTAACAAGGAGATGCACCCAGAGTGAAATTCGGGATTTTGATGAAACTTCGCTGGTGTGTAGAATGAGCAAAAATATGGGACCCGTATTTTTTTTTGTCGGCCATCTTCCACGTTTAAGAGGTGAAACCAGCCCCTAAAATAGGAGGTATTTCTTAAGATATCTCGAAAACTATAAGAGATAGAGGAAAACTTTAAATTGAAGAAATGTTAGTTTTTGAAAGATCTATTCACCTGTATAGATTAAACCAAGGCTGGGTTCATAAGAGGGGCTGGAGGGATAAAAATGAGGGTAAATTTTCTTGTACAGCTTGAATGGTTCAATTTATCAAATTTTTGCTATCTTAAATAGAAAGGGCACCAAAAATTAGGGAATACGTGCTTTTGCGTTTTGCCGAAATATGTGTGGAATCCAAGCCAAATAAAGAAGAAAAAATAGGGTAGATTATATTTTATTATTGTTGATTGCAAATACGTTCTATATTTTTTTATTTTTATGTTTATTGTCATCATAAAAATAAAAATTTTTACTTTTCGATAATGATTCACGTATTTTTCAGTACTTACTTAATTGGTAATTTAGCCATCTGTATATTTGGTTACTCATATTCGATATTTTTTATACCTATTTCTACCGAAGTTCACTGGTCTGCAAGTGCTAATGAATGTTCAACAAGAAACAATAATCTTCCGTTCAGCAACTGCCTTTATCTTTTTACAAATTCGTTTTTGACCAAATAAACGCGGTTTATTTCTTTCCCAACATTCAGAATACTTTTCTTATTCTTTTTGTATGTTTTATAGGTGTCAACCCCATTTCTCAAATCGCAAAATTTATTACAGAGCACCTGAACAGTAAAAAAGAGAGATTATTGCTTCTTGTCGAGTATTCATTAACACAGGCACACCTGAGAATATTAACTTTCACAGAAATAGGTATAAAAAATATCGAATATGAGTAACCAAATGTACACATGGCTAAATTACCAATTAAGTTAGTACTGAAAAATATATGAATCATTATCGGAGAGTAAAAATTTACATTTTCATGATGAAAATAAACATAAAAATAGAAAAATATAGAACGTATTTGCAATCAATAGTAATGCAATATAATCCACCCTATCTTCTTCTTCCTTATTTGACTTGGATACCACATATATTTCGAAAAAACGCAAGAACACGTGTCCCCTAATTTTTGGTGCTCTTTCTATTTATGATGGGGAAAATCTGAGACACTGAGACATTCAGGCTGTACAAGAAAATTTACCCCCATTTTCACCCCTCCAGCCCCTCTTATAAACCCGGCCCTGGTTTAACCTATACAGATGAATAGGTCTTCCAAAGAGTAGCATTTCGTCAATTTAAAGTTTTTCTCTATGTCTTACAGTTCTCGAGATATCTTAAGAAATATGATTTGAACCTCCTACTTTAGGGGCAGGTATCACCCCGTAAACGTGGAAGATGGCCGATAAAAAAATACGGGTCCCTTATTTTTGCCCACCAGCGAAGTTTCATCAAAATCCCGAATTTCACTCTGGGTGCATCTCCTTGTAAGTCTCATCAAAATTCAAGGGGTACAACATGATAAAAAAAAAAAATTTTCATTTCAAATCTGCTGAACCGCCCTTCCAGTGGGTCCAACCCTGGAATTTTATACGTCAATCGAAATAAGGTGTGCCTAATAAAGTGTTTTTTCCTATCTCCTATAGTCTTCGAGATAATCAAGAATAATCGAAAGAGGAACATTAAGATGTAGGCTAGCTGCCCCTGACAGAAAGTCCAAATAGTAACTGTATTGTCGTTTATGTGACACTGCAGGTACTTCATATATATAACTTTCCTAGATCAAAACAAAACCGTTGTAGAAATATAATAAAAAATTGTCAATAAATGTGGTGTAGTAAGCTTTTTTAACATGTAGAATATTAAAATCCAATGAGCATTATGTACAAAATTCCGGGGTCGGACCCACTGGAGGGGCGGTTCAGCAGATTTTGAAATGAAAAATATTTTTTTTATCATGTACTCCTTCAATTTTGATGAGACTTGATGCAGTAATTAAGTGCATTAAGGCACAGTCGCTTTCGGAGCCGATTCACCTACACTTATCCGGCTATACCCTTTGGTGTGATGATAACTTATTACCTGGGTCAACATCTAGAATACTTTTTATTGCGAGAAAATGTCTCTTTCCTATGGAATAATATAAAAACTACTGAACGGGTTTTGATAAAATGTGATCTATTTATTACCTGGGTCAACATTTAAAATACTGTTTACTGCAGGAAAATATCGCAATGCCATGGGAAATACCAAATCGATCGACAACGCGTCACTCGGACGACGTCGTGGGTACAGTTAGTTTTAAATAAACGACGTATCAAAGTGACCTGAAGTTACTGACCATTTATATGTAAAATAACTTGGAATTTTGCTTTTTTTAACCTTTGTAGAGTAGTTGCAAAGTGTCGTAGAAGTCCAAAAAGAATTTGTTACTTTTTCTGGTTAAAACAGGATTTTTTTGAAAATAGCAAATGTTTGAAATATTCAAAATAAAAATTTGTAATAGGTATTCACTTTTATCCCATATAATTTCTAAATATAAAGTAAAATGAATATCTGAATTTTTAGATTATTTACCATAAACGTTATTATGGTGGGGACGCTGGGTAGATAGAAAATTTAATTTCCTTTCAAATTGGAAATTTAAATTTATAAGATATTATAAGTTCGTTATACATACGTGTTTACTATAGTGTATTGTCCCGAAAGCTCTTCTGAATTTTTAAAAAAGTTATCGTACGATTCATGTCATATACATAGAGATGCATAGAGAGACAACTTAAAAAATCGTTTAAAAAGTTAAACTATCATTACGGGAAAAGATGGTGGCAGTCATTTGAATTTCTGTACTATATTTTGTCTTTATCTAATAAATGACAAGATATACACTGGTTTCTCGTTATAAGCAACATCAAAATTGAAATAGAATCATATGCCTTGCTCTTTTTATGTATATGCGAATTTTATTATCTCAAACGAGTATGATTCTATTTCAAGTTGCTTACAACGAGTAAAAAGTGTATTTGTTAAAGGAATGCTAACTTTAAGTCAGGAATAAAAAAGGATATACTATACTATAGGGTGTTGTTGTCATCATACTCTTATCAATTGTTTATATTGGATAGCTTGTTGTCGTAGTTCATAGTTGTGTACAACAGACTTACTTCAAAAAAGGTACATACACTGATTTCTCGTTGTAAGCAACTTGAAATAGAATCATATTTAGATAATAAAATTCGCATATACATAAAAAGAGTAAGGCATATGATTCTATTTCAATTTTGATGTTGCTTACAACGAGAAAGCAGTGTAGTTACCAATCCATGTATATCGCTGGTCATATAACATATTACGTATGATAATTATGTGGCATTATTGCCTTTTCGGTAAAAGAAAAGCATCAAGTGATTTTAATACACTTTATTTTGTTGCACTTTGTTCAATATTTATGAGTGTACAAAATAAACAAAAATCAAATCCTGATCAAATACATTTAATAAATTTGTAAAAACTGTGCCTATAAATAAAATATTTCTTGAAAATTGTAATGATGATGTAGATAGTCATCAAGTTGGATATCAATACCGCAACTTTTAAATATCTTTGTCTGTCAGTATGTCTGTATGTGCACGCATCACCTAAAAACAACTGGGCGAATTTTTATGAAATTTGATATGATGACAGCTTACTACAGGGGTCAACATATAGGATTCTTTTTACTGTGGAAAAATGTCTCGTTTCCCACGAGAAAATACAGAATCCGGTTCGAGCTACAAATTACACGAAAACTATAATATAAACTATCTTACATACTTCTCATTGACTTTAAACCGACACATTGTGCGAACGACGTCGCGAGCACAGCTAGTGTTTTTTCTAAAGACGTCTAGAATGTCATCTTTTTAGAATCCGTAGACAAGTCATTAATTTTAATCATACTGATATATTTAGAAAAGCCGGCACAAACTTCTATTTTGTTTGTATAGACTGAGTATTTACGGAAAGAATGAAGAAATTTAAATTTATTACTTTTCCCAAAAAAAGTAAACTCTGGTAGAAGTATGTTTAATCTTAACACCCGGTACCCACGTAAAAAAGTTCTTACTAATCATAGGTTCATTTCATTATACTAACCATATTTCTTTATCATCCAAAAAACTTTCATTTTTATTATAAACATTGATAGTTATTAATTATGCGTAAATATAAAGAAATAGGTATACAGTAGAACCTCTGTAAACCGAACAGCAGTGTCTCGCGAAAATTTGTCCATCTAACAAAGGTGTCCACTTAACAGAGACAGAGTAAATAAATTAGAACTGTATTAACTAATGAAACAATGGTAGCATTCATAACTAATTTTATTCAGAAATTATTTGAACATAAATATTAAACCAATTAAACGTATTATTAAAACCATAGAAATTTAATTTTTTTATAATTTTTTATTATAATTCTACAAGTCTAAGGTAAGTAAACTTTCAAATAAATAAATAAAAATAACAATTAATAAATAACTTACAATAAAACATAGATAGTTATACAAAATTATTTAAGTACCTATTTTATTTAATGTATATGTTACGCTCAAGGATCGAAATCGCTCATTGAGCGAAAAACTCCACCACAACGCGTTGTGGTTATTTAAAATCATCCACAACGCGAAATTCCTGTTGTGGCACTTATAAAAACAGGCACAACGCATTGTGGCTAACTCAAGAAGACCACAACGCCAAATTCGCGTCGTGGTTTTTATAAGATTTAACCACAACGCGACGTGGTCATTTAAAAAAGCCACAACGCGTTCTAGACCGTTAGCTGGTGCAATTGTGACACAACGGACAGGTTGTTGTTTGTCAACTGGCGCATTGCAATCAAATACCGTTGAATTTGTATTAATTGTTGATCGTTATTTCCAAGTGTAAACATTAGTGCGCTAATCATGGTTAATAAAAAAATGTATTTTATGATAAATTGGATGAGTTTATAAAGACAAATACCGATCGCAGTTTTTTCATTAGTAACGAACGATACCAAACGTTATTTCAAGAAACAAAGGAGGCTCAGCTTCTCAAAAAAAGTAATCAACCCTTATCGTCAAAACATTATCGTCGTCTTAAACGATATGATGTTTTAAAAATAAGTGACACGGAAAAATTGACTGAATATGGATCTAATAGTATTTATGATTAAAAAATCCGTTATTTTTGTAAATCTGATGAACTGTTTGACATTTTGGAAAACGCACATATTAACATCGAGCATAAACGGACACGAAGTAAGTAGTAAGTAAACTTACCAAAAAAGTGGAAAATGTTGTCTTTTTAAACTTTTTAAAATAATTATCGGCACTATCCAGTGGCTCTAAATTGCAATTTTAAAAACAAAACTTTTTATTTACATTCTCTTTGAATACTACTATGCTGAAATTCATAAAATTAAATAATGAATCGCCTATTGTTTGATTTTAAAAATTTAAATTATAACTCTACTGTTTATTAATCTGTTGAAGTTCACAAAATAGGGTACTTGACTGAAATTTAAAAAAAAAAACTATTCTAAAAGCTTTGTTTTTGTATATAAACTAAGTGACCTTTTTATTTTGAATAAATTCTGTAAAAAAAGATCAAATACGTAACTGTACAATTTTCAAATGAAAATTTGGCGCGAAAACCAACTCATTGTAATAACATCAAGATTTGAAGACAAGCAAACGTCAATATAAACCCATTATTTCACATGTAACATTATAATACTTCTTTTTCAATTCAACTACCATAACTAGAATAAAAATAACAAATCGGTTCATTCATTCTAAAATAAGAGGTTTGTTTCATAAGTAGGCTCTGAAAATTATTAGGTGGCTTATTGTTTAATTTTATTTTCAACATATTAAAAAACATTAGGGATAGTGGAGTTATAAACTGAATTTTTTAAAATCAAACAATGAGCGATTTATTGATGAATAGGGCACTTAATTTTGTTTAAAAATTGTGTCAAATATTAGAAAATTTTATTTATGAATTAGTTATAATTACATAATATGTTTGATTTTAATGATGAAATATATAAAAATATTTAGTAATTATTTATAAATTTTATTTTGAAAATTATTTATTTTCAAAAATTCAAATTCCTGAAAACGCGCCATTTCTTGAAAATGACGTAACATTTTGTAAGTAAACATGTCGATTTTAATAATTTTCTTCGGCGAAGTGAAATTGTGTTTTATTTCAATATTTCTATTAGTCCTAGTATGTGTATAATAATAATTATCAACCAGAATAACAAATAAATATACCTCATTTCAGATGCAATTGATCATGAGTTTTCGTTAAAAAATTAAATAATTCTTATATTCGAAACAAATCAATCTTCTATTCTTTTCTAAAAATAAACCGCAAATTAAAAATTTACATAAATGCAATAATAAAAGAGATAAAGCCAAGAAAACGGAAATTATTTAAATTCAAAGTGACGAAGCATGGTTAAATTTAACTGAAATGATCCATACTTGCTTTTACTATGACATCTTATGAACATAATAATGTTTTGAGGTTACATAGATTCGTATTAACGTTTGTTTGTCTTCAAATCTTGATATTATTACAATGAGTTAATTTTCGCGCCAAATTTTCATTTTAAAATTGTACAGTTACGTATTTGATCTTTTTTACAGAATTTATTCAAAATAAAAAAGGTCACTTAGTTCATATACAAAAACAAAGCTTTTAGAATAGTTTTTCCTTTTTTAAGAGACCCTTCGGGGTAAAGAGGGCAAAAGAGGGGGTAAAGTGCCTAAATTGGAAATTAAAAAACTAATAGTAGCATTAAGTGCGCTATGTGATAGTAAGTCTTATAAACCAATATTAGGGCTTTAAGCATAATCGTCTTCGGGTAAAACCACTTTAAGTGCAATCCGAATATTTCCAAGTTTTCCCACAATGCGTGCTCGGATCTTTTTCAAAATCGACTTGCATATAGAACCGAGGGAGAGCTAATTTTGGTTCTATATTGAAGGTGATTCCAAGGTCATGTGCAGAAAAAGGATGCAAAAAACTATACTTGATGTGCTGTAAAAATATGAAGACGCCACGGAGCACGAATGAGACCATGATTCTCTAATAGAAAGTGGTAAAATTAGTACAGAAACCGGCATAGAACACTAGAAACCAACTAACATTAAAAACGTGTAATTGGCGCGGAGTCATTTGGAGTCGTGTCACAGCTTAAGGCATTAGTCAGTCCGTGTCCGTCGTCGAACCCACAGTGCATTATATGTACAATGTTACCATTGTTGGTTAAACACGTTGAACAACTCTCTCTGGTAATACGTGTACTGCGGTAGTGTGCGTAAATACGCACACTACTAAAAAACACCAAACTAATACACTGCAAACAGTGTGTATCTACACAAATAGAGTAGGGAGATTTACGTCATAAACTCATTACAAGTGGAACAGAGACATAGACAATCTAGTTTGACCCCTTGGAAACCGGTTTTCATAAAATTCGAGGTAGTCCAAGACACTCATTTAAAACATTTTTTTTTTTTGGATCGCCCGAGGTGGCACTTTCTTAAATTCTTTTTATTATGTTTGCGAGCGTATTGAGACGTCAGCTCAGTATCTTATTTTTCCTGAAGCGAACCCATATCCGTTGTCTTTAGTATTCCACCACATTCAGATTCACAAGCAGGGTCCGCTCTAGGGGGAGGGGGGCAATCCGAGCATTTCTCTAAAATTCAAGACAAACAAGAGGCAGAGGAGTGGCATTTTTACAACTGACAAGCAAAAAAGGGTCGCCGGTTTCGTCGGGGCGGAATTTTTGCTTTTTGCCCGGGGTGGCGTAAAGGCTAGAGCGGGCACTGTTCAAAGGCGTCATTTTTTAATCTGACTGACCATAAAAAAGTACGCCTAAGATGTGATATTCAGTATTTATGCAATTAATCATTTAACAACCATTATATATAAGAAATCAACACGAATTCAATTAATGTTATAAAATAAAAAAATAAGAAAAATTGACAAATGTACACATTAAAGTGTCGCTCAAGTCTTGAAGAAAATCTGAAGGACGAAAGGTTAAAAAATTAAACAATTAAATTGTATTACAGATATTATTTTATTTCTGTTGAACGCAGTAATAAATAACAGATAATATCAAACATATTTTTTAACAAAAGATAAAAAAATAATTAGTTGTTGAGGGGGAAAAACGGGGGTCTGATTTCCATTCAACCCCATTACGGAGAATACTAATCGCCTTTGCTTTCTTCCTGAACATTTGGCGATACATGTAAATTCATGTACAGCTTACTAAGAAATGCTGCAGGCCCAGGGCCGGCAAGAGAAGTGACGGGCCCCCGGGCACAACAAAAAATTTTCAAACATTTTTCCCCAACAATACAAATAATGGCACCTACGTGAGAGCAACAACAAACTGTTCTCTTTCCAATAATAAATTGGTAGCGAAAAGATGAATTGTAGATGAATTTACGTGTACCGCCAATTGTTTACGAAGAAAGTGACTACGATTAGTATTCCCCCTTCGGTTCGGTTGGTACGAAACCTAACCAGTTCTTCCTTCTGGACAACTAATTCTTTTTTTATTTTTCCTTAAGAGATATGTTTGATATTATCTGTTATTTATTACTGCGTTTAATAGGAATAATAATATCCGTAGTACAATTTAATTGTTTAATTCTTTAACATTACCCTTCAGGTTTTATTTAAGACTTGAGCTACACTTTATTTTTTTTCTATAATATTAATTAAATTCGTCTTAACTTTTATAATTTAATGATTTTTTAATTTCGTAAATACTGAAATATTACACATTAGGCGTGTTTTTATATGGTCAGTCAGGTTAAATAATGACGCCTTTGAATCTGGTGGAATACTAAAGACAACGGGTTGGGTTCGCTTCAGGAAAAATAGGATACTGAGCTGACGTCTCAATAAGCTCGCAAACATAATAAAAAGAATTTAAGAAAATGCCAACTCGAGCAATCCAAAAAAATATTATTTTAAATGAGTGTCTTGGACTATTTCGAATTTTACGAAAATCGGTTTTTACGAAAATCAAGTACAGTTTTTTGCATCGTTTTTCTGCACGTGACCTTGAAATTACCTTGAACATACACCAAAAATTAGCTCCCTCTCGGTTCTATATATAAGTCGATTTTGAAAAAAATCCGAGCACGCATTGAGGAAAAACTTGGAAATATTCGAATTTCACTTAAAGTAGTTTTACCCGAAGACGTTTACGCTTAAAGCCCTAATATTGATTTATAAGACTTACTATCACATGGAGCACTTAATGCTACTATTATTATTTTAATTTCCCACATAGGCACTTTTACCTCTCTTTACCGCGAAGGGTCTTTTCAGTCAAGTACCCTATTTTATGAACTGCAACAGATTAACAAACATTTATATAAATAGTTATAATTTAAATTTTTAAAATCAAACAATGGGTGATTCATTATTTAATTTAATGAATATCAGCATAGTAATATTCAAAGAAATGTAAATAAAAAGTTCTGTTTTTAAAAATGTAATTTAGAGCCACTGGGTAGTGCCGATAATTATTTTAAAAAGTTTAAAAAGACTAAATTTTAAACTTTTTTGGTAAGTTTACTTACTGCTTACTTCGTGTCCGTTTATGCTCGATGTTAATATGTACGTTTTCCAAAATGTCAAGCAGTTCATCAGATTTACAAAAATAACGGATTTTTTAATCATAAATACTATTAGATCCATATTCAGTCAATTTTTCCGTGTCACTTATTTTTAAAACATCATATCGTTTAAGACGACGATAATGTTTTGACGATAAGGGTTGATTACTTTTTTTGAGAAGCTGAGCCTCCTTTGTTTCTTGAAGTAACGTTTGGTATCGTTCGTTACTAATGAAAAAACTACGATCGGTATTTGTCTTAATAAACTCATCCAATTTATCATAAAATACATTTTTTTATTAACCATGATTAGCGCACTGATGTTTACACTTGGAAATAACGATCTCAAATTAATACAAATTCAACGGTATTTGATTGCAATTCGCCACTTGACAAATAACAACCTGTCCGTTGTACCACAATTGCATCAGCTAACGGTCTAGAACGCGTTGTGGCTTTTTTAAATGACCACGTCGCGTTGTGGTCAAATCTTATAAAAGCCACGACGCGAATTTCGCGTTGTGGTCTTTTTGAGTTAGCCACAACGCGTTGTGGCTGTTTTTATAAGTGCCACAACACGAATTTCGCGTTGTGGCTGATTTTAAATAACCACAACGTGTTGTGGTCGATTTTTTCGCTCAATGAGCGATTTCTATCTTTGAGCGTAACATATACATACATCTAGGAGTAGATATAAAAAAAAAATTAATTCTATTTTTCATTCAGAAATTGTTTTGAAAATTTTAATTACTTTAATTACGTTTTGAAGACTAAAAAAGCTTTCAGTTGTCTTTTTTACAAAAATATAATTCTATCTTGAATATGGAAACAAAAATAAATTAAGTATTAGTTAATTCTGGACCAATATTGTGACTTTTATTTGCAAAAAATATTTGTAAGTCTTGAAGATTACGATACACAATTATGAGATTTCATTTTTGCATGTGTTTTTTAAATCCGTTAAATCAATTGTACCTATATTTTCTGTATCATCGTTTTCATTAAATATGCTAACACTCAAATTGATTTCATGAACGAATTTAGGTACCTAACCAAAAATATAACGTTGGTAAATACATCATCACATTAGAATCATTGTTAACAAGTTAAAACATGAACAAATATACCTAACCTTCATACGCACTATAGATATACATACGCACTAGACGTACTCGCGACCGGTTACTGGAGATAATAATGTACCTTCGTTAAAAAATATCTTGTCTGCGTCCGGTTAACAAAGGATCCACTTAAGGGGGGAGCTTACGCCAGAAACGGCTAATAAACTAATTTTTTTCGAATCTCGTTTCTTGTTTTCATTTTGTTCTGTGATTCTTTACAAACACGGTGTTATATAAAACATGGCCAAAAAATTTTTTTAAGTAGAAAAATATTTATTTGTGAGCCGCTGCACAGCCAAGTTGCTGCTCCTTTGCAGACAACGCTCGCCCTCCCTCGCGATTTGATCAGTAATATTTAGTTTTGGTGTGTACATGAGTTATAGTATGCACTGAGATAATGTTCTTTTATTTGTATTATATGCCTTTGTAGACGTTTTAATAAACAGTGAGTAAACCGCTTCTTTTGTTATTATTTTTGTTTTTTACCGTTTCCCGAAAGTTGTGTTTCTTCCGACAAGGAAAATCATATCTCTAGTTCTAGAAAAGATAGAGACTTAATTTTTTTTTATTTTGTTCATAAACATATTGCGCATAAAGTGGAGTATGCTTTTTCCATTTGAACAATTGTAACAATTTTTAAACATTTTTTTTTAATAAAAAATTGGGTTTTATAATTTTTAGAAGTTTGGGATTACAATTTTATAGTTAATTTTTAAAATTACCTAAAACTCATACTCAGCTTTATGGACAGGTCCTTTAGGAATAAAATAATGAAAAAATATTTAAAAAATATTCATTACTTTTTGAGATATGGCGTTCCTTGTAAACGCTTAAAAACTTATGAAAAAGGGCCCCCTCCCTCCACAGGGAAGAGTAATGAATGTTCCGAAAATAAAATTTGCTATTTGAAACTCCCCCTAATTTGAAAAAAAAATTCAACAAGCAAAATAATCATAAATAAAAAAGTTGCTCTTTTATTTGAACTCCCCCCTTAAGAAAGTGCCAAATTCATTGGTTTTAATATAGTATGCCACCATCATAAAACATTTATCTGGCTATAGGAGGAGTCCGGTTAAGAGAGGTGCTCGTAAACAGAGGTTCTACTGCAATAGAAATAATCATTGGAGGCTGTTAAAATAAAACATATTAACATGGTTCAGTATCGATATATACAAATAATTGTATGTATGAAAATATGTTTTCTCGTAAAAAAAAAAAAAAAAAAAAATATGTAGGTATTTACTTACAAAAACAAAAATTTCAAATTACAAATATGTTATAAAAAAAATTTATAGCTTAATTAAGACTTAAAAATATTGGTAAATATGAAAAATTCTATTTATAAATTTTGAATTTCTTAATATCCAGGTAAAATATTTACTTCTTCCCATTGAAAACTACATGACTTTTTCATACTTTTTGTAACGCAATCAGCTCTTTTAGTAGTTTTTTATACCTAAGAATTCTCTAACTTATGAACTTATGCCAAAATGAATTCTCGCTAGGAACTTTTTCTATATATTAATACTTACTTACCCAGTACAAATGGAGTAAATTAACACTGAAAGTCACATATAACCCTTTAAGAAAAAACTAAGCGACTGGATCGAACTTGATAAAATTTCTTTCAATTCATATTGACATTAACACACTTCGCTTGGTACCCTAACAAAGTCAGTATTGTTTTTTGTTCGAGAGATATCGTACAAGAAAATACTGCCAACATACATAGGAACGTACATACACACATAAATAGTTTTAAAAATAGTGTAAAAACACTTTAGATTAGTGTAGATAATTTTGATTTTCAGACCTATTACAATAATTTCCTTATATTAGGGAGTTAATACAATTTTACTTAAAAAAAGTTTTGGTACCGTTAACTGAAAAATGAATGGGAAAAAAAAACTAGAAGAAAAATTGATATGTTAAACTTGTAATTTTGAATTACAAATTAAATATATGTAAAAATAAAAACTCCTAAATTTTACTCTTTTAGGAGTTTTTTAGCGACTTTCCAAAACTGGAAATTCAGCTTTTACGGCTGTTCTCATGACGCAACCTGAGGCCGAGACTGTAACAGAAATATGTTTTGAGGTCCTTAGATTACGAAAATGATATTCACTAAAATTTACATATATATATATATATATATATATATATATATATATATATATATATATATATATATATATATACATATATATATATATATACATATATATATATATATATCAGGGCCGCGCCAAGGGACATTTGCGCTGGGGTGCAAGACAAAAATTGTCGCCCCTAAAACACCAAACTTATTTGTAATACATTTTTGATAATAAAATATATGCTTCCCGGCTACCAGTTTACTTACTATATATACTTACTTTAATGAAATGCAAGATTGATAAATGTTTTATGTGTAGAATTCAACGACGGTTTTTATAAAATTAAGCATGCAAGAGCATGTTCGATCCCGATCCCGTTTGATCTCGCCGATTACCGCGCAAATGATTGTTGTCGCTGGTCAACAATCGGAATAATCGGATTACCGACGGGTCACAACAATCATAATAGACAAGTATTTAAGCAAAATGCGGGTAACATTTAAGTGTCATCAAAATTACCACATAAAAATAGTAATAATTTTATATTTTATTTGCCGCCCCCAAAGCCTGCCGCCGGGGTACTAGGCACCCCTAACACCCCCGCTTGGCGCGGCCCTGATATATATATATATATATATATATATATAGGGTGTAAAACAAACAACTCTCGTCCTTTTGTGGGGTGACTCATAGCACCCTATAGACACTAAAACCGCAGGAATTTTTTCGGAATTAACACTTTCAGTCCCACGGCTTCGGCATCCGAAACCAAACAAAACTTCCCCAGAGGCCGACCGCGATCAATGATTAATTGATTACTCATTGTCATTATGTGTGCGATGTTTATCATGTTTATCATTCTTCATCACACGGATGTGTTCCCATTCACACAAACACATACATACCAACAAACACTACTCTCTTGGTTTCTATGTATAAAAAATTTTAAGATAAACAAAAAATACATAAAAAATATAATTTATATTTTTAAATAAAATTGATTTGAATGCCAGTGTATATGTAGTATGTATGTACGTATCACGTAGTACGTCTGTTTACAGTTTTACACATACATACGTGTGGAACTGTGTTGTGTGTTTGAATCATTTTATTTTATGTATTTGTTTATATAGCTTTTTTTTTTAAATATTGCCGGTTTCCGGGGAAATTTACTATGAAAGTGCTCGGGCCTCGTAGTGTTAACAGTCGCGTCACCCCTCAAAAGGATAAGAGTTATTTCCCTTACACCCCGTATATACGTACCTACTCGCCCTGAAAAAATCAAACAAGTATTTAAAACAAAATACAATTTCTTGAAGAAAATATTAAAATTATGTACAAATGCCATCCTAATAAACTGATATATTCTATCTATCTTGAGTGCTGGAGCCGATTTTGAGGAACTGGCTTCCCTCAAGGCAAAAGCTCATAGCGAATACACACATTTTTAAAATACCCTTTTGAATTTTGTAACTTAATCATTACAAATAAAATCTAAATAAAAAAAAATCTATATGACCTGTTTTTTCTCAATTTTCTAGCATCAAGTCTAAAGATTGTCAAAAAGGGACTGAAATGTTTTTAGATGTTGATATATACAAAAAATATTAATGTGTTGAGTACTTGCTAGACTTATAGGTTTTATGGGTGGTTTTAGCGAATTTCCAGAATGGAATTTAGCTATTGCAGCCACTGTCATGATGCGACTTGAGCCCGAGATTATGGCAGAAATTTGTTTTGGGGTCTCTAGAAACCGAAAATAACATTCACTAAAATTTATATATTATATTTGTATTTAGTACCACACCGTTCGTTAGCCATCCATGTCGGATGTCTAGAACATGTTTTTTTTTTGGTAATTTTTCGTGAAAAAAATTAGTTTTTTGCCAAAATTGTCTCATGTTAAAAAATTTTTGCGCCACTTATTTACACCATTAGAAAGAGGAGGAAAAATCACTTAGAAGGGTGAAAAATCACAGAAAAACGGATTTTTATAGACGGAAATTCGCTATGTTTTGCAGGTGCTGCGACAGAGGTATTATTTTTATTAGTTATTAGTAACACTAGCTCTTTAAACAACCGACCAAAATATTATATCTTAAAAGGAATTGTCTATTTGTATCAAGTGAAAATTCTATCACAAAAGACAATCATCGTTTGACTTATGATTTTTCTTGTACAATTTTCTTTTTATTTATCTGTGAATTCTTTTTTTAATCGTACAAAATTAATAGTAATCTCTCCTGCTTTATACTATGAATGTACCTACCAGCCGGAGAGCTAACGACATCCTAGAACAAACAATTAATTATAAAAGTTTAAATTCGCATATTTGTTTCTCCTCAATGTATACTAGTAACGTCGGATGATTAATCGATTAATCGATTTAGTTGATCAATTTTGTTTAAATTTTAGTCATTTTTAATCAACTATTTTACCTTTAGCTAAATGACTAAAATGACTAATTTTTTTAAATGACTAAAAACGATTAATTTATTAATTTTTCTATATTATTTATTGGCCTTCAAAAAATGGAAATTAAAAAATGATCTGCTTGTATGATTTTCCACTTTCATGTGATTAATTAACACATTGTAATATGCCATTTTTTTTTAACAAATACGAAAGAAAACATCTTTTTTAAAAAAATTACATAGGTTAGTCTTTTCATGAAATCGAGTAAAAATTTAATCGACAATTATATGTTCGATATTTTCGACTAATGACTAATCTTGTCTGAAAAACAACTTTAGTAGATTAATCGACTAACTGCTTCTCGGCTCGACATCACTAATGTAAACATAACTTGGGAATACTTGACACCAGTGGAGCCTCAAAATTATAATGAACAGTGATACTACCAAACAGTTTCATAAAGTTTGAAAATTTGTCAGGAAATAGTCTCCGAGAAGTTTCAGAAGTGCTGACTGGCTGTGTTTCTCAAGAAGAAGGTCTGATTGGAATTATTTATAAATTATTATATTAAATAAATAACCATTCTGCAAAATTTTAGCTTTTATAAAACTCTTAGGCCGGCTTAGTTTTTACGACTATAATGCAGACTGATTTTTTTAAAGCAAGTTCTAGATGATGCTGATTAGAGCATGGATACCGGTATTTCGGTACTAACCGGAATACCGGACATTTTTATACGTTTTTTAAGACCGGTATCAAAATTTCAAATACCGGTATTTCGGTTTCGGTATTAGCAAAATCAGATACTTTATATAATTACCTATTTTAAATATTTTTACGTTAGATTTACTATTGGTATTGAATGGTTATAGAGTATTTTGTATATAGCAGTATAAGCATGGATAATAAATTATTACAATATCACAATTTTGTTTAATGTTTTCCAGATGTGCAGTTGACCAAATACCTTATATTCATTCATATATTTTTATACATAGTTTTTACAATTCTGGAATACATATTTTTAAGTATTTTTCTGTCGAAAAAAATACAAAATTACCTATGTTTGGGTAAAATATTTTACTATTGTTGAATACTATTGTTAATTCTAATGGTATTTAAAAATTCCTTGCTCTGTGTAAATAAAAAGGTAAAATTTAAAAATTGATGTCTATGTATTTTTTTTTTAATTATTTTAGAATTACCACCACGTCTATGGACTATTTAAGCTGTGATTTTTCGTCCTTTTAGTTCGTGTGTATCTCTTTAAATTAAATGTGCAGTAGAATCGAAGAAAATTTATATTTTATTATTTTTTGTTGTTATTCCGTTTACTTTGTTTTACTATTTTATATTTTGTATTTAGTTAGATTTTTAAAATCTACAAATGATGTAGTTCAGTATTATCCATACACGATCAGTAATAATATCAGTATTTCTAAATACTGACAGTATTACTGATCTTATACAGGCAGTCTATGAAGTAAGAAAGTGAAAACGATTAGTCAGACCACTGGTTAATGAAACATCTTCAATCAGCACTAGGGCTTGGAATACCGGTGTCTTTTTATAATACCGAATAAATACCGGTATTATAAAAAGACACCGGTATTCCAAGCCCTAGTGCTGATTGAAGATGTTTCATTAACCAGTGGTCTAACTAATCGTTTTCACTTTCTTACTTCATAGGCTGCCTGTACAAGATCAGTAATACTGTCAGTATTTAGAAATACTGATATTATTACTGATCGTGTATGGATAATACTGAAGTATTCGTATATATAATTTATATTATAAAAATAATGATTCATTATTTTTGTCATTAAATACTGACAGTATTACTGATCGTGTACAGGCAGCCATAGGCTATACCCTGACAAATTTTCAACTTTTTTAAAATACAGTAAACTCCCGATTATCCGCGGAATTGGGTGGCGCGACTACCGCGGATAACGAAAATCGCGGATAATCCGTAAAAATACCGAAAATGGGGGAGAACAAAAGAGAAAAACTATTTTAACATAAAAAACAATCTATTTAATACAGTCTACTATACATTAAGACGTAAAATACAATGTAAACATAAATAGTAATTACAACCTCTTAAAAAAATCGGTCACTTGTTTCTGTTTCTTGCTTTGGAAACATTTTTTCTTAATCCGCAATTGAATTTTGCGTAGCATAAGTTTGCGCGCCAGCCTACTGCGCGAGTTCGCACGTTTTGTACTCAAGGCCTGCGCACGTTTTGTACTCAATAAACTTGTCAGTTCAGTCCTTTTTTTATAAATACTTATTTTCTCGCTTTCCGTAGCACGCGCGGATAATCCGCACCGCGGATAATCCGCTCGCGGATAATCGGGAGTGTACTGTACTTTGATGATACCACTGTTCACTATAACTTTGAAGACTGACCAGTGCCAGGTGTCACCAAATTAGAGGTATTAACCGTATAATATAGTTAGTTATATGTACATTAAGGAGAAGGAAATATATGAATTTCAACTTTTATAAAAAGTGTTTGATTCCGAGTGCTGTCAGCTCTCAGGCTATACGTTTAATTTTTGTACAAGATTGTGCTATAACACAGTAGGCTTAGTGGTTACAGCGTCACTAAAACTAGGCATACACGAATCATGTCTATCCATGGATCAAATCAGACAAGCGACTGTCCAAGTATCCATCGAACTTTATCACATGCATTGTTTCGCTGGTGCATTTATTCTTGACTAGTAGATCGGCTGATGGATATCGTTCTAACTATAATAACGGTCAAATTTCTTGGTGATTGAAATCAAACTGGCACACATTTCAAATAGATTGTCATTTATTATTTATATCTAATCATAACAACCGAAAGGAGACTTATGGGATTATTTACACTTATTTTGGACGGGGAAGGGAATAAGACCATCTTTTTTATTGCGTTTTCTACGAGTAAATCAAATAAAAAAACATTTACAAAGAATTTCGTAAAATTCGGAGCCTTATTTAGAAAATGATGTGCATTTAAAGAAAGTGACCACGAGGACAATTTCTCGGTTTCTGCCACACTGCGATAG
This sequence comes from Brachynemurus nebulosus, assembly GCA_035578155.1. Lineage (NCBI taxonomy): Eukaryota > Metazoa > Arthropoda > Insecta > Neuroptera > Myrmeleontidae > Brachynemurus > Brachynemurus nebulosus. The sequence continues at coordinate 471,232 of JAPWDM010000024.1, forward strand.
GTGTTTGAGATGAGTTCTGAGGTCGGTGATTCTTTTCAAATTGAAAAATGCCAGTGTTTTTGGCATATAAAAAATTACGCTTAAAACTTCTTCTACGCTTAAAGCATCTTTTCTAAAAATACACTAAAAAAAATACAGTGAGCATCGTTTCTTAAAAGTTCATGATAAAACACAAAATGTTACATTTCACAAAATTTTTCTGTCCTTCATTCACGGCTGGCCCCTGTAATAACACATACAGTCTGTTAAGTAAGATCGTGGTCGAAATAATTTATATAAAAATTTATTTTAAAAAATTTTGAAATACATATATACGTTCCACTTGATGAGGACTACGACGCAATTAGCTTAATAAGGTGTCCAGTCACCAACGGCGTCGATAATCGCCGGTGGTGACACTATTTTCGAGGCATACTTTTAGTTAAATTGACGAATTTCTTAGATTTCAATTTTTTGGATTGAGACGAATCTCGCGAGTTAACTGCTTTAAATGTATATATGCGTTTTCCTCAAAGTTTGTACTTGATATGTGACCTAATCGGATTGGTATCGGGCGACTGTGACGGCCAGTCGTGTCGCGTATTTGGCACCCATGGTTCTTCACTTGTTATTCTAACAAAAGACAAACAACTAAATCTTTCTTTAAAGTGCGTGGTAGACAAAGGTTCACTCTATCTGCTCACAAAATATTTAGAGAAAAACTTTTACCATTTATGAGTATGGTCGACCACGATCTTACTTAAAAGACTGTAAATATACAAAACGACAAAGCAATCAATATAGCATAGCCATTCCCAAAAAAGAGAACCTTATTGAACTTTGGCTGTAAAATATTTGCTTTCCAATATTTTTTTTAAAGGATTAATTTAGGTACCTTGAATAATGAATTAAATGGTGGTGTTGTTTCAGTAAATAACAGTAGGTGTAGATAATATTACACCTTCGAAATCTAAACGGCCTGGCTTTCAACTTGTTATCCAAACATGTTACAAACCAAATTTCTTAAATTTTTTTTACTAGAAGCTTAAAAAACCATTTCTGTATCTATATACAACAAGATCGACAATAGTTTTGACCTTTCGTATAAGTGCATGTTACAAGTCAACATTATTATTAGGTATGGTGAATATGCCTTATGCGGGCATTGTCACATCGCCATATATAACAAAATCAACTATTTATGTTGGAATTATCCATCCATCCAGAAGTTGTCTCGGTTAGTTTTTATATTAGCATTATTATATTCTATTCTGGCAGCATCGTACAGATACATACGTAGGTACATGTGCATATATACAGTTCCCGCCATAACATTTCCACCATAGAGTGTGAAAAATTTATAGCTGAGCCAAGAATAAACGACTGAACGGATCTTGATAAAATCTTACTTAAATATTTTTGAAATTCTAAAAAAAAATGATTGTTAGGTCAGGTTAGGTTAGGTTAAAATTATTCTCTAGGCTCCTGGGACTCCAAAAAGGAACCAAAATAAACGACTGAACTGATCTTTACTAAATTTTAGGTAAATACTATTGATTCCAGGACAACTGAATGTTGGAATCCCAAAAAGGTCCCATTTATGTAAGTACTGCTGTGTCTATTAGTATGGATATATACAAGAAAGTTTCAAGATGTTATAAAATTTTGAAATAGTTTGATCCTTAATTCAAATAATTTTACGCAAGTGAAACTGCAGGTGTTTGAATTTACCAAGTTGTTCAGTTTGATTTTACCAATTTGTTCAATATTAGTGAACGGAAAATAAATTTTACTTGTTTTGGCATTGGTGTTTGTGCTGACAGATTGGAGCTCGATTTCTACAAGCGACTATGCTTGTAAAAGTTTTCTGTAATTTCCGTTTACATTACAGTTCCAGATATTTCCGTTAGAAAAACTCCTTCCTCCCTCTACTACGACCTACGTTCCCCATCATTATCGGAAATGTATGATGTATGCGAGCGTTTTCCAGATTTTCTTCATTGCAGTTTTTAAGTGCTAAAATTGGGTCATTTAGACTCTGGAATGCTTTCGTGTCACCAAAATGATAATGTGGTTCAACATCGGACTGTGAAAATGTGGTTAATAAGAAGATTAATTGTAGTGGATATGTGGATTGCGCTGTTATTGCCCGACCTTGATTTCATATCTTTGTCACGGAACAGTTAGTGGCCCTTAAAACAGAACACAGCGTTGAACATCGAGTGAGGTCGTTTAAACCATCTAAAAAGTTCATTTACAAATTGCAAATTTGCACCCATTCAGTGTGGAATTTTTTTGACGGGTACTGTACATACGTAAAAGTCGTTAGTTAAGTATGTAGACTTTAACAGCCAATTGTTTTAATCGAATGATGGCCGAACGTTCGCGGCTAGCCGCAGTTTGTTAAACATCATAAAGTACCTACATATATACACGTACCTGACGTACCTAAGTAGTCTGGATCTGGTAGTACTCACATTTAGAGGTACATTTCAAAACACATATCAATCATTTCGCATTATTTATTTATTCCTCCGATTTGCTTTGCTTTGCTCTGTTCTGGCTGTTATCTCTCTTTTTATCGCATCGTTTCTCAGTAAAAATTTTTACAATTATACTTTTTAATTTGAACCAATCCAATCGACCAATAAAAATATATACGATTTAAAAACATGTAATTAAGAAGATTTACACAATGTAATTTTTAAATTATGTACACACATACTTGTATGTACATTGGTATATACGGTACAGGGTGTTAAAAAATTTTGTCAATTATTTAAGGACAGTCGACAGATATAACTTTGATGTCTCCAAGTGCCTTTCTACATGCAGAAAAGTGTGTTATACACCTAGGGACTAAAGTGTGAGTTTTAATCCCGAGTGCGAAGTTTGTTGCCAGAGAGCCTGTAAAGGCCCGTGGGCAACAAATCACACGAGGGATGAAAAAACACTTTAGTCCTGTGATGTATATACATTTTCTACAATTTCGAATAATTTATAATTATAAAAATTAAAAAAATTACTTAAATGTGTGTTGTATATAATAATATTCCATCAAATATACTTTGGGTAAATCAATCGAATTGTACAATACAATATCTATAACTGTTTGTCTTTATCTACAAGCTTGAATTTGTTTATTTTAAATGACCTAGCAACGCTATTTAATTTAAGTTAAATTTCTGTAAATTGTGCTTGCTGATTGGTTTAAAAGCGGGAGAAAAATAATTTTTAGTCCCCTGGGACTAAAAGTGGCACTTTACTTCCTATTATGAGGGACTAAATCATGTCTCTTAGTCCCGGAACTGCAAAAAATAGTATTTTATACATACACCAAGAAACCAAAGTGTAAGTTTTAATCCCGAGTGTGAAGTTTGTTGCCAGGGGGCTGTAAAGGCCCGAGGGCAACAAATCACGCGAGGGATGAAAAATAACACTTTAGTTCTGTAGCACCTACAAGTTTGAATTTGTTCATTATTTTCAATTGCCTAGCAACACTATTTAGGTTAAATTTTTGTAAACTGTGCTTTCTGATTGGTTTAAAAGCGGGAGCAAAATAATTTTTTAGTCCCTTGGGACTAAAAGTGGCACTTTACTCCCTATTATGAGGGATTAAATCATGTCTTTTAGTCCCGCAATTGTAAAAGAGCTTCGAAATAGTATGTATTTATAAACAAATAATTGTCCTTAATTATAGGTAGACCATCCTAGACATAATAATATCTGTGGCAATTGATTTAAAAAAAAAATTTATTTCTGAATTACCAGTTGACGTCAAATGTCCACAATTTATTATTATTTGTGGACATTTGATATGTGATACGTGTTAAGCGAATTGTGAGGATTTTAAGTAGGCTATATAAATAGTCTTAAAAAAGAGAACTTTTGTCCAGGACATTTTAGAAATATAATATTACAAATATTTTAGAGGCCGAATATAGTGCCTATGAATATTATTGATAATTAAACCCAATTTAAAATAGAATCGCTTGTAAACTAACACAATCTGCGAGTCAAAATGTTCTCAGCATACTCTATAAATACATACTAATATATAAACTGTTGAAATCTAAACTTGTAGATTCATAATCAGACTAGACAAATGTTACAAAAACGCTTTCCACATCGTTAACCGATACTGCAATAAAAATAACAAATGTTTATAGTTTCTAAAACACAAAAGTCAAAAATGAAGTTGATGGGAGCGCTAAGAAGACATAAATCAATTCATAAGCTGCTAAAAACGGAAAAAGGTTCATCCTTAATATAATAAGTACAACACGCCAATCGGTTGCCTTTCTAAAATTCCAAAAAAGAGTCCAATCCCATAATCAATTTGAAAGTAAATCACTGTAAGCACTTGATTTTTTTTAGTTCACTTTTAAATTAGTAATATTATATAAATATTTTTTAACAAGATATTGCGCTCTTTTAATTGTTTAAAGGAGTTCTTTCACATACCCCAAAATTAATTTTGAATTTTCTTAGCACGCTGTATTATTGTATCTCGACAGTATATAACAGTGGTATTTAAAATACGAAATAGAATTATGAAAACTTGATTTAAATAAGGGAAAGTTCAAGGACCTGTTAAGAACAAGATCAATGAATTGAAATTTAGAAAGAAATTTTTTTGTTACAGTTACATTCTTAATTGAAATGAAAAAAAAAATTAGTTTATTCCCGCTACAGCAGGTACAAAACAAGATAAATTTTGAGAAAATAAAAAAAAATATGCATTTAGCTATATGTACAGTAATTTGGTGATAAAACGTGCGCCGTAGCATATACGTTACGGGGAATTTTTAAATATTATATTAACTGAAACACATGTGACTATTATTTTTAGCTGGAATGATAATTGAAATTAGAAAATAATAATAATACTAATAATTTAGACTTTATATTAATACATATTGAAACAATGGTATTTTTAAATTCAAACAACTCCATGCGTTCACGGAGGACATTTTTCTCATCCTATCTCAATTGTGTGTTAAAAAGAGAGCTAGCTTTATTCTGGCTCACTTTTCTAACACGCAGATTCTGTAGGAGTGACAAAAATGCCACGGTGACAAAAATCCTTCGTGAGCGCATGGAGTAACAAAACTAATCGGTGATCCCAGCGCTACCACCATCTTTGTAAACTATTTATATAGGCAGAGATGTGACTTATTTAAGATACAAGTATTTGAAATACAGACAGATACAAGATACAAAATACGTATTTACATCTTATACTTGAAATACTTTTTTAAAAATGTATTTTGTATCTTGTATTTAGATACTTTCTTTTGGTATCTTAGTATTTTGTAAATACTTAAGTTTGCTAAAATACTTTTACCCATTTTTACCAATTAATCCTATCATAAGGTTAAATTAAAACTGACCCCTTAAAATTTTAATTTCTCAACCTATCAAAAGATGGTTGATCTATTTGTTTTTGTCTGCCGCCGTCGCGTCGCCACTCTCGCCGCGCCTGCGCCCTATTATTATTGCTGGCGTTGATGTATAAAAAAATAATGATAAATTAATCAAAACTTATTAAATTAAATTTAAAAAATATCATTTGGTTATAAACAGCACTACAAAAGATTGCGATGTTTGTGACGTCATTAAGATATTTAATATAAAAATGTTTATAACAACATTACTCACCATAAGCAACATTCATGAAAAAGAATAGCCGAAAAAGCCGCTGGACCGAAATCACATATGCTTATCCGGTAAGATCCTTTATAGCTATTGGAAAACAAACTACAGCAGTGCTTATGCAATTGTTCAATATGTGTGCAGCACAATTAAATACTCCTATCAATTTATGTTTACCTGATTATTGCATTTTACATTAAAACATTATTCTTTCCTCTTATCTGGGAACCATCAAAATTGCTGTTGGTATTGTCAGCACACAAAATAAAGGACAAAACGCCTATTTTAGAAAAATGTATAGAAAAAATAGATAGAGGACAGAGGACAGAGCAGTAAAATATAGCACTGTCCTCTTAAATAAAGGACGTATGGTCACCGTACATATAGGTCCTTGATAGTCATTGACGTCATAAGACGTCAAGTGAAACTTTACTAACACTCGTATACCACATTGTGAGACGTTAACAATTCCATATAAAGTGTATTGGCTGACCAAATAGTGTATCAATTGGTCATTTCGTCCTAATACTTCATGACTGTCATCGTGTTAACTTGATTTAATGATGCCACTCGAGTTAAATTCAACTAGATTTACTGAAATCACACTCTATCATTTGAATTGTTATGTCGCTGCTATAATTAAGTAGTGTATTTTTGATTGCCAGTGGGACGAACTTTTAGGTTTGTTTGTTTTAACAGTACAAAAGTGGTAGTCAAAATTTCAAGAAATTAATCAGAATATCAATGATAACAAAAAAAAAATTTTATATCCCATAACTTAGTACTTTGAGACATACTCTCTAAAACCTAATGAGAAACGTGATTCAATTTCCTAAGTATTCGCCGCTCTTAAGCAAATTAGTAAGATTAAATCTAACACAATTAGAGAAATGATGGTAACAGAACTAAGAAAACTAACAGTAAGCTTCTGAAAAAGTGTATATTTTTTTCACGAATGAAAAAAGTAAGTCATTTTGACACTATAGGCAATTAGATAGAAATATCTTAATATTAATAGATCTGAGCGTTACTTTATGGTATTCCATATTTGTAAATAATAAACAAATATTTTACTTCGCAAAAATACCACTTTTATTTAACCACTTTAAATAAAAGTGGTATTTTTGCGAAGTAAAATATTTGTTTATTATTTAGAAATATCTTAATTCAGAATTGTAAAAAAAGGTTTCTCCCAACCGTCATAAAACAACACATTTTATGACATGAACGGCAACTGACCTGCATTAAGAGTTTTAAGAGTACTTTTATGCCTAAGCAATTAAAAAGTTTTAGTTTAAATGAGATGAACTCACGTACTATAATAGTAAATAGTAGAAAAGCAGTAATATTTTTAAAATCAGATATTAACAATAAATTTCGTTCTTTTCGCGAATCAATTCTTTTGCAGACTCAACAGACTTGGTAATGTCAAAATATATAATATCACATAGGTACTTTTACATATTATATCATAAAATATAATGTCGAGCCTACGTATAATTAGTAATTATATTTAATGTTTTTGGACTTGAATAGGCAGGTATAAAATTCATAAAGAAAAGACCAAAACGTAAAAACGCTCTTTTTTATATTCATAATTTGACCGATAGCAGAATAAACAAATCTCAAAAATACTTAATTCTTATATGTATGTATAATATTTGTATGTGTACATATTTATGCATCAACTGTCGATATAAAGGCCTGCGTATATTTTAACGAAACTATTTGCTCGTAAAAAAAATGTGTTGATTGGTCAGATAGAAAATAGGTAATATTTTAAGTGCACTAGTAAAAAATTAAGTGTTCTAACAGTTTTTTCTGAAAAGCTTCGATTGAGGTTCATGACACGGGCAATACCTTCTAGTTTAATAGGCTTTTTGGTTTTTTTGATTTCAGGCACTGCGAAGGTCGCTATCACTGCAGCAGTGGGGGAACTTTTTTTGAAGCCTTGGGAGATCGCGAATTACTCACTGAACTTTCAATTTTTTGGTCCAAAAATTTTATCATGAATTTATTATATATCAACGAATATATCCTTAAAATATTAAAACATTCCATACAGTAATTTTTTACTGACACGTCTAAATAATAGTTAAAAGACATTTACTTTCTGTATTAGTAACCTTTTGCAAATTCTCTTAAGGCGACTTTCAACAACATTAAATTGATATGGTGTGAGCGCTGGGTATATTTGGTAAAATAGGACATAAAAGGATTTTTAATTTATTTTCTTAATTCTAATTTTTTTTATTTGGTCCTATACCGACATTATATGTCTATTGGCGACGCAAAGATTCTCATTCGCGCCTCTGGTGGTAAAATTAGAACTAGCATCAAGTAAAAATATACGTATACGATTAATGGGTGATATAAAATCTAGCGATCCGCGCATAATTCATATAATACATATTTCTACCGACAATTAAACGTACACAAAAATTTTTACTTGATACAGCTTCTAATTTAAAAAACCAGGAGCGTTCGCGTAATCTTTGCGTCGCCAATAGAACAAGTTATGTGATCGTGAAAAAATTCGATGTCGGGTTTTTAGCGGAAATACTTGTTTTGAAGTCCCCTGAGTCCAAATTAAGTATTTATAAAAAATGTCTGTCTGTCTGTCGATCTGTCTGTTAGGAAAGCTACTTTGATCTCTAATTATAATATCACTTAAGTGATTTTGATGAAATTTGGTATGATGAAGTTTACTAGCATACATAATCTATGTGAGGTCAATGGATCCAAAAGTTGCTGCAGGCTCTAATGATTTTGATTAAATTTTAACCACATAAAATAGAAATTTGTGACCCAATAAAACATGTCTGGAAAAAATCTGAAAGCTGAGATATAGAGCGTCGAAAAAGGGTATGACCAGGTCCTTTCATGTCTATAGACCAAATTATGTGATCGTGAAAAAATTCGATGTCGGGTTTGTGCTGAAAATAGGATCCCTTGAAACCAAATTAGTCATTTACAAATAATGTCTATCTATCTGTCTGTTAGGAGACCTATTTTGATCTCTAACTATGACACAACTTAAGGAATTTTGATTAAATTTGATATAGGGATGAAGTTCACCAAAGTACACAACCTGGTGAGGTCAATACATGCAAAAGTTGTGTGAGCGAGGCCTAGCCGCCCTTGAATTTTAAAAATGCCCCCAAAATGGACAGATCGGCCACTTTCAGAAAAACGGCTTTAACAATTTTGATTAAATTTTAACCACATAAAATAAAACACATTTGTGATTAACAAAGCAATACGTATGTCTGGGGAAAGTCCGAAGCCTGAAATATTGGGGCATTGGAAAAAGGCCTGGCGAACAAGAAGCTTGTTTTAAATAAATGTTATCAGTAAATAACCCAACAAGCTTAACATCAATCGAAATAATTTACCGCAACAAATCTAACCTGTCTTCGGTGGCAAACTATCTATTATTATCTATTATTGTTATAGGACCAAGTGTTGTATGCACGAATATTCAAACAGTTTATTATATTTGTTGACTGTCGATATAATTATGTGACCAAATTTCTACATTACATAGTTTTTCGATTTTTCGAGAACGTATAGTTTCTCATCGCACAATATTTACTATGAGCTTTTGCCTGGAGGAGATACGAAATTCAAGGTGGACAAATATGTCAGTATATCCGGATGCTGTTTGTATATAAATTTATTTTTTTTTTTTAAAGAAAAAGTATATATTTTTTTAAATACCGTTTGATTTTTTCAAAGCGAGTACTTATTACGATGCCTATTTACCAGATTTTACAAAATAATAAAAAAAAAATTATTTGGAACCCTACTATCAAACATATAACGTATCTAATAAATTGTCAAATAATCACTTGATATAGGTGACTATAGTTTTGGCTCGAAGTCAGTTTTAATAACAGGAGGTTTTCATTTGGATACAAGTGCCTCAGTAAGATAAGTAGAATATAAGTTAGTATAAATTAAATGGTTATATTCTATTTTTTCATTTATATAGCACACAAAGCACACTCTGGGACTGTAGGAAAAAACTATGGTTTCCCCAAGTATATTGATTATTATGAATAGTTTGTAAATCCTTCATCTAATCCGATTGTCATTTATTCAAATAACTGCCATGTTTAAGGTACATGTTTAACTAGTTCAACGACACTAGATTCGTCTATAAGAATGAATTATACTTAGGATATAATTGTACATTAAATTTTTATACAATTTTAAAAATCTTGATAAATAGTAACAAACCATTTAGCTATAACTTTCCCGCCAAAAATCATAAATAGTGTGAACAAACCATTAATGCGTTACAAAATTTTAAATACAGTCACGATTCAATAATTGCCTGAAAACATACATATTTTTATAGCAGTAGTACACATATGTACATAACGTATGTACATACATAGGTACATATGTAATTATAAAATATAATGTACCATCACAGAGACTAAAACTAAAATGGAAAAAAAAATATATAATATTTTTACGCAATTTCTTTTTATTGTATTTTTGAAGAGTTGAAGTGAAGAAACGTGCTACACAGATAATTTTTCGTACAATTCTGAAAGTAAAAATGATAAATTCAATCGCGTTCACTCTCATCAGCCAGCATTGCGGGTCATGCTGCTGCAGACAAGACAACCGTACACATTTATTAACAGAGTGAACAATTTAGAAGAAAAGACGAAACGGGTCTATGACCTGAAAATAGTTAATTATCTTTTTTCTTTTTTAATTCTTCTATTCTTTATAATATTGGTGATGTTGATAAACTTGTTTTATGCATCGTCAATAAATCCGTTGATGAATCTATAAATAGGTAACTAAACTATTATCAAATTAATATTATCTCATATATTGGTAAACAATAATTTATATTATAAAATTTATTAAAAAAATTTATAAACTTATTCAATGAGTAAATTATGCATGTTTTCATTTTTCATTTGAAAACTGAATTACTATTATTATTATTTCTGTGTGTGTGTGTGTGTGTGTGTGTGTGTGTTGTATACACACCTGGTTGTAAGCGCCAGATTTCTTAAAATCACTTTCAAGCCCATTCAAACCAAATCATCTTTTATGAACGAAAAAATCAACTGAAGATATTTAAGTTAGGACCTGTCAATCAAAGAAAGAATTTTTCTTGCAAGAAAAAGCTTTCTACTGCCCATCCTTTCCTCCGTCTGTTACCGGCAATTTTCTCTGAAACACTTCAACGTAAAAATTTTTAGTTTATCAAAAATAGAATGTATGAGTCAATTATAGAACTTAAATTTAGATTCTAAAAACTAACGTCTGGAGATAAATTGAGAAATAAAAAAAAATCCAATATATTATGTACCTTAAAGAGAAGTTTATTAAAGCACAAATTCAATAATATATGTGGTGCATTTTTAAACATTCTTCGATAAAATTTCTTAGAAATTACTGTCAGCCACCCTTGTCACCAAAAGAAACGCTTTAAAAAGTCTGGAAAAAATCGTTAACATTAAGAATGAGATGTAGATTGAACTAAAATTATCATTAGTAATTTGGATATATTTGCTATTATTTTTACGTATTTAATATGTACCTATTTAGGAACTTCAACACAATCAGTTGTTAGATGCAGTTTACATAATTGTTTATTTTTCTATCTGTTGAGCCATTAGTCTTAGAGAAAAAATTTTTAGACAATACATTTTGCAATATAAAGAGCACAGCTGTCATCAGTCATTACACATTCTTTAAAAAGAGCTTAATATAATATCTCGGGTTGCCACAATTTTTCTTTGATAAAAATAAAGTATTTTTAAAATTTTGAGCAAAAAAATAGTGTAGACTCAACTAAAAAAAAGTACGCGTTCCCACATTTTTAGGATTTCGTAGTACAACAACAAAATCCTTATAAATTCGTCATGTCTATCATCACATTAGTTAATTTATTCGCGCTTAAACACTTTTAAATAATCAGCAGTAGGACCTTAGGCAATTTAATAAAGAGTGTCGCTTTTTAGAAACTGTTGTTAATTTTTCTAACTCGGACAGGAAGTAATTATTAACAAATTAAAGGCCAATCTTAATATTAAATGAAAAAAGAAATATTTTATCCCAAAAATTGTGAAAAATTTTAGCTGTTTAACTACGAAATTCTAACTTATTGTTAATGTAAATCTAATACGCACTTGCCGAATATCTATTATTCCCTGCCTATTTTGTATTGCTCTTACCTGTATGTAATTGTTAAATATTTTACTGATATTTGCCTCCATGGAGACTACACATAGAGCACCCACTCAAACGGAGGAATTGCCAGAACCCGTCCACGCAAACTGTACAATTACGTTTTCTTTTTTCACCACTCGTGGCGTTAATATTCCTCTTGTACTGATGTGAATATAGTAAGGCAAATAGACGGGAAGTGAGCATAATATGAATACTCATAAGTCATAACCACAATTTTTGTATGTGAACAATTTAAGGGGGACCACTAGTGTGACCGCCTGAAAAAAAGGTGATTTTGGGGAATTTTATTAAAGAAAACTACTGTATGGAATGTTTTAATATTTTAAGGTTATATTCGCTGATATATAGTATATTCATGATAAAATTTTTGAAGCAAAAAATTGAAAATTCAGTGAGTTATTCGCGATTTCCCAAGGTTCCAAAAAAGTCCCCCCACTGCTGCAGCGATAGCAACCTTCAGAGTGCCTGAAATCAAAAAAACCAAAAAGCCTATTAAACTAGAAAGTATTGCCCGTGCCATGAATCTCAATCGAAAAAAAAAAGTTGAAATTTAACAAAATGGTGGAGTTTTAAAAAAAAAAATTTTTCAAATTTTGAGCGAAAATTTGATGAATTTTGGCCTGCAAAAATTACATTTTTTATTCGATCGGAAAACTGGAGGTTCATGGCACGAAGAAACATAAGTATATAAAAGAAGCTGCAGTAAGAATCAAATCGATCGGGTGATTTGTCTTCGAGTTATAACTGCAGCAAATTTGAAAAACGTAATTTTTCTTTACCTTACCTTTTAGTTTTAATCACTGAGAATTTTTACTAAAATTATTTACGATGTACTCGCAACAATGGTCGTAGTAAAAATAGATGAGTTTTCAGATGGCTGTAACTCAAAATCTATTTGAGATATGCATTTGAAATCTTAGTATGTTATTTTTAAAGGTATAGACTATCGAAACATGCAAAAAAAAATTTTCCAATTTTGTCAAAATGTCACACTAGTGGTCCCCCTTAAGTTAGCCAGAAAATTAGCTAACATCCGTATCCGAAATTTCATACCTATAATAAGTATTTAGAAATTAAAATTATTAAGCCTTGATTTACAAAACTGTTTGAATTTAGAATTTTGATTATAAATATATATTTGCACAATTTATTGTCAGCCGATAACCAACTGCTTCAGTAGTTTTATTTTCAAGTTACAAATACTAAATAATAGATATATCTAGCTAGATACATTTTTTTTACTGTGACCTTGTTAAATGTGTATAAAACAACTTTTAGAGTTGTTGAAAGCATTTCTGTTGGAAAGGTTTCATTAACCTTTCATTTACTATAATGGGAACTTTGTTACACGTATGTAATAAGTTCAACTATTATAAAAATGTACATACGTTCATATGTCTGTACATGGATTATAATCGGCATATGTATATTTCTGTAATGAGGTAGGTAAAGCAAAATTTTTCAGTTTTCCCTTTCTGTTTAAACTCAGTGCAGTTATCTATTATTAATTGCTATTGATTTTATTGTTTATAGTAATAATCGTAATAATTCACAGAAAATTTATATTCATTTTAAAAATCAAATTAAAATTATAATTTCCCCAGTCAAGAAACTGAGTGTACTAGAGGACTGGTACCTGAACTCGTAGGCGATCTGCCCGATTCCCTCGGTCGGTTATGCATGTGAAGGTTTTTTTGTATTTTCCTTCTCCGAAAATAATGTAATGGACTCGAAATCCCCATGATTATAAATTATAATTTCCTCAAGGAGGGGTGGCATCACATTCATACAATAAGTAAATTTTAATAAATAAACAATAAACAAATTTTGTAAATCGTAAAAATTTATAACAATGTCTCTTCTTCGAGTGGTCTAGACATGTAAGAATCTATAGGATTGGAAAATTTCTATAAGAATTCTGGACACAAGTCGCACCATGACATCGACTATAAATGCTGAATTATATAATGAAAATTCACTAAATTGTATATTATACACCAGGGGACTAAAGTGTGAGCTTTAATCCGAGTGTGAAGTTCGTTGCCAGAAGGCCTGTAAAGGCCTGAGGGCAACAAATCACACGAGGGGTGAAAAAACATACTAAAATTTCAAGTGCATATCTCAAATGGTTTTTGAGTTACAGCCATCTGAGGAGAGGATTCTGATTTTCATTGTTAACTTTGAGGTATTGAGAAATGTATGAAGGTTGATAGTTCGGGAGTTTCTGGACGTGGCTGCCAGTCACATGTTGTGGAGCAGCTAGACTCTGGCACATTTAAATGACTCACCTAGTTTTACTATGACCGTTATAGTGAGAACATCGTAAATAATTTCAGTAAAAATTCTCAATGATTAGATCTAAAAAGCATGGTAAAAAAAAACTACAGTTTCAAATTTGCTGCAGTTATAACTCGAAGACAAATCATCCGATCGATTTGATTATTGTTGCAGCTTCTTTTATATATATATATATATATATATATATATATATATATATATATATATATATATATATATATATATATATATATATATATAATATATATATATATATATATATTTCTTCGTGCAATGAACCTCCAGTTTTCCCATCGAATAAAAATTGTAATTTTTGCAGGTTAAAAATCATCAAATTTTCGCGCAAAATTTGAAACTTTTTTTTTTAAGGACTCTGCCATTTTGTTAAATTTCAACATTTTTTTCGATTGAGGTTCACGGCAGGGGCAATACCTTCTAGTTTAATAGGCTTTTTGTTTTGTTTTTTTTTTATTTCAAGCACTGTGAAAGTCGCTATCACTGCAGCAGTGAGAGGACTTTGTTTTTTGGAGCTTTGGGAGATCGCGAATAACTCACTAAATTTTCAGTTTTTTGGTCCAAAAATTTTATCATGAATTTATTATACCTATATCAACGAATATATCCTTGAAATATTAAAACATTCCATATGTTAACATGTTAATACTTACCCCATGTGTTTTGTTAATACTTGCCCCGAAGGTAAATTTTTTAAAAATTTATATTTTTAAAAAAAGGAAATTGATAATGCGGTAAAATTTGAACAAAATACAATACAAGATCCAATATGCTACCGTTTGAAATAAATTCAGCTTCTTTAAGGTATACAATCATGCTTTAAATCAAAAAATCGTCGACTTAAAAATGTTCTTTTACCTAATAAAATCTACGCCTTACTCACAACTTTGTTACGCGGTAACCGGCCGAAGGTTGACTGGTCACAACGTGTCCGTGGTCATTTACTGATGACAACAACCGGACGTACTTAATTTGTTCGTCCGTAGTTTGGCGGAATTTGGCCTGTTAATACTTACCCCCATTAATACTAGCCCCTGTCTCCCCTACTTTTTTGTAAAATTTGTTTAGCTCTTAAGATATCTACTATATTAGTGAGTGAAGTTGAAAAAAAAGATTTTTTAATTCTTTTTTTAAGTGAAAAATTTATTTTTAGAGCTTAATTTTTTTTCATAATTATGATAACTTAGGATCTATATTTTATAATTTTTTTTTTAATTATAATTTTTTTTTAGTATAAAGTGCGTTAATGTTGACGTAAAAAAAAGAACCCAAATCTGCGTAAATGATAGAGCCTCTCCAGTGCATTTCACAAAAAAATGGAATGGCATTTTAATATAAACATTATGTAGTTGTGAATCTCCCCACCAAAATCGGAAGTAAAAAGATTTTCCAAAAAATGGTGCGTGTTTTAGAAAAAATTTAAATACAGCCTTATTTTCTCGCGCTTTTAAATCTCTAAACGGGAACAAAAAGAAAAACTCACCAGGTCGGTAGGGGGATGCACAATAGGCACAATAATAAACAAAATTAGCACAGTTTTATTAAAATTGGCGAAGAAGTTTTTGAGCTAGAATTCGCGCAAGTTTGAAAAATATCATTTCGAACAAAACACATTTAAAGTTTTTTTTTAACATAAATTTTTACTTATATTTTATAAAATATTTATAGATAAGCATACTAATAGCTAATCCGGGACTGTATAGTAATCTATAAGCAATCTCAAATTCTTCCTCCTGTAGTTCCCTATCCTACTTTTTCTTTGTTTGGCCTTCCGGTTTTATGCAGTGTCGTCAAAGCATGACAATACAAAAATCGGTATAACTTTTTTTCTATTGTGAATTTTGAGTTGAAATTTTAAATGCATATTCTCGAAACATTTATAAACCCTTTTATGAAAAGAAAACAAAATAGAACAAATTTTAAATCACTAATAGTACCTTAAAAATAAAAATGTGATGGTGGGAAAACTGGGGAGGAAAAATAATTCAAATTTAAAGATTAGATAATTGGTTGTCGGACGTGTCATTACTGTCTAATTAAGTAAGTGGACTTATAACTAAAACAAGAAGATATGGTTGACTTTTTTCTTTTAAGTCAATACAAATGGAGATCTACTGCTCACCACCAACTCATGTTCTTTTAGGGGGTCTTTTTTGACCTCAAAAAAACATAAATAAAGCATTGTAAAATTCAGTAAGAAAAATTTTTTCGTATAATTTAAGTTGCAAATGGAAACATCTAAAAATACGCTGCCAATGAGGTGTGGCACACAGCTTCCTCGTACTC
Organism: Brachynemurus nebulosus; assembly: GCA_035578155.1. Taxonomy (NCBI): domain Eukaryota; kingdom Metazoa; phylum Arthropoda; class Insecta; order Neuroptera; family Myrmeleontidae; genus Brachynemurus; species Brachynemurus nebulosus. Next base: position 487,690 of record JAPWDM010000024.1, read on the forward strand.
GTAAAAGACTTCAAAACAGTATTCTATCAAATATATATATATATATATATATATATATATATATATATATATATATATATATATATGTATATATATATATATATAAATATATATATATATATATATATATATATATATATATATATATATATATATATATATATAATAGAATACTGTTTTGAAGTCTTTCCCACCATCACATTTTTATTTTTAAGGTACTATTAGTGATTTAAAATTTGTTCTATTTTGTTTTCTTTTCATAAAAGGGTTTATAAATGTTTCGAGAATATGCATTTAAAATTTCAACTCAAAATTCACAATAGAAAAAAAGTTATACCGATTTTTGTATTGTCATGCTTTGACGACACTGCATAAAACCGGAAGGCCAAACAAAGAAAAAGTAGGATAGGGAACTACAGGAGGAAGAATTTGAGATTGCTTATAGATTACTATACAGTCCCGGATTAGCTATTAGTATGCTTATCTATAAATATTTTATAAAATATAAGTAAAAATTTATTTAAAAAAAAAAAAAAAAAAAAAAAAAAACAAAAAAAAAAACTTTAAATGTGTTTTGTTTGAAATGATATTTTTCAAACTTGTGTGAATTCTAGCTCAAAAACTTCTTCGCCAATTTTAATAAAACTTGGCTCATTTTGTTTATTATTGTGCCTATTGTGCATCCCCCTACCGACCTGGTGAGTTTTTTTTTTTTGTTCCCGTTTAGAGATTTAAAAGTGCGAGAAAATAAGGCTGTATTTAATTTTTTTTTAAAACACGCACCATTTTTTGGAAAATCTTTTTACTTCCGATTTTGGTGGGGGGATGTACAACTACATAATGTTTATATTAAAATGCCATTCGATTTTTTTTGTGAAATGCACTGGAGAGGCTCTATCATTTACGCAGATTTGGGTTCTTTTTTTTACGTCAACTTTAACGCACTTTATACTAAAAGAAATTATAATTTTAAAAAAAATGATAAAATATAGATCCTAAGTTATCATAATTATGAAAAAAAATTAAGTTCTAAAAATAAATTTTTCATTTAAAAAAAGAATTAAAAAATCTGTTTTTTCAACTTCACTCACTAATATAGTAGATATCTTAAGAGCTAAACAAATTTTACAAAAAAGTAAACTACTAAAACAGGCTACATTTTATAGTACATTTCTTTAATTAAATTTAAATAAATGGGAAACCGCGTTTACTGAGATTTATTATGGAATTCTTTCATTTTTTTACCAAAAGACTGATTTTTCTCAATTATTACGAATAATTGTTTTTATAGTAATAAAAAATATAATAACATAGGAACTTAATAAACGTAGGAATTATTTATCTAACGATATTGAAAGTGAAATTTATTGAAAATGACGATAATAACAATATTGAAAATAAAATTAATAAAATTTTGAAGTAATGTAAGAAAATTTAAAAAAAAAAATTGTGTAATATTCGAAATAATAAAGGCTACATTATTTTAAACATTAAAATACTGGAGTACATGGCTTTAATAAGATTACTTACTATTAAAAACTGGAAATTGTTTACCAATTAACATTATTTGTGTCGACTAAAAATTAAGGTATATTGGCATTAGGTTTAATTGTTTGCTTTAAATTCTTTTAAAATGTGTACTTTAAAAAACTAGTTTCAACTTTCGCGTATGTTTGAAAATATTTTTATTACCAAAAGCTTTCGTAATTTTATAATCATAATTTATATACTTACTAACCTTTCATTTAAATAAATGTGTATACTTACAAGAAATAATCAAAATAAAACTTAAAAATTTCTTGATCTTATATATTTATACTTATTATATAAATAACGTAAATAAATAAATATGCATTTTCAAACAATTAAAGTACTGTTGGTCCAAGTCTGCTTGAATTTTCATTGAAGGATGTAGGGAAGAGAGAAACAGACGATTCAAATGGTAAATCGTAAAAACAAAGAGCAAATCGTAATATATTCAGTCATAGAAACATCAGCAAGTTTACTAAAATTTTTAAATGCCTTAAAAATCGTAAATAAAATAACAAAACATGGTGAAGCTGGAGGCAAATTACAGATTTTCTAAGTCGTTTTTTTAAAGTTTTTACCAAAATTAATTCCTTGTAGACATTTACGGATATTTGCAAACATTTTGCACACTTAACAAATGTCAATTAAAAATTTATATAGGGTGAATGCGGGAGAGATGCCGCACATTTTGAAAACACTTGATAATTCCTAAAATATCCATTTAGTTGATTTGAAATTTGGTACACAATAAATGTAAATATTGTTCTTTAAAATTATTTATAAATAATTTTAAATTTTGAGTCATAAAGGATTCATAATTAATATTTTTGTAGAGCCTGCAAAGCGGCGTCTCTCCCACACCTATGGGAGAGATGCCGCATCCAAGGAGAGTCGCCGCATAGTTCATATTAAAAATTTTGCATTTTACACACATCTCTATACATGATGCATGTCATATGTAACCATTTTTGGCACTTTATACATCTTAACCAGTCAACTTTTTTTTGTTTCTGAGTACTTTTCAAAACATTCAATACACAGGCAATCATCATTATTTTCGTTATCTTCACTAATATGAGAGCTCTTCCTGATCCATTAATGGATCATTTGTATTTACGTGGCATAATTTACAGTCCAAAAAAGAAATTGCAAAATTAAGGTATAAGTCTATGTTTTTAATATGTCATATGATGCGACATCTATACCAACTTTTTAAATGCGGCATCTCTCCTTTTTGTTGGGATAGATTCCGCATGTTGCTATAGCAAGCATAGTGCAGAATTCTAACCTAAAATTTTATACAGTACTTTTAAAGTATACCTAAATTAACAACAAAACTCATTTTCATTAAAACAATGAAATATACATTCTTAAATTCTAATGAATTAAATGCTTGATAAAATATTACGTTAAAAAACTTACTTTTCAGTTATAAAAAATTGGATAATTACTAAACTGATGGACTAATCATAAATGTTACCATATACAGCTTAAATTAGTAACTTATTTTAAACATATAATCCATTAATAGCGCTATCTATCAATCAACGGACGAACTATGGCTACTGCGGCATCTCTCCCGCACTTACCCTAGTTTATATTATAAGCAGCTAATTCGTGCGAACTAATAATGCATATTATATGTGTAAGTATTAACTGTGTAAGATAGATAATTTACAAGAGTAAAGACAGTAAACGCACCAATAGCTTAGGTATAGGCGATAAAACCTAAAACCGCCGCTGGGAATTTTATTTTATAAGAAAGTTGATTTCCTTTTTTACATTATTTTGCAATTTATGTTCAAAAATGTTTCTGAAAAATTTCTTTAAAAATAACAAAGTTATTGAAACTTATTTGATTAGCTTCCTTTTTTATAATGTCTTATAAAAAACGTGAAACACATGTTGTACATAGGTGATTAGCTAAGTTCTGCAATACAGCCATATTTATTAAAGCTTTTCAAAATTTTCATCACGACTTATACACATATTGTTAGTCATACGTAAAAACAAATTGTCAAAAATTTGGGGGACAAGTTTACCCACACTATCAACTTCCCTTTGGGTGTCTTTAAACACTAGAGACTAATGTACATAAATAATTATTTTTTCATTTCAGGGAACTCCTCCCCTGGGCCCCCGATAGAGGCTTTGCTCCTTGCACCATACTGGGAGCTTTACCTTCTGTACCTAAAGGTGGGGGCTCAACCCTTATCAAACAAATGATAACATCATTTGTTCTCAAGATATGCGAAACAAAATATTATATTTCAAAAAAAGTTTCTTATTTCGTATTTTTTTTCTTTTTTTTTTTTAATTTTATAACAAAATACTGGCGTTTTTAACATCAAGGAAGGTTCTTACACTATTATATAATAATGTTATGGTAAAAACTCCATATAATCTATGTTATGTTAATAAATTTAATTCCGTTTTTTTACCACAAAAAACAAACCGCTAATCCGAATTTACTAAAAACTTTATCCGGTCTTCATTTTTTGATTACGCATATAATGAAATTAATCCGGAGTTGATATCATTATTTGTTCTCGAGATATGCGAGACGAAAAAAAATTCACGAACGAACGAACAAACGAACTAAAGAACGCACACACAGACAACTAAAAATGATGGATTCGGATTCTAGTGACCTGGAAACGTGGAGATATGTCAAAATTAGCGACTCGTAAAATCGGACCCATTACAATAACTTCCAATGGGAAGTTAAAAATATCGTGCTAGTTCTCTTCTGGGAGTTCTAAACATGCTTGGTCCCACGTCGCCAATAACTTGAAATCGCTCGCAAACTTCCGGCCTTTCAGCTGGTTCTTCACAATTAGGAACAAAGCTAAGTCACCGGAACATGATTGTGCGATGAGTACACTTTTCTTTGAGTATAGATTTCATTTCCTTAACATGTTCATTTACGGACAGACCTAGCACAAGGTTGTAGGGAATAATCACGCGTAACTCGTCTTTAAAAGGCTTATAATTAGCTCTGTAAACATGATTCACGGGGAGTTATTGTATGGCTACCATCTAGTTATGAGTTGAAATTTATAAAAAAAAAAAAAAAAAAAAAAAAAAATTGGGGAACAGGTCTACCCACACTGTCAACTTCCCATTGGGGGTTCTTAAAGTCAGAGACTACTGTACATAATTAATTCTTTTTTCATTTCAGGGAGCTCCTCCCCTGGGCCCCCGATACAGGCTTTGCCCCATTCACCATACCGGGGGCTTCGCTCTCTGTACGTAGGGATGGGGGCCCTTATCAAACAAATGATATCATCATTTGTTCTCAAGACATGCGAGACAAAAAATATTTCATAAAAAGTACCTTATTTCGTTTTTTTTTTTAAATTTTATGATTATTTAGTGGCGTTTTTAACATCAATTAGGTTTTCAGGCCATTATATAATAAAGACATGGTAAAAAATCCATATAATCTATATTATGTTAGTAAAATTAATTCCGTTTTTTTATCACAAAAAACAAACCACTAATCCGAATTTTCTGAAAACTTGATCCGGTCTTCATTTTGAAATTATGCATCTAATGAAATTAGTCCGGAGTTGATATCATCATTTGTTCTCGAGATATGCGAAACGAAAAAAAAAATTCACGAACGAACGAACGCACACACAGACATCATGCTAAAAATGATGGATTCGGATTCTAGTGATCTTGAAACGTGGAGATATGTCCAAATTAGCGATTCGTAAAATCGGACCCATTACAATAACTTCCAATGGGAAGTTAATAAATTCAAGTATCCTGCTTTTACAAAGACTGTGTACTGCAGAACTTATCTAGTGACTTATGTAATATTTGGCACCCTTTTGGCTCATATTTGGCGTTCCCCTGCGAGTGGCGTCCAGTACATCATAGACCGCCTCGCCTCCTTCGTTACGCTACTGGAAGGCTATGTATCAGAAGCTGTCAGTTGTTAGACTATCCATTACCATTTCTTATGTACGACTAGATATTTCAAAAGCGTCAGTGTATATGTATGTACAATTAAATAATCCCCAGTCTTAAAATTGACGGGAAAATATAGAAATTTCTTCATTCATTTTGTCACATTTATCTATTAGGTGTGTATCAATATTCAAAATATTCCTCATTGCTGTCTATACCTTCCGCAACCTATCACTCCACATAGGGATACCATCCCTGCTGAAACCAGTTAGTTTCAAAACGGTGAATTTATAAACAAGTTCTCGAATTTCTTCAATATTTTGGAATCTTCCCCTTTGAAGCTATTTTGCATCGATCGAGAAAGATAAAAATCGGTGGAAGACACATCTGGTGGAAGACACAATAAGTGCATTTTTTCTTTGCTAAAATTCATAGAAAATATAATGTCTTATATGTTGCTTGTCAGTCGCCATCGTATTCCCTACATCAGCGGCTTCCAAACTGGGGGGCGCAGGTTAATTGCAAATATCGTTTTCGTTTTGATAAAATCATGGTTTTAAGAATAAGCACTCAAACATACTTACCAAATAATGGACATTTTATATTAAGGGGTCTTTTTTAGCAAAAAAAACGCACTATTTTTCCGATTTTTTTACAATATAAGAAAATTTAATTTATTTCAACTTTTGGCATATCTACTTAATAAATTTCTAACACTGACTGACTGACAGACAACGCACAGCCTAAACCATTGGGTTTAGAAGAATGAAATTTTGCATAGGAGTTCGTTATGTAACGTGGGTGAGCACTAAGAGAGGATTTTTGAAAATTCGTCCCCTAAGTGGGTTTAATAGGGGTTGAAAATTTGTATGTAAATTCGTTATCTTTGAAGTTAGTGGTATATATAAATATGTTACAATGGCTATTAAAATAAATAATATTTTATTTAATGAATCTTTAACTTTAACTGACAGACAACGCACAACCTAAACTGTTGGGTTTAGAAGGACGAAATTAAGCACAGGAGTTATGAAAATTGGCGTTTAGGCTTCTATTTATAAATAAAAGTCAGCTGAAATTTATTCCCTAAGGCGTTAAAACAGAAAATGAAAGTTCATATGGGAAGTTCATCATTTTTGAAGTTATAAACGTGGATATTGATTTAAGCTTTTGAAAAACATTAAAAGTGAGCAGAAAGTACCTAATAAAAAGATGTTGTCGATGGGAAAACCCATCGGGCATACGGCTAGTCTACTTAATAAATTTCTAACACTGACTGACTGACAGACAACGCACAGCCTAAACTGTTGGGTTTAGAAGAATGAAATTTTGCATAGGAGTTCCCTATGTAATATAGGTGAGCACTAAGAAAGGAATTTTGAAAATTCGTCCTCTAAGTGGGTTTAATAGTAGATGAAAATTTGTATGGAAATACGTCATTTTTAAAATTAGAGATATATAAAAATATGTTACTATGGCTATTAAAATAAACCAAATTTAATAAATCGTGGAAGTTGGTATTTAGGCTGTGAAAACACTGAAAGTGAGCAGAAAGTGAGCACGAAGATGATGCCGATGGAAAAGACCATCGGGTATACGGCTAGTCTACTTAATAAATTTGTAAACACTGACTGACTGACAGACAACGCACAGCCTAAACCATTGGGTTTAGAAGAATGAAATTTTGCATAGGAGTTCCTATGCAACGTAAATGAGCACTAAGAAAGAATTTTTGAAAATTCGTCCCCTAAGTGGGTTTATTCGAAGATGAAAATTTGTATGTAAATTCGTTATTTTTGAAGTTAGTGGTATATAAAAATTGTTACTATGGCTATTAAAATAGATATTATTGAATAAATCTTTAACACTGACTGACAGATAACGCACAGCTTAAACTGTTGGCTTTAGAAGCACGAAATGTAGCACAGGAGATATGAAAATTGTAGTTTAGGCTTCAATTTACAAATAAAAGTCAGTTGTATAAACGTTTCTGGAAATTTATGAAAGTTCGTATAGGAAGTTCGTCATTTTTGAAATTAGAAACGTGAAAATTGGTATTTAGACTTTTGAAAAACATTGAAAGTGAGTAGTGAATACCTAATCAAAAGATGTTGCCGATGGGAAATTCCATCGGGTATACGTCTAGTTATTATATATTATTCTGAGACACTGTAAAAAAAATTTTTATGAAAAAAAAATAATTTGCCATAGGCAGCTGGTTTTCGGAAATCGCTGATTTTTCGCCGTAGGCACAGTAACTCATGAAATTCTTACTTAAAATAAAAAAGAAAATTTTTCTATTAGCAGATGCTTATGCCTTGCACTTGAACGAAAAATTACTGTTTCCGTTGATTACATTTCATTTTACAAGTAGAAAATCAACGAAAAACACGAATATTTTTACCAAATATCAAAATTTTTTGTTTTAAACACTATCAAAAGCTGAAATTTCATTACCAAATTGAAAAATTGCTAAAAGTTCGAATAAATAAGATTTTTTGCCAAAAAAAAGCCATGTAACCCCTTACCACCGATTTTTCTGCTCGCTACTGTACGTAATATTTTAACAATAACAATTCTCAAGCGGTCAGAGTCATGTTAGCGCGTAAGTATCGAATACGTGTCTGATCAACGGTTTCCTCTCAAGTGTCGTATAGACCTGTCGTTAACTTGAATTTAAGGCAGTATTCTAATTTAGAATTTTTTAAGATTCTTTTTTTTCTAGAAGTATAGACCTTTAAAAATGTGTCTTCAATGTGTAGGTTCAGATATCAGATATTTATATAAAACTTTATATGCATCTTTTCCAAAACCTACATTTTTCAAGCTGGTCGACATGATATCTCGAGTTTTATTTACCAAATCGACTTCAAATTTGGAATGTGCCTCCAATACGTGTAGGACTTATGGTAGGAACTACGAATATTGCAAAATTTTAATTTTCACTATTTCTAAAAAATAAGAAAAACGGCAAAAAGAAAAAAAAATTTTAAACAGCCGCCATTTTTAGATTTCTTAATTTTTTTTCATCGTAGTTCCTGCCAGAATGACAACCTGAATCCAGATAAACCAGAATATTTTTCTTTTTTTCTTTTCAGATGAACAGAACCCCCAATTTTGGGTCAATCGGCACATCATCTTTTTGCATTGCTATCTTTAAATCACTATAATTCTCTTAATTTTCATTTTTATTGTATGATTTTTTTATATATTGTTAAAATGTCAATAAATAGATGGTCAAAAAGTAAAAATATTGATTTTTTCCTATTAATTCCTAAAAAAAGCCTGAATTTTTACTCTACAGGGTAGAATACTTCCTTAATTGAACGGTGTATTGAATGATGGAAAAAATTTGTAAAAATTAAATTACACACCTAATAGAAACATCATTTTTAGAGCAGATTCACATAATAAATGAAAAATATAATAGGCTGAATTTTCCTTAACAAATTCTTATGGTAACTTTAAAGTATAATAAAAGAAGATACGAAAATGATAAATTTAATGTTTGTGTCTGGAGTTAAAATAAAACTTCCAGAAAAATCAATTTTCAGTTAAATAAAAAGGAAATCCTCTATTAAGCAATGCATCATTTAAACAAATGTTAAACCGCTAATGATATTAATTATTTACCTACCATTAGTTTACTTCAACAATGTGTAATTAAAATTCAAACATTAAGTGCAGCAAAAAAATTTTCTTACATCAAAAGTATTTATTTAGCAGAGTAGATAATCGAAGGGATTGAATATTGATTAATAATATTATAAGACAAAGGTAATAAATTGTAAAACACTAGTAGCCCGACCACTAGTATGGGCAGAATGGCAGCCATCGTTAGTTAGAAAGAAGATTGCCATTGCAGTCAGTCTCAAGTGAATTTTTTTTTCTTCTTGTATCATTGTATACGATTAACATTTTTAATAAATTTATATAAACTAAATACACTGTACTGAAAAGATATTTTATAATCGTTAAAAATATTATGATTGAATAAAGAAAAATCTTAATAGATGGAGCCTCTCTGTACAGAGATACTCTGCACAATAGTTAGTATATATAGTTGGCTGGATATGTGCTCGTACACCTATAGCTATACCTACTACATAATATTATGTGAAATGAAGAATTTTATTAAATAAACGTTGAGACTAATTTCAAAAACCAGTTTGTCCATACAATCTCATTTATACACACGTAAGTATCAGTATTACATATAAAAATTCGCCAAGTGTTTGTTGAACACAAACTAATGTAAATCAGGACTCCTCCGTGACTCGAGTTTTTCACAACTTTCGAATTACCTATACTGAATCTCGCAAACGAGATTTAAAAATACAAAGTTGTTAAAAGAACCTCAAATTTATTTTAAAAGATATATCTAATGATATCTTATTCCAGCATTTCCCTTAACGATTTGGACTTGAATTTTTAGAGAATGTTGGATTTGGGCGTAGGAATTAGTTTAACAATTTTTTCTTGTATTATCCAGTCAATTCTTTCTATATAAAGTATATAAAGTAGAATCTAGAAAGAACTGACTGGAAAATTCAAGAAAAAATTGTTAAACTAATTCCTACTGTCAAATATGGTGGTAGATCGGTAATCGGTATATCTACCTACAATTTGTCTGGGGGTGCATGTTTCAAAGTGGAGTGGGAAATTTTCATATAACTGACAAAATAATGAATAAGTATGTTGACCTGAACATATTGAAAGAAAATTTACATGAAAATGTTAAAAAATTAAATCTGAAGGATCGTTTTTATTTTAACAGAATAACGATACAAAGCGTTCCGCATACTTTGTAAGACAATGCATCCTGTATAATACCCCCAAAAGATTACAGACACCACCTCAATCGTTTGAATTCAGTCCAATTGTGATCCTTTGGCATCATTTGAAATTTGGCATCATCATCTTTGAAATCATTTTATGTAGAACACAAGTCAAACTTTTTACTAATTTCCATGTTCACCTGGTTTTAGGCCGCTATTACACTGTCATAGAAATATGTCAAAGTCTTATTTAATCAAAGAAATATTATAGTATAATAAGTCAACTTTGATAATATAATATTTCTGTAACCATAGTTAAACATACTTCTTAATATTTGATCACAGATTTGATCAAAGATCTTTGACATATATCTATGACAGTGTAATAGCGGCCTTAACTATTAAAATTTGTTTGTTATATGACTGTCCAAATACTTTTGACTAGCCACTGTATATCATTTTCTCTACTGTAAATTACTTTCAATTCGCAGAAATTTGCTTGCCTAGGTATATCTCGAAAAGATACCGACACAACTTATCCGAAATAGTTTTAACTGAGTATCTTTAACAAGTGCTAGTATCTGTAATTTAGATTTTTCGGATCAACAGTTTAAAAATTACGGTGGGGAGACAAGCTATTTGCCACTTTAAAACTAAATATTTAGCAAACAGAGCTTAAAAGTGAAAAATGATACCAAAAACCGAAGCTTCATTTTACGAGACCTTTCTAACTACCTCCCATCCCCAGGAAAGTACTCAAAACAATTTTTTTTTAAATTTGCTACGATTTGATTGATATCTCTACCTCTTGCAGTTACATGAAAATTCCATGCCCATAGACTGAAAGGTATATAGGAATTACGGGAATGTAGAAATGGGGGATTGTAATGTACGAGAACGGAAAGACAAACAAACAGATAGACGGACTTAACGAAATTACAAGGAACGCTAAAAATAGAATCCATGAAATGAAATGTATACATGGATTAGGAAAAGAATAAGAGTATTATAATTCCGAGCTATCTTCCACAATAAAGTGCGTTGCGCTAGTAAATCACTTTTAGTGAATTGCACAGGTCTACACTATACATCTTGTGCCATACTACTGAAGTACCCATCATTACCAAGTTACAAGATAGCTTTTTGTGATTTAAAAAATGTTTCCACTAATTAAAAATCTAAACTATTACAGATGGGTATTTTTAATTTTCGCTCAAAAAATTGCAGTCCTGTAAAAAAATAAAGACTGCAGTATCTTGAACTAAACTTGAAGAAAAATGAGCTATTTGAGACACCAAATAATGTAAGTAAATTATAACATATCCATATAGTATAGAAATAGTAAAGTCAAATTACCCAAAGAAACAGCCATTAATATATAAGTAATTTTGTGACTTAAGGGGGACCACTAGTGTGACCGCCTGAAAGAAAGATGATTTTTGGGAATTTTTTTAAAGAACACTACTGTAGGAATGTTTTAATATTTTAAGCATATATTGGTTGAAATATAATAAATTCATGATAAAATTTTTGGACCAAAAAATTGAAAATTCAATGAGTTATTCGCGATCTCCCAAGGCTCAGAAAGAAAAGTTCCCCCACTGCTGCAGTGATAGCGACCTTCACAGTGCCTGAAATCAAAAAAATTAAAAAGCCTACTAAACTAGAAGATATTTCCAGTACCATGAACCTCAGTCGAAAAAAAAAGTTAAAATTTAACAAAATGGCGGAGTTTTTAAAAAAAAAGTTTCAAATTTTGCGCGAAAATTTGATGATTTTTGGCCTGTAAAAATTACATTTTTTATCCGATCGGAAAACTGGAGGTTCATAGCACGAAGAAACATATATAAAAGAAGCTGCAATAAGAATCAACTCGATCGGCTGATTTGTTTTCTAGTTATAACTGCAGCAAATTTGAAAAATGTAGTTTTTCTTTCTTTACCTTTTAGTTTTAATGACTGAGAATTTTTATTAAAATTATTTACGATGTACTCACTATAACGGTCATAGTAAAACTAGATGAGTCATTTAAATGTGTCAAGGTCTAGCTTCTCCAGAACATGTGACTGGCAGCCACTTCCAGAAACTCCCGAACTATCAACCTTCATACATTTCTCAATACTTCAAAGTTAACAATAGATATCATAATCCGCTCTTCGGATGGCTGTAACTCAAAACTATTTGAGATATGCACTTGAAATTTTAGTATGTTATTTTTAAAGGTATAAACTATTGAAAGATGCAAAAAAATTCCAATTTTTTAAAAAAATCACACTAGTGATCCCCCTTAAGATATCTAAATATTTTATAATCAAGAGAGTCATTAATAATTACTGAAAGAAAAACAAACAGCCCAAGTTAATATATTCAGTAAATATCTCTGTTTTCTTCTAATAAGCGTAAATACACCAAAGTAAAGATATAATCATTTGTAAATCGAGAATTATGTTTATGGTTTATAGCTTTTTCAGGGATAAAATTAATTCATTAGGAAAAACACTTTGTCTCAAATCTATAAAAACAACTAATTTCACGGAACACTGTTTACCCAAGCACAACTCCACTTACTATGTACTTTTTTTAGTTTTAATACAAAATTTTTGTATAATATAAGCTTAAAAAAAATTAAGACAAATATATTTTTATTCGAATTATTATTCGATTTTCACCACTTTTGGATATTTAATTTCAAAATAATTTTCATTTTTTCCTAAAATTCTACTTATATAAAAAGATAAATAAGAAAAAATATAAGAATGTACTAAATGCAGTACCCGTTCCCAACACCGTCACAATTATATTTCCCGTCCCCACCACGACGAGTTAAGAATTGGAACGAGACGCTTCCAACACGACCACTCATAAAATGTACAATTTTATGGATTTAGCAGTTTAGCGGTTAAACTATGGTTTACAAGGAAACCTTGCGAAATCGATAATTGAAAAAAATCGGAATCTTTGTCAGTATGTAGAGAGTTACTACCTAATAACAAAAAAATATAAATTGCTGTTAAAAAACGTTTTTAAGGGGTGAACCACCCCCTCAAAGTTTTAAACCCTTAAAAATGTGTGGACGCAAAAAAATCATATTATATTTATTATTAGAATTTCGTATAATTTGTATAAATAAAATATCGCCAATTTTTAAATTTTTGGGTACCTAAAGGGGTGGTTCACCCCTTAAAAACTTTTTTTAGTAGCAACTGATATTTTTTTATGTTATTAGGTGGTCACCCTCCACATACTGACAAAATTTCAGATTTTTTTAAAATTTTCAACTTCGTCAGGTTTCCTTGTTAGCGGTAAACCGAAGGAAGAGTTAATGTGCCTATCATTTGTGAAAATAGAAACGACGGTATTGAAAGAGTTGAGCATCCTATTTTTGTAGTTTTTGAGGAGTGACATATAGTACAAAAGTCTACTTTTCGTTAAAACATATTTCCCACCATTTCCGAGAACTGACAAATGCTAGTTAAACATACTGACTTTTGTAACAACACACAACGAAAAAAATTTTGTTTTTAAAAAAAAAAAAAATTATTTTTTCTTTTAAATTCAAACATTTCAAAAATTTTAGACAAACTCGATTTTGAAACTAACCTCCAGATATATAAATAACGATACCTTTCTTTGTCTTTAATCATCAAACAATGTTCGTTTTTCGTTTCGTTTCGAGTCGAAGAAGCGGTTTAATAAAACGTTCAAGTTTCCCGTCTATACACTCGTTCGTATCTCCCATGAGTAAGATTATTTTATTAATCGGTAAGAAAGAATTGTGAGTGTATATGTGTGAGTGCGTGCGTGAATGTATGTGTGTTTGTATAGTGGCTACCTTGGCCGTGACAGCGGCCAACGAGACTCAGTCTGATGTGAGACACCGGATTGTAAATCGGCTTTGTATACAATCATTTATTAATTTCAAAACTAAACTAAAAAAAGCGATCACGAATAAAATCAAAATAGACAGAGACACGCCAAGAAAAATTGATTTAACAAAATTTGTTCATTTTATTCCATTTCACTTTCATCGTGTTTTTCTTTTTCCATCGCTACTTTTATTTTCTTTTCGATATTTTTGAAATGAAAATGATTGTTTTATTGAAAATACCAAAACCGCTTACCATTTTGTCCCTTTTGTTCAATTTTCCTAGCGTACGTACACCATTTAAATTGTGTGAAACACTTAAAGTATTTGTGATCAGTTATTGAACAATTTTCATTCGATTTTTAATAAAGTGACGAGTGAAGATGTTATATTTTATTGCTGACTTAAAACAAGAGGTCAAATTAAAACACAAATTCATTATCATTTAAAAGTAACTTCATGATTTTTACATTTCAAACAGGTATGATTTTTTTTTTGTTTTATATATTTTCTTAACATATTTTTCTTTATTCTAAAGTTCAGTAATTAGTTTTTTCTCTCTAAATTCTCAAAACAATCATGTTTGATGTAATTAATTGGAATAAATTTGTTTTGTTAGTAATTTTTTACGTTTAAGAGCGCCTCTGTAAGCGGATTTTTAAATGGACAATTTTTTCAAAACAATTTTCTCATTTCCGTATCGTTCATCCTCAAATATCTCTAGTTTCACTTGTATCTAATTAATTCGACAGGGCCACACCTTCCTTATTAAAATTTATAATAATCGAAAATTAATTAAAATAATTAAAACAAATTGATGGTCGATCAAAATCTTTACTAACAATTCTTTCTGCCAAATCCAAATCAGCATAATTATAACGCCAATTAACTATTCACTTATTTAAAAATAAAAAAAAAATAAAGTCATTGTTTAACGTTTAAAACAAACGAAGAATTAAAAGAATGGAAGAAACCAAAAAGCGAAGAAAAAACAAAAAAGAGAAAAAGCCGTTGATAATATTTGTTGGATATAATATTAAAAGATTATGGCTGGTATAAAACAACTACATACTCGTAGACTGTTGCCGCGGAGAGACGCGGCACGGTGGTGGTGTAACAAACAGACCGAGCAAGCAAACATTACAGATGACCGAGTATGAGAGAGAAAGAGAGGAGAATGCGCGGGTAGGCTCGCCAAGGTCAGACCACTTTGCAGCCAATAACCTGCCCGATGTCCGCCGTTCAGACCCAACCTGTGTATATGTGTGTGCAACAAAGCAGCGTCACCTGCCATCAACGCCACGATCGAAGCATCAGGTGCGTACAACCCTCTATAATCACACTAGCACCTTCATTTTTTTTTTTATCATCTTACGCACTTTTATCTATTTGGCTATTTTAAATCAACTATACTTTTATTATCGGAAAAAAGCGCCTTTATTTCTTTATTTAACATTTTATAAATAAAATCGATAATTTTATTGCAAAAATATATAATAATTCTAAATCATATTGTATTTTCTCAATCTCAGCATTTTTACAAATTTTCTTCATTAAAAAAAAATAAATAAATAAACTATATCGAAAATTACAAAAATTTATTCATTACATAACTTTTCACGTCTCTCTGATGTGATCTGCGGTTCACGGAACACGGATTGAGAAACTCTGTAACAGTATGTTAACTTTTAGTATACATAGATATACTTAATCTTCAAAAAATATCTCGGCGTTAAAAAAAGAAAAAAAATCATGTAACGATCTCTGAGCACCGTTGTTCTGATATTAAATTCTTCAATTTGTAAACGAAAGGAAAACCATTACTAATTCAATGACCTTTATTTTATTAATAAACTATTATAATTTGAATTTTATATTTTAATTTTGTATTACTATACGCATAGATACAACAATATATTATATTATCTACCTATACGTATTTACAAATAATTCTATAGTTTTTATATTTTTATAAAAATAAAATTCAACCGTACTCAATCAGCGTGTCTTCTTTTAACAATACAATATACAAATATTCATGTAACAAAACAACTTTATTATATTCCATTTTGGTAAAAATATTTTATCACAGTTAACTTTATATATTTTAGGTTAAACACGGAAAATTGTCGTCAAGTAAAAAATTTCCATTGACTTTTCCAATTTTAACTATTTGACCAATTCGGTTAAAAGCACATTTTAAATATTGAAAGTCGTCTAAATTCATAAACTATCGATTAAGTTAATTTAAATAAATATTTTTTCTTCATGAATTTTTCATTGAAAAACTAAAACAGAATGTAGCAACAACTTTCAAAATGTAATTTTCCAGAATGTTCTTGTCCCATTCTCTTACGGTAAAATATTGAATTGGTTATTCCGTCACCTGTATAATATACACTGATATCATCGCAAGAACAGTTTTAATTGATTGAAAATTTTCAACAGTTTCTCTAGAAAAGACTAAATATTTTATTTTATAACAAAGTTAAGCGGGATTAATTTTTAAAATTGTCAAACTTTTTAATTATTGTCTATTCAAAAAACACAGATTGCTTAACTTTTCGAATATAATAACCAAGAAGTTTGGACGGCTTAACAGTTATTATATAGAAATGTAGGTATCGATTTTTCTAAACATAATAAATACAGTTATCAAAGATGTCTATCCAGAAATTAACAAAAAAAGTCATTATTTTCATTTAGTAAATTGAATTAGACTGTACTGTTAATTACCATAACCTTTAAAATTTTAGCACCAGCAACTTTAGGTATATCAAATTTATTTAAATTAACCTTAAAAACATTTAATAAAAGATGTAACTCGATATATTTCTAAGAAATTGTAATCGTAAAGTGTAATAATCGTTAATCGCACGAATAAATATGGCCGATTATACGCTAAATGTGGCATGAATTTCTAATACAACAGTTAATTTTTTACCTCGTTCCATCGACAATAAATCAATATTTTTTTTTTTTTATTTTGAAATTATGCCGCTAAATTTTTTTTACCACCATTTAAAATTATCGACAAACGAACGAACTCATAGTGGTTTCATATCATTTCGTTGATAAAATGTAAAAAAAAAACTATAAGGTACTTTTTACCAGCAGATATTTTCAAAAGACCTATAACTGTTTTATTAGTTAACTAGCATCACCTATGCGATATACGTGATCAGTTAATTATGTCTTAAAACTACAAATTATTTACGTGTTATTTTCCAATTAATTTAAATACTTTTCAATCAATATTTCAAAAAATGGCTCTAAGATGTGTACTTTTTAGTCACGTCATATTTAAATGGATATATTTTACATATAAACATCATTTTCAAGCCGATTGATAGCCGCTAATAACCAGAAAATCTAATAATAGTATAATATTTGATATAAAAATTTTATGTTTTTTAAGACAAATGAAATTTTGCCTCACACCATTCCTTTAGGTATACATACTCAGACATTAGCACAAACGTTCGTTTCCAATTACTCGACAGAAAACATTTTTGCCGTGTTTTAACATGAAAATGAATCATGCGTATGCAAGAACGTTTGTAAATTATTTATTTCTCTAAAGGTGCCTTGCACAACTCATTTTTCTGTCTTAACGTAACGAAAATTCATATCGTGTCCTTTATCTCAGACATAATGGTGTAATATTTTTCTATCACTATAAATTCACCATTATCAGTGATTGCAGTGCAAGGGACCACAACTTCGAATCCTACCACTGTCTCTAGAATTTAAATAACTAATTAATTCAGTTCGTTTAATTACACTATGTTCACTCAAGCTTAATAAGTTAGGCTTGACCACATTGATCCATTAGTGAATATCAGGCTTAAATAAAATTACGTTATCACTTTTGAAGGAAAATCATGTTCGTTACTAAAAAGGCGCTATTATTATCATCATTAATTCTCCATTTTGCTGTGGCTTTTATAAAAGGGTAAAAAAATGTTCTTAAAACTAAAAATTTTAAAAACATCTCCTGTATTTGATCTATTCTCAACAAAAATGTACAGATTCATTAAAGCTTTGATTTCATTTTGTTCATCTATTTCAAAATATTTTATCTTAATTTTAAATCACTGTTAAACACAATTAAAATGAAAATTTCAAAATTTTTCTTAATTTGAACCAAATAATGATTTTGAGGTGTTGTCCTTAAATCAAGTCTTGACCAGAAATATACGACGCAAATTTACACGTGCATATATTTCGTTGTATAAATTATTAGTTACGGCCCTGTTTATATTACATTATATTATGTTATTGACCTTTATTAGATACTTTCAAAGAATATTGCATGAACACAAATACACACAACGCAACGTTAGCTAACTAACATGGTAACTATTATTCTTTTCTCACGATTTATAAAATTAAATATAAAAAAAATTTATGTAAGTATATCTTTAGAGTAAGGGAATATGTAATATTGTAATTTTAACTCATTTGCAAACGTAAAATTTCATTTTTAACATTTTTTATTTATTATTCTTATAATAGGTTTAATTTGTACAGTATAATGACAATGAAAATTTCACTAACAATAAGTTCAATGTCATTGTAAAACAAAAAGAACAAGAAATCTAACACGTCATAAATGCGTATTTATCTATTTAGTTAGTTTATGGTTAATCTAAGGTGTCTTTGACCGATCTTTAATGATTAACACTTTCCACCATTTTTTATATCTAAAAATTTCTATAAAAATTCCAATTATATCTAACTAACTTGAGGTCAAAAAACTATCACAATTTTTTTTTTTATATATTATGAAAATCCCTATTGAATTTATTAAATATAAACGATTTTTTAATAATAATGTTCATAAGGAAGTTTTATTAAAACTAAAAGAAAATAATTCTTTCTTTGCTAAACTGTTTTCCAAATTTTATAAATTAATATTGACTAGTATCACAATTCACAAACTCAAATCGAAAAATAATAAATGTTTTTAAATTCCATATCCTCTAGCAGTCTAGCCCAATGGATCTCAAACTTTTTGATTCGTAACTAGGGTTGCCAACTGTCCCGATTTAATCTGGATGTCCCTATTTTAGGCGTATATGTCCCGCGTTCCGACGACAATAGTGGCAGGACGCTAATTGTCCCGATTTTTAACATCTACAATTTTTTTACTTTGTTAATTTCGGCAGTCTCGCTATCAAATTACCGCGCTTGTATGTCATGTCGTCGCCTGGCCAAGGAATTAAGTACATACACATAAAATGTACAGTGATGCTAGCTTGACTAATCAAAATCCCCCTAACAATAGTCAAAATCCCTCCAAAAAATGCATTTTAGGTAGAAAAAACCTCCCAAAAATGAAATAAATTTTTTAGCGTACATGAATTACACAAGTGGCAACCGAGTAGCCCAAAATTAGCCAATATCTAAGACTAACGTTAACGTTTTGAAAAACGTGTTTCTTAAAAAAAAAATATTTCACAGTAAAAAAAATTAATAATAATAATAATAATTTCTCGCAAAATAAAAAAGTATAGTAATATTATCTTCAAGAAATGGTTTATTGTATTTTTTTAAAGGATAAATATTGTCTTAAAATAGGAGAATACACATTAAAATTTAAATGGTTGATTTTAAACCGATTATTGAGTAAGAATGATAAATATATTGTATGTATGTACGTAGTAAATAGTTCTGTGCCTCGTTTATAATTCTAGTAGAAATTTTGACCTTTTGTTTATTAATGATTAAAAACTTTTATTTTTAGCAGTCCCGATTTTATATTTCCCGTCCCGATTTTTTCTTTTCATTAAATGCCGAAATATTTATTGGAAGAGTTGGCAACCCTATTCGTGACCCACCTTTGCACTTAAAAATTTCAAAAAACCCCTAAAATATGTAGAAATGTGTAGAAAATGAGTTTGTATTAAATAAGTTATCAGTTGTTTCTGCAACTGCCTCTAGTAGATTTCGCGACCCCCACTTGGAGAATCAATGCTCTATAGCGGCCAGGGGTGAGCAACTCAAATGATCTTGTGGGCCACTTTGGAAGCGCATTATAACTCCGCGGGCCGCATATAAAATTATGTGTTCCCATAATATATTATGTATTTTTTTTTTTTAATACATTGGTTTTCACTACCTTGGTCATTATAAAATAAATATATTTTGTATAAGTACGATGAATCTCGCAGGTCAACGGGTTGGCCACTCCTGCTAGCCCTTAGGCCCGACGCTGTACTGAAATTGCGGTTTGAATTGCAATGAATTATATTAAGCACTAGAATTACCACACATTAGCACAATTGCATGTTCTTCTCGTCGCGTCGGTACATTGTTTCAAGTTGGTCAATGCAAACATACGATTTTTTCACTGATGAAATTATCAAATTAAGAAACAATGCAACTTTTTATAGATGAAGTATTGACTGTTATAGGTCCACAGGGTTACAGTTAATATTTCCTGTGGAAGTAAAGAAAGTCTTACCCATGTGTTTTTGAGTTTAATTTTATTACTTTAGTATAGAGTTCATCAATAAGCTGAACACTTAGAAAATTTGGATTTTGTCGCAGATCTATGAAAGACGTAGCAAATCTTCTTTGTATAAGCCTAGAACTACTAAAAGGATGAACTCAATATTGTCTTTTTCTTCATAAAATAAAATTTATAAACAAGAAAAGTAGAGCGAAAATCAACATATCTTCTTCTATATGCTTCCATATCTAAATTTGACAGAATAAAATACTGCACTTATTTTGTTTTACTATATTTAATACGTTACTTTTTCAAACCCATAACAATGTCCTACGTTTCAAAAACTAAACCTTTAGACTTTATAAAAGCTTTTCTTACTACCCGACACCACCACCAAAATTCAAATTTTTAATAAAGATTTCATATCGGTAGTATAATTAAATTATCATTGTCAGTACTTAAAGTAATACTAAATTTTAACACTAAAAATTTCTTTATTTATTTTTTTTATTACAGATCATGTCATATGGAATTTGATCGTAATAATTAAGCAAAGTTATGTCTGGTAACTCCACCACCGTTGGCGTGTTTTATTTAAAATGCCAACGGTTGAGGGGTTCCTCCATGTAGCTATGCTAAATCATCGGTTTTCTGACGACAGCCTTACGCGACTCAATGAAACTCCGGGTAAGTATACTAATTTTACATTCTTACATTTAACTTTGACGCATAAACTTTCTTCGTCTATAGATTTCTGTTTCGTAACCAGAACTAATAAAAAAAAAAAAAATATATATATATATATATATATATATATATATATATATATATATATATATATATATATATATATATATATATATATAAAATTGCAGCTTATATTTCAATACTTACCGTTGAAAATGAAATTTTGTGATTTTTATTTAAATTTAACGTAAATAGATAAAATTTTGCATTAAGATATACTTTAGTACCTATTAGAAAAAATTCCCCTAAATTTCAAGTCAGAATAATTAGGAAAAATTCTGAAAAATGGATAAAATACTCAGTTTTTAAATAATTCCAGAAATACTTCGACGACCCAATCGCGTGGTATATACTTACACTAGCGAAAAAAATTAAAGGATCAAAAAAAATTTACAAATTTTTAGCGATTTTTCGAATGGCTGTATCTTCGCAAGTGGCTTTATTTGCTTTTTTTAGACCTTTATACGACCACTTCTCGCTGAGATATCGGACTTTGAATGGAAAAGGATCATTTCGTCTTTGATCATCGATATCTCAGCAACCAATGATCACACAGAAAATTGAAGATGGGTTTTAAAATGGGTTTTAAAAACTCTAATAAATTCTCTACAAGGATTAGCCATTGTTTTTTCGGAAAAAATGTTTTTTACATACTCTACATGAATTTGAAAAATCAAGAAAAAAAGAGCTTTTGGTGGCTTTTTGGAAAATCAAGCGCTGAATTAAAAATACCGAGGAAACCACTAATGTTAAGTGTGCCTTTTACAGTTCAATATACTCACAAAAACCCCATCGAGTTTCAATTTAATCCATCCAGCTGTTTTTTTATTTATTTCATTCGATTGAATTTTTGAAAAAATTAAAGAATCATTTTTTTGCTCTTAAACTTTCATAATTTTTAACAAAATGAAAAAATAAATTTTCTCAGCTTTTTTCACATTTTTATCAATAATAGTACTTAAATTTATAAAAAAGAAGTAAATTTCTTAAAAAATTTTCAAATAGAAAGTTTTTTTGAGAATTTTTCAAAAAAAAATTTTCAAAAATTTTTTGAAATATTTTAGAAAAAAATTTTTTAAGTTTTTTTTTTTTGAAATTTAAATAGGGTAAAAGCCCCCTTTGTGGAACGGTATCTAATACTGGAACAGTTTTGACATTTACATATTTATTTCTTTAATTAAGTAAGGAAACTTTAAATGCGAGGTGAATTTAAATTGAAAAACAATCATTCTATTAATAATAATTTTTGTTATCAAACGTTTCTTTCAGAAATAACTTCATTAATATGTAAATGTTCATAATTAGATACCGTTCCACAAAGGGGGCTTTTACCCTACTGTTATTGATAAAAATGTGATAAAAACTGAAAACATTGGTTTTTCATTTTATTGAAAATTATGAAAGTTTAAGAGCAAAAAAATGATCCTTTAATTTTTTCAAAAATTCAATCGAATGAAACTCGGTGGGGTTTTTATGGGTATATTGAGCTGTAAAAGGCACACTTAACATTAATGGTTTGCTCGATATTTTTAATTCAGCGCTTGATTTTCCAAAAAACCACCAAAAGCTCCTTTTCCTTGATTTTTCAAATTCATGTAGAGTATGCAAAAAATTTTTTTTCCAAAAAAACAATGGCTAATCCTTGTAGAGAATTTATTCGAGTTTTTAAAACCCATCTTCAATTTTCTGTATGAACATTGGTTGCTGAGATATCGATGGTCAAAGACGAAATGATCCTTTTCCATTCAAAGTCCGATATCTCAGCGAGAAGTGGTCGTATAAAGGTCTAAAAAAAGCAAATTAAAGCTGAACAAGTTATCCGGTTCATATGGTGGTTAAGCCGGGAAAATTTTTTTCAAGTCTGTGGACCAAAAAAAGAAACCGAAAAAATTTCGAAAAATTTTTTTCATTGTATTTATTAGAATTGTGCGATACACGTTGCTTTTTTTTTTATCGTATAAGATCTTGAAACTAGAAACTTCCAGCTTTAAATTGCTTTGCTTACGACTCCGATACGACCACTTTTCGCGAAGATACGGCCATTCTAAAAATCGCTAAAAGTTTGGAATTTTTTTTTTGATCCATTAATTTTTTCCGCTAGTGTATATAAAAAGACCTTTTCAGTCTGATTTGCGAAATATTGAACTTCAAAATGGTGTGTGATACATCCATATACCTCTAGCTTTTCAGCTATGAATCTAAGAAATCTAAAAAGAAATATATAGACAGCAGCATTAACTTGCTATAAGAACTTTAGTAGAATGATTTTTGATACCTTGGATCGGTACTAATAGGAAATCAAATTATCACGTTGTTAATTCCTATAATAATACTCATAGTAAATGAATACAATACTCAATGTTGAAGTAATATTTTCGAATATATTTACAAATTATCAAAAAATTCGCCAAGTGTGTGTTGGGCACGCGGGGTGGGGCGGGGGCTCTAGAATCGGGAGTAGAGTATTTTTAATATTTTGGATGACGAATGGTGATTTGTATGGATGACGAATGGTGATTTGTATGGATTGACCCAAGTATGGATGCCCTTGAGGAAGTATAGAAAAATTATTTTATATTTATATAGTAATTAAGATTCACACCTGTAGCAAAATTTTATGTTCATAGATCCAAAGATGTAGGAATTATGAACATGATAAAACATGCCGAAATTATAAAGTTTCGAGATATTTTCTTCGGAACCTTAAAAAATATTCAATAATTCCCTACATTTTATTTTTTTATTTTTTTTTTTTTTTTTTGTTAATCAAAAAATATTTTTCTGAAGTAACCGATAATATCTATATTTTGTCAAAGCAAAAAATCAAAGTAATTTTTAATTTTTGAACAAAAATTGTTTTGAGAATGTAGAGCTACTAACTACACGGAACATTGTATATAATATCCGTGATTCTCAAAATGGGGGTCGTGAAAAATATTTGGAGGGTCAAAGCAAAAATTGATTACAGTATGATTTTCGACACATTTCTGTATATTTCGAGGGTCCTTTGAAATTTCTAAGTGCAAAGGGGGCTGGCGGACAAAAAAGTTTGAGAACCACTAATATATATTATACATTAACTCACAATTATTGTGTGTCCAACATGCACTTGGCGATCTTTTGGATAAATAAACGTCAATCATGCTTTAATTTTCACAAATACCTACTGCATACTCGTACATATAATGTATTTACAGTCAGCCACACTCGTATTCGTACAGCAGCATATTTACTTATATGACAAAATTTAAACCAAATGGATTCCCATAATTTCCCACAAATTTGAACTTTTTTGTTTATAATATGATTATTTGGATCTTCTACTTCCTATATAAGTTAAAAAACTTTCATTAATAGTTTTTAAAAAAATATTTTCTAAGAAAAATGTTATGCATGCAATTTGTATCAACATGTCCAAAGCCAGATTCGTATTCGTACACCTTAAAATTTGATAATTATTTTTATATGTTTCAAAAATGAATTACTTTATTTTCAAATTTAGAATTATATTTATGTAGGTATGTACCTTTATTTTAAATAAACATAAAATTTAATAATTCTTAAGGTCAATTTTTTGATTAGTTTGCCGAAAAAAATAAAAAAATTTTAATAGAGTTCAAAAAATGGAATATTGATCTATGCTACTAAAATAAATTCCTACAGAAAGTCCTTAAACCTCTTAAATAATAAGTAAACGACTATTTCACATTTAATTTGTCATAAAGGATAACCAACAGGATAATAAATAAAAAAATAACTCTTGAAATATGGATAAAAAATATTACATCTTACTCTAAATTGTCATTTTTTAATAAAAAAAATTAACAAAAATCCACAAAAAATCGATAGAATGGTCAGGATTAAGTGAAAGGATTACTTAACAAAGCGTTTTTGTCCTGGAAGAATTTCTCGAGTTATTGAAAGGCGTGATATATACCGTGGGAATCTACGTGGTAAGTAACATAAATAAATAAGGAAACTTATATTGCCCTAAAATGTAGGAAAATAAGAATTAAAGGACAAGATCAATGATGAAAATTTTAATTTTACGTTTAGCTGGGAATATTTTGTTACATCAAGATTCAGAATCCTTATTACGTAATTTCTAGAACAATCTATCTATCTTTGTTTATATATGTTATTTCCATACATTTTTTCTCACGGTATATATCACGTGTTTTAATAACGCGAGAAATTCTTTCAATACCTTTCAATCCCTTCACCTCATCCTAACCATTTTAGGGTTCTTTGGTGGATTTTTGTTAATTTATTCATTAAAAAATGACAATTTAGAATAAGACGTAGTATTTTTTATCTATATTTGAAGAGTTATTTTCTAATTTATTATCCTGTTTGTTGTCCTTTATGACATATTAAGTGTTAAATAGTAGCCTACTTACAGTTTAAGCACTTTCTGTAGACTTTATTTTGGTAACATAGATCAATAATTGATTTCTTGGAGTCCATTGAAATTCCTTTAATTTTCAAATAAATATATGAAAAAATTGACCTTAAGGATTATTAAATTTTATGTTTATTTAAAATATAGGTACATACCTACGTAAATACACTTCTAAATTTGAAAATAAAGTAATTCATTTTTGAAACATATAAAAATATTCATCAAATTTTAAGGTATATGAATACGAATGTGGCGTTGGACATGTTGATACCATGCATAATATTTTTCTTAGAGAATATTTTTTTAAAAACTATTAATTAAATTATTTTAACTTATATAGGAAGTAGAAGATCCAAATAATCATATTATAAACAAAAAAGTTCAATTTGATGGGAAATTATCGGAATCCATTTGGATTAAATTTTGCCATATGAGTAAATATTTTGCTGTACGAATACGAGTGTGGCTGACTGTATATATGGCTTTCCGTTTGAACGATCTAATACCATAAGTTATAATCATTATTAATGTTAATTTTATTCCACCCTTTAGGTATCACAAAAAAAGAAAAAGTTAAACGAGTTTGAACAACATAAAATTGCTTTGTTCGCATTAATTATTAATAATTATTTTTAATTTTAAATATAGGTTATAAATTACTCAAACTTCCTCAATTAATTTATTTATTAGATCTGTTTAACACCATAATAAATTTTATATCTAAATGTCTGTCTATAAATAAGAACATTCGAAGAAAACTAAAAAAAAAAGATTATAAACTGAAATTGATTAAAAATTGATTAAAACTATGCCTTTTAATATGTATATAGAACACATCTGGTGATAAAAAGATTAAATTTGATCATTGAGTAATCATTACTTTAATTTCTTATTGATTTTTTAGAAAACATTTCCCAATTTCCATGAGGCTTCTAGTTAATTCTATCAAGTAAGTGGAATTTTAATTAAAAGATGCATCAAGCACTTGGCTAATAGCCGCAAGCTAGAAAACAAAAACAAAATAACTTCGTCCAAATATAATAATTGTACATTAATAATTTCATAAACATGTAATATAAAGACATAATAAAAACTCTATAGAATGTTTATTATCTAACACTTATTTCTCCCTGTTAGTAGCAAAGGATAAAGAAAAACGAACATTTAAAAAAATTGTACTAACAGTACTTACAATTATTAATACTAATTAATATATTAAAATATATCTTTTACTTAAAATAAAAAAAATAAAATATAAAATATACGAACATCAAAGTAAAATTTATCGGTATAAAAAAAATCAAAATTAATACTTTTGGAAAATTCTGTCTCACTGATACGGCTTCTTAAAAACTAATTTTACTATAAAAATAACAAATTTTCTGATAGGTTGATAACAACTGGTTAGTGAAATTGTCAAATGTCAATTCTTAATTAAGAACACTGTCTATTTAAGGCACTGGCAATTTTAAAACAGGAGTCCAGGAGTCCGTTGGTCGAGCCAACCGGTTATAGTATGTACCTATCTAATCTAAAAATTTTGCTGAAAGTAAAGTAAAGTAAATTTGACAAGTATAACTAGTAACCATTGTAGGCAAAAAACACTGCATACCTGCCTGTTATAATAAAATTGTTTTACCTCTACAATTCATTTTATTAAGCCTAATAAAAATTATTTTATATTCGTACCTTATAATTCAATTAACAAAAAAACACATGTTCTGTCAATCAAACAATATAGTTGTTTTGTACTTTAAATTTCCTATTTATTTATTTTTTTTAATTGCAATTCTAAAACAAAATATGATCAATCAATTAGCAATTTTATTTATCTATACCTAAGTATTGCTTACCTATAATGCTCGCCTAGCGACATTCAGAAATGTAAAAATATAAATTTAATTTATTATATATATTCAATTATGTCTATTTAATACTTAGTGAATGGAAAATCAAGTAATAATGAACTTGAGATCCATTCATTGGTCTCTCATAACTCATAAGTATACCTACTACTACTTGTACGTAACGTGTGTTTCATATTTTAGGAGATGAACGGATAAAATGATCATTCACTGTCATCAACGACATTATTCATTTTTTAATAAAATCAAAGAATAGAGTAGAATTTTAAAAATGTACTTGAAAGGATATTCTTTTAGACACCATGTTTAAGCACAGTAAGGAATTATGTGCACTTGGGTCGCGAAGAAATAGCTGAACTTCACTATATTTTTTTTCTCAGCTCAAATTAATTTTTATTATAGAAAAAATATTGAAAAACAAAAATTTTGCAGCCAAAGTTTCACTTAATTTCTCAAAAGGTACTCTATCGATTGATTTGAAGTTTTGTACACTTATTTGTTATTTCAGTGGCCAGAAAAGTTTTGTTTTTAAAATGATGTAGCCCTTTTATCGAAAGTCGTCTTTTCCTTACGATAAAATTCCTAATATAATCGACAACTATGACAACAAATAAATGTACAAAATTTCAAAACAATCGATGCAGTAATTTTTAAGAAATTATGCTCACCGTATCTCGGATTTTAACAAAATGTGTTATCAAGAAAAACGCATTAAAAATTTTGAATGTAATTTCTTATCCCAAGACAAATTTCAGGCACCGAGACACACAATAGTTCTATTTAACAGCGGCAACTGTGTGGTGTGACAGGAACCTTTAAGGGACCGATAAATTGTACTCGAAGTCACTTTCTGTAAATGCATATAACATTTATGTTTCCATTCTTATTAAATTGTGAGGAAATACTTTTTATATAAATTTACCCAAGGAAAATTGAATAAGAAAACGATATTCCCGAAAAAAATAAGTGCTTACAACCCCTTAAAAAAATTTGAGATCGTAGAAACATCCACTGTGTGTGGTAACTAAATTTCGATTTTCTTCCTTCAAGTGTTCCACTCCAAACTTGATATACTTACATAGGTATATATTTTATTTAATTGTGGTTATGATTTAATCTCATCTATAGACTCTTAATGCCTTTCTAGAAAACTAAAAACAAAGGGTTCAGCTTGTTTTATTAAGCAGATATTTTTTCGCTTATTTTCAATGACTACCAATAGTTTCAATTAATTATTGGTATATATTGGAAAATTTTGTTAAAATATAAATACCAGAAAATGAGCGTATTTAGATAACAATTATCAAACATCATTTGACCATTTTATCCTAAATGCCCCTACAAATATACAATTAAACCACGTAGAGAGAATAATTATGTACTCGTATGTAAACAGTTGGAAATAATTTGGAATTGGAGATGCAGCCTATATCTACCACAGGATATCTTGTGTTGTGTTACGGCTGTAGTTTTGTCAGTAATCGGACAGCCAAAAGTCAATAAACTAAAATTAGAAAAATTGTCATGATCAGTTCATTTATAAATACCTATTATGTTACTTATAATCGTTATGAATTTCTTGACTAAAGACTTCAAATTTAGCTAGGTACATTAAAAAGGGTGTAGGTAAATTTTCACTTATTTTAGAGCAAATCAGTAAAGCTTATGAGAAAGCAACAATTGTGAAAAAATTTAAATAGTACATATATTAATTTTAATTAAGAAATTTCAAAATATTATGAAAAATCACTACCAAAGCAATTTAAAATTTTGTTGATTTTCAATAAACAAATACCTTGGAGCGACTTATTATTGTAATATTATTTTTAAGTCACTATAGTTTTAATTTTAATCCTAATTAGTAGTCTTCAAATATTTATAGTTAACACTTTAAGGGAGGAGTTCACGCCACAAACGGCTAATAAACTAATTTTTTTCGAATTTCATTTTTTGCTTTTATTTGGTCTGGGGTTCTTTACAAACAAGGTGATATATAAAACATGGTCAAATTTTTTTTTTTCAAGTAGAAAAATATTTATTTGTGAACCGCTGCACGGCCAAGTTGCTGCTCCTTTGCATACAACTCTGCCCCCCTCGCGATTTGATCAGTAATATTTAGTTTTGGTGTGTACATGAGTTATAGTATGCACTGAGATAATGTTCTTTTATTTGTATGCCTTTGTAGACGTTTTAATAAACAGTGAGTAAAACGCTTCTTTTGTTATTTTTTTTAGGTTTTTTACCGTTTCCCTAAAGTTGTGTTTTTTTCGACAAGGAAAATCATATCTCAAGTTCTAGAAAAGATAGAGACTTAATTTTTTTTATTTTGTTCATAAACATATTGCGCATAAAGTGGAGTATGCTTTTTCCATTTGAACAATTGTAACTATTTTTAAACATTTTTTTTTAAATAAAAAATTGGGTTTTATAATTTTTAAAAGTTTGGGATTACAATTTTATAGTTAATTTTTAAAATTACCTGAAACCCATACTCAGCTTTATCGACAGATCCTTTAGGAATAAAATAATGAAAAAATATTTAAAAAATATTCATTACTTTTTGAGATATGGCGTTCCTTGTAAACGTTTAAAAACTTGTGAAAAAGGGCCCCCACCCCCCACATGGAAGAGTAATAAATGTTTCAAAAACAAAATTTTCTATTTGAAACCCTCCCTAATTTGAAAAAAAATTTCAACAAGCAAAATAATCATAAATAAAAAAGTTGATTTTTTATTTGAACTCCCTCCTTAAAAAACTCTATTTTCCCGATGCTTCTACCATAACATTTAACTAACTATTTAATAAAATTTACATGTTTTCTTTTCTTCTACATACATAAAAAATTTTGTTTAAAAGTTTAAGATTCTGTATTAAATAATATTAAGAATGTAAAGGTATGAGAGCCCCAGGACAACGAATTGTTGAAAATTATTGAAAATTTTAAACCTATTTATAGTAAATACTAAATATAATTATTCTCTTCCAGTATTCAAAAAAAATCAATATAAAAGAATTATATTACAACCAAACAAAATTTAAGCCAATATAGATTGCGGTCAAAACCTATTAGAAGCAGGTCTTTTGAAGGTTTCATAATATACTCTTTGACATTATAAATTTAACATAAAAAATTGTATTGAAGCTATTAAAAGCTTCTACATTTAATATGAAACTAAGACAAAACAAGACCAAGTTTTTCATTTTTATCTTCATGAAGAATCCGCGCTTAGAAAATGTCAATAAACTTTAGTCAATCCAACATATTCGTCAGTAATGAATTTCGATCAATCTAATGAGCTGAACTGATCAACTATTTCTTTCTGATTAGCGTAAATAGAACAAGACGATACGATCGTTTTGAAATCGAGAATTACAGTTTATTTGAAGAATATAATTTATTCGTCAGGAAAAGTATTTTTTACCCGCATATGCTATACGTATTTCACCAAACCCATAAATAACAACTGATAGTACGGAACACTATTTGCGCAAGTACAACTTGCACCCGACGACTTGTTTATAAAATTTTATAATGAACATAAAAACCGATTATTATTTATTATTAAATAACGGTATAAAATTAATAAAGAGATTCATATACACAATATATACTTTTATTTGTATCAAATTAATATTAATTTGTTAGTTTATACACTACCGTTAAAAAGTTTGGAAGCAACAACAGAGCTTTTATTGTTATTAATCACGTACCTATATATTCTACAGATGTTACAGCACAGATGTATTCGATATTTTAAGGCAAATTTATTATTTTAATTTATACGAAAAAAAATCATGAATGACTAATTTTGTCACTTCTAAAGATCAGGGCCGACCTGAGGGGTGTGCGACGTATGCAGCCGCACATTCGAGCCTTTTGGAAGGGCATAAAATTGGCCAATTTTGGTAAAAAAATAAGTTTTGCAAATTTTTAAAAATTGATTTAAATATTGGGCGTAAATATTTAAACTAAAAGGAACTTTGTCTCAAAACTATTACAGTTGAATTTCAAGGTAATAAAACCGATTATCTGCCCCAATGAGTTATGAAATACAGTAGTCCAAGCGCTTGACCAAGGTCCAAGGTCAGTAGAGCAGTCGTCTGCCGTTGTGGGTGGACGCGGGAACAAGACGTTAGAGTTAGGAACAGACTTTTGCACCACTGTGCCACCCGCATCTCGCCTCGCGCAGGTGCCGAGCGGTTAAGGAGGTGCATAAAATGCCCCGGTAGGGGCATAAAATGTGAATCTTGCACACTTGCAATTTTTGTCTTAGGCCGGCCCTGCTAAAGATCGAACGAGTTATGTATTTATTATGGATATATAAGGTATATTGTACACATGTAGATAACTGAGAGTAAGGGTGTTGTGGGTGATATGCTATTGCTTTAAACCAAAATGTCCGCTACAAAAGAAAGTTTGAGTAGTTTAATTCATTCATACATAATTACTTCTACTAATGTAAAATACTTTGAATTATTTTATAATATTATGTTAGATTCGCTACCAATAAAACATGAGAATAACCTACATCGTCTTCTAGTTCTTTTTACTAGCAATTTAAAAAATGTAACTCTTGCAAAAACAATGTTTTGTTTTAAATTTAATTATTGATCTTTTTTAAGAAAAAGAAGACTGTGACATTGTGTTAATAAATCATATACATAAATAGATAATTTTTAATTTTAGGTTTTAACGAATTTCCAAAACTGGAAGTTCAGCTCTTACGCCTCTGTTCTCATGGCGCAACCTGAGGCCGAGCCCGAGACTATAATAGAAATATGTTTTGAGGTTCCTAGAATACCAAAATGATATTCACTAAAATTTATATATATATATATATATATATATATATATATATATATATATATATATATATATATATCAGCGTGATAACTCTCGAACAAAACGTTTAATGCTTATGAAATTTTGTGTGCGAATTCGATTTCCCAAATCGTTGGATGAGTTCATTAGCCAGACACATCAGATGCCCAGAAGTAGGTTTTTCGGACATTTTTTATCAACAAAATGAGTTTTTTGCCAGAATTAAGCAATTTTTTAAAATTTTTTTACATCAATAGAAAGTAAGAGGCAATATGCGTAAAAAATGTTTTTAGACCATTTATTTACTTTTTGAGAAAAATTAAAAACTATGTTGGAAGAAATCATTTTCCATTACACTCACACTCACAGTTAAATTACTTCTGTCTCATGTTTTGCAATGCTACATTCGAAAAAAAGGCTTCATAAGTGCCGTGTCATGATTTTTATAATCCAATTTAACGATTCAGCTATATTTTATTTCTCTCAGTTAAATAAGTTTTTATAATATATCTGTTCCATTTTCTTTTTTTTTTTTTTTGATAAAAATTATCAAGAAAATTTGTTTTATGTTAGAGGCGATAGATGATGTTACCACGAAATTAAAACTATTAACATTTTGGTACAATTGCATAAAAATTACGTTAAACCACATTGAAACAATAACACTTTTAACGTAAATTTATACGCATTTGAATATACTCTTAATAATTTTGTACAATGTATGTACAATATATTCAATTTTAATACTATTGCACATCAATTTTTTTGTCAACAAAAAAAGAAATTTTAATTTTGACACAATTGTATCAGTTCTATCATAATTTCGTTTTGAAAATATTAACAAATTTTAAGGCGAATCATTTAAAAAGAGTTAAATTAATAAAGGCGAACATTTTTATATTTTAACAGATGTGTATTGAAAATTTTAGTTTTTTGAAAAAATTTAACAAATTTTTTAAATACTTACAACAACTGTATTTGAAAGGTAATTCACTGGTAAATTTTTTTTTATTTCTTTAAGTAATTTATTATTACATTTTCTTTTAGAACTTTAATTTCCACGGAAGAAAATCTTGGTCGTTTAATACACATTTTTAAAATATCCTTTTGAATTTTATAACTAAATAATAACAAATAAGACGGCGGCGCAAAAACGACTAATTATAATGGCATGTAAAAAAATTTTGAAAGGACCACAACGTTTTTATCACAGTTTAATTAAGAATGCACGAAAAATATTATATTCAAAAATAGTTTTCACTTTCAAACTGTACAAATTTATAAAGTTATAATTCAATTATTTCACTGGAAAATTTGTGGAAAATTTTTTTAGCATAAAGACTCTTTCTAATGTAACTTACAATTAGTTTTAATTTATTTTGAGTTATATTTTATTTAATTATTATAAAATTTTGTATTACAAAACTCTATTTGAATAAAATTAATACTTATTGTTAGATAAATAAAGCATTCTATCTGACTGTATTTTAATTATTAAAAAAAATAACAAGAATTCGAACAATGTTGTAGAACACTAAAAAATAAACGACACCTGTTTTTTATCTGCGGAAAAACGATGTGAAGAGATGAATTCAAAAATTAGGATAAAAATTTAATTTTTCAAATATCTGGAAGAAACAGAGCCATGATACACAACTTGTTCAAATTATATTAACAAGGGTGGTTGGGTGCTACAATTTGGGGATTAATTTTGGGAAAAGGGAATGAAAATTGAAAAGAATTTAAATTTTGTTTGCAGATTTCAAATCTACGTAAAAAATATAACTGAATTGTTTTTTCTCAATTTTCTAGTTTTAAGTCTAGGGGTAGTTAATTTGGGAGTAATTGTGTCGACATTTTAATGTAAAATATCGTAAATTTAACCGTTTTCAAAAAACGTTTCGATTTTAACAATGAAAAAATTTAAAAAAAGTGTTTTAGTATTGTCAGAACTGTCAAAAAGAGACTGAAATATTTTTAGATCTTTATATATAATAAAAATGTTGAGATGTTAAGTGCTTGGTAGATTTATACGTTTTTTGATAGATTTTTGTAGTAAGAGAACTTTTTGTGGTGATATCTATGACTAGGGTTCCAATCTTTTTTTTATGAAAATAAACTATTTTTAAAATTTTGTGCAAAAAAAAAGGTACAATTAACTAAAAAAAAGTACGCGTTCCCACTTTTTTGTATTTTGTAGTACAAGAAAATGTTTATGAATTCGTCATATCTGTCATTGCAACTCATTTAAGATATTTATTGTTAGTGACATTTGAATTATTTTCCTAACTAATAAATTGAATTCTGTAGACTAATGTTTTTGTAGATAAAAAAAAATAATGCTAGGTGGCGTCTGTATTAGACAAAAGTCTGAGAAATGGACGTAGAATATCACTGTTATTAATTATTATGTCTTGTATTTTTTTTTTTGAAAAATTAAGTTTTAAACTAAAATTAGTTAATAAGAGGAAATTCGCTATGTTATGCAGATGCTGGGACAGGGGTATTTTAAAATCTTATACAGATAATACAGAAAAATAATTAAATTAGTTGTTTTTAATCATTTAAAAAATTTATCATAATTTAGTCATTTAGTCGAGGGTAAAATAGTCGACTAAATAATGAGTAAATTTAAATGAAATTAGACGACGAAACCGACTAACTGATTAGTCATCCGACTTCACTGGCATAGGTAAAGCCTGACGCACACGATGATTGTTTTCGTGCTAGTTTACTTGCAGGATTTTCTTAAAGGGTACTGTGCATGGTATGTTGCTTGTAGATAAGCAGGAAGCACTGCTAGTTTGGCTTCACACGAAGCTCGTTATGTTGCTTGTAGTTTAACAGGGTGCGCTGCTAGTTTAAATTTATTAATTGTCATTAACATGGAAACGATTATTCAGGTTATTTTTCGTAGACAAATTGCTGTTAAAGAATTGCTGTTGCTATATTTTTAATGACATACCTATATTAAGAAATAAAAGGAAAAAAAAGAAAACTAATTTTATTTAGTTCACTTAGTCCAGAAGGAATCGGCGCATGAGCACCGAAAACTATTCCACCTCAATTTTTTTATGCGATCCTCTTCAAATTGCTCTACTAATGATATAAATGCATGTTGCAATGGGGCAACCCCGGGCCATATTGTTTAAACCGAAATTGTTTAAACAATTGCAAGGAATTGTTATTTTTCAACCGGACAATTTTTTTTTTATATTCTTTATTGAAATACAAATAAAAAAGGTCCTATGACTTTTCACGATAAAGTTAATATTTTTAGAGATATGAATTTTTAAAGGTTCGAAGAATCTCAAATTTGGGTACTTTTGACCGATGAAAAATATATTAAAAAAAAAAAAGAAAGAAATGAATAAATAATATTTTTTACATTCTTCAAAAAATCTCGAGCCTTTAAAAATTCATATCTCTAAAAATATTAACTTTATCGTGAAAAGTCATAGGACTTTTTCATTTGTATTTTAATAAAGAATATAAAAAAAATTTGTCCAGTTGAAAAAATACTTAAAGGTAAACGACGCATACTTGTGCGCGCGCAAAATTAACAATTAAAAAACAGGTATAAACAATGAAATTTTTTTAAATCTCTATTAAGAATATTGAATAAAAAATTTTAAAAAAAATATTTATATTTTTTTTTAACATATTTTTCATAAGTCAAAATTACCCAAATTTGAGATTTTTCGAACCTTTAAAAATTCATATCTCTAAAAATATTAACTTTATCGTGAAAAATCATAGGACTTTTTTTATTTGTATTTCAATAAAGAAAATATGCAACATGCATTTATATCATCAGTAGGGCATTTGAAGAGGATCGCATAAAATAATTGAGGTGGAATAGTTTTCGGTACTCATGCGCCAGTTCCTCCTGGACTAACTACAGATGTATCTACACAGTATTATTAGTTTGACAGTTTGTATCGTTCGTATGTAATTGCACCATTAAATATATAAAATAATTGCCCAATAGTTGACAGTTGACATGTACACCATGTACGCGATGTATACCATGTACGTATAATTAATACTGTTTATTTTAAGACCACGTGACAAAATTCTGTTTGATGGTTGGCTCAACGTTTAAACTCTAGCAGGTAACCTAGCATGAAAAATAATAAAAAATAGCACGTGATCTATCACCAAAATCAAGCAAGCTCGCATGCAGCAGAGCCATCAGTGACATCACTATCTAGCAGCGTAGCAAGCAGAACTGCCATCAAAACTCCAATGACTCCAATGACGCTGTGATAAATCACAGCGATTTATCACAAAAACAAGCATCGTGTGCGGCAGGCTTAACAGTTCTCTCGGCAAAATTGTTTCTCTAAAATTTGAAAATTTTTCAACAGATTCACTAAACCAAAATCGTAGTAGTATAAATACTCAAATTCATCCGGTAATACATAAAAAACATTTTAACATTAATCATTAATAAATTAAAATCGGAATACAATTAATAAAACTTCAAATTTTGTTCATTTTATCAAACACGTACCGGATCCATAATTCTGTGGCCACAAGCCAAAGTATCTTAAGTCAATTTAAGTAAAAAAACAGATTTCTATTTATTATTGCATACTGTTCATTAGAACTTCACGTAATAATGCCAAGTTGATCTACGTTTTACTCAACTTAAATAGGAAAAAATTTACAACAGGAAAACGGTAGTCTAAGTTATTTTTTATAGGCCCTATCAAACGTAAAAACTCGGCTTCTGCAAAATAAACATTTTAGACTTAAGATACTTTGGCTTGTGGCCACAGAATTATAACTTTTTTTTAGAAAATTTTCATTTCAGATGTGAATTTTCCAATAAAAACACATTCTGTAAGCACGCACATTTTCACTAAATTAATTTCATGTAATTTCTGATACAATGTAGGCATTTGTTATGCGAATTCCAACGATTTTAATTTCGTCAGAATTCTCACGATCAAAATGATTTAAATTCTGTAGTATACATTAAATTTTAATTCACACCGATTATGCCGATTATTTTCATGAAAGGGGAATAATGATGTGTGCTCTCCAACAAAAACATAAAGTTGTAAAACACTGTAAGAAAGTGGACATTTCTTTAAAAACATCAGATAATGTACATTAAAGAGGTAAACAGATGTAAACAGTTATTTCCAAATTTTCTAATGATACTGTACAAACTATTAAGAAAATATTATATATGCATATTTAGAACATATTTTAATTATAAATTATGTTAAATTCTATTATTTAAAATAACTTCTATATTAAAATAATTATTCCAAAGTAATTAAAAAATGTAAATATTAACCTTTTTGGTATAAATAAGTAGTATCTGCACGTACGTAAGTAATACTGAATTTTACAAAGGTGGTTTTTTTTAAACACAAAACAGTTATCTGTAGAAATATTATCTAATTTGAGAACCAGATACCTACTCACATTTGAATAGTTTACAAGATCAAATCTATTAAGTCCGTAAAAATACATATCTTTAAAAATTGAATTATTGGTTGAAATAAATTCAATTTTTAAGTTCAATTTTTAGTCATTAATGATGTGAATACTTTATGAAAGGAAATATGTTATAATAATTATAAAAATACCCCCATTTTTAATAAATTTTTAATTTCTAATGAGTTAACTCATTAAAGAATCATGGACTCTGTGTTTCACTTTTTTTACTAGGCGCTAAGCTTAATAATTATCATTTTTACAAAATTTATAAAAATGAACTAACAAAGATGCTATTGAAGCGAATGCTACAAGGTCGCCAGTAAATAATATGTTTGCTTTCGCTATAATAGTTTAAGATTATTGTAGGCACATTTAAATGGAGTTAAAAGTTAAATAAACAATTAACTCTTAATTTATTCTGCTTACTAAATAAATCACACCTGAAAATTTAAATCAATTTTTATTTGCCAACTAACCTTGACTTTTTACTTAATAATATAAAATTTATGAACAAAAAAATTTCAATTATGTGTGTAATCTTTAACGCAAAATTTGAATTGCCAAACTGGCGCACCATGCATATGATGGTGGCAATGTGTGGCGAAATAGAAAAATGTACCTATATATTTATTATGTGATTATTGTTCAACTATTGTTAGCATTTATGTAGGAAGATAAAATTTTTAATTTAACTTTACATACTATATTATACTCATATTACAAATATACATAAGTAACTTATTTATCATAATCCAGAGACAATAATTAAAAACAGATCACAATTTTCGTGAAGCCACTCCAATAAAATAATTTTTTCATCAATTAGTAATCTTTGCGACAATAAAATATCAACCTTTATAAAGCAAAAAAGTAAGAGAAATTTCTCCCATGCACGAAAAAACATTAAATCATGGATATATTTTGTAGATACCCACGGCCATTTGCACCCTAGCCAAAAACCAACTCCTTGTTAAAATTTAAAGAAAAAATTAGGATGCTATTTAAACTGTCCAGAATAATATTACATATACTATATAACATCAGCAGGGCAGAATTTACCCTAAGTGCCGTCCGGGGCACTGTAAAAA
Organism: Brachynemurus nebulosus; assembly: GCA_035578155.1. Lineage (NCBI taxonomy): Eukaryota > Metazoa > Arthropoda > Insecta > Neuroptera > Myrmeleontidae > Brachynemurus > Brachynemurus nebulosus. The sequence continues at coordinate 526,620 of JAPWDM010000024.1, forward strand.
ATGCCGCCTCTGACAAAAATTAAAAAAAAAAATTCTATCAAAAAATAAGTGACGAGCAAAAAAAAATAGTTCCCATTTCTTATTTTCCTATCAGAAAAAAAGAGACGAACAAAAAAAAAAACAACTCCCATTACTTATTTCCCTATTAGAAAATAAGTGATTACCAAAATTTTGCCGCCCGGGGCCAGTATCCCGCATGCCTCTAGTGTAAATCCGGCACTGAGCATCAGGTATACTATGAATAAAGGAGGGGTATCGATAAGCTAAGAAAATTGACTCCAATATACCAAAAAATTTACCTACATATATTTTTTTTTTATATTTCTGATTATTTTAGTAAAATACAGGATCCTAACTTAATGCTACAATAAATAATTTAAAAGTAACTACGTTTTCTTCACGAAAGTCGTCAAAATGGCTTTTTTTGAGAAATTGTCCTCTTTTAGCGAATTTTCGAATCGAAAAATCAGCTATTACAGTCACTGTCATGATGCGACTTGAGTCTGGGACTACTTATGACAGAAATTTGTTTTGAGGTCCCTAGAAACCGAAAATAATATTCACTAAAATTTATATATAGAAACTGAAAATAATATTCACTAAATCTCGACTTTTTATGGGTAGGTTTAGAAAAACAAGTTTGCTTGTGCACTCTCTCTTAATTTGTTTTAAATAAAATCACCTATACTCATATATGTAATACTACTATATAGCTGATCGTATAAAGAAATAGGCGAAATCACTACAGTACCGACGATCTGTTTGTTTCACTTCAGCAGTAAGTACATAGTACCTTATGCGCATATGTAAGATTCAAATTATTAAATATGTGAATATTCATTGGATACATGCAATTTGACAGAACCGTCGCACTTGCGCACAATAGGCTACGTCCCTCATTCTGTTTCACTCTTACCGTGACCCTGCCACTTATAGACATTAGCCATATAGAAGTATTACATATATGCCTATACTAAAATTAGTAAAATTTTAATAATACAAAAACGAAAAATACATAAATACGATATTTAAACATAATTATTTATTTATTATCAAAGCTTTATCGAATCAATAATGGTAAAAAATGAAACAAAATTTATATAACAATTTTATCATTATTACTTAATTACATAACTATATTTTAATTACAAATTACCTTTTTTAATTTTTTAGCATGCAAATAAAAATTTCCAATTAATGCAAACTGCTTCATTGAGCAACGGATAAAAAGAAATTTTATTTTAAGGAAATTAATTTTAAATTTAAAACAATTATTTGGTGAATAAATACAAAGTCTAATATAAACTTTAATATATGAACGTTAAATTTTAATTCAATCAGATGCGGCGCAAAGGGTGAGCGAAGTGAGCGACCGCTCTGTGTCTCGCGCGCTTTAAGCCCTCGCGGTGGAGCCTCGCATGTGTCAGCTAATTTTTAGGGAGAAATTTTTAAAAATATCAGAGAAAGAGGTCTCGCAAAATATATTTTGGAAGAAATTTTTGTACGTACAAGAAAGCTGGTAAAACTTGATTAAAGTGGTTATTGAGAGATTTTTTTCTTTTGCTCGTCAGCTAATTTCTAGGGATAAATTTTTTGAAATATCAAATAAGGATGCCTCGCAAAAGTCATCTTGCCCACTTCCCATTTTAGTCTTGCGCTGCATCTGATCCCAACTGTACGGAAACAACTTCCTTAATCTAAAATTACATATAAAATTTAAAAAAAAATAAAATAAAATAAAATAAAAATAACGTTAATACATTATAATTAAAACTTTTAATGAAAATCCGTAACATGATGTTTTAAGACCAACGCAATATAACGATACCACAAAAAGCAATTTTAAAATAATACAATACCCAATAAAGGTCCCGAGCAATAATAGTCCTAAAAACAAAAACTATATAAAAATCATCATAATTATGTACGTATGAAACGACAAAGTGTAAAATGACGTAGGTATCGCGTACATTATGAAAATAGATTTTAAAAATAAAAAACATAATGACTTCTGTGTATACTAAAATTATTAGTATTACAATTTATTTATAAATTGTAAATACATAGGTAGGTTGAAAAAGAAGTTTGATAAGGGAGAATTTGACTAATTTTGGGAAACTATTGGAAAACGTTCATTAGCTTCAACTACGTCACATTCTCTAGATAACAACAGGTGTCATGTAACTAAGAAAAAAAACTGTTTATTTTTCTTATAGGGTAAAAGACCCCATTGTCGATCGGGGTTATAAGTCCGATCAGTTTTGACATTTATATCTTAATGAAGTTATTTCTGAAAGAAACCTTTGATAAAAAAAATTATTATTAATAGAATGATTATTTTTCAATTTAAATTCACCTCACATTTAATGCCTCCTCACTTAATTTAAGAAATACATATATATATATCGAAAAATTTTTGTTGAATTCGTGAATTTTTAGTATGATGGATGATCATTATTCAAAACACATGAGTTATAAATTGTAACATTTTTCACCGAATTTTTAAAGTTATTAGCATAATAAAAGTATACAAATAATTGTTATTAGTCCACTTAAGAGATTAGGATACCTAAATTAAATTTTATATGCGTTAAATATTATTTGTATGACTGATTCTTCTTGGGATCTGAGTTTTACAGTTAGGTACCGCATTTTGAGAATTATATATTGCATACCTATTTTATAAACATTTTTAATTAATTTTTGGGTTTAAAACACTTAACTAACCGTTTTTATAATTTTACTTTAATATTTTATTTATTTCAGAACGTAAAATCAATTGAAAAATAATTAATATTGAATTAAAACTTCCAAATTGTTATTTATATAGGTATTTTCAAATAAAAACGTCAAACATAATATGTATGATATGTATGTATTACATCTGAAACGACACATACAGATACAATATAAACTAAATTTAACTGTTTAAAAATTCACAATGGTTAACGGCTAAGTCAGATCTTATACAATGTTTTTTTAAAAGATCAGCAGAGAGCGAAACGAAATTGTGATTTTAATGGTTTATTTTATCGAATATTTAAACCGTTCTTGGCTTTTGCTTTGACGTTCTATGTTTCACTAGATGTCACTCTACGATAATACTCTATGACATATAGCCTCACCTAGTAGTGGATAGAGTGTCAAAGTGACTGGAAGAGAATGGTTCAAATATTCGCTAGTAGAAGGTACGTCATGTACATTAATGCGCGATTTTTCATAGGGGTCAGTGTATTGATCTTTCAAAGGAGGTTAATATTTTCTGTCCGCTTTATCATAGACGTCAACAAATTATAAAACAAAAACATTAATAAATCAAAATTTTTGGGTTATATTTTCTTAAAAACATATCCATTGGATTAAAAAAACTTGGTTTCATACTTATTAAGAAAAAAAAATGGGTGTTTTGTTTATTTTTTTTATTTTTTTAAGCTAATTTAATGATACAGCTAAAAATAGTGATCGGTCATCGGGTCTCTTACCCTAACTAGGAAAAAAAAATTGCTGATTTTAAAAAGAATTAATTAAATTCAAATTAATTTCCATAGTTATGTTTGCTAACCGAATTTACGTAGCGACCCTAGTGGCGATAGTGTTGAAATATAAGAGAAAGCAACGTCACAGCCCATTTCTGCTGACGTAATTTATAGCTGAAAAATATTATTTTTTTTAAATTAAATGATAGTTAGGATAAATTAACATAATAAATTGCTGTCTTTTATTATCAATTTTCATTAAAATTTGTTTTTATTGTTTATTTTTGATACTGTCAAATACCCCATTTATTGTAAAGTTACAATTAACTAAATTATGTAACTACATGTCAAAATTTTTTTTTTTTTATTTAAAAAATGTTAACGTATTAACACTTTTTAAAAAGATAAATAAATAAATATCCGGGTCATTAAACCGAAAAAATTCATCCCCTATAAATTTCAACCTCTTTTTAGAAATAAAAAAGGGAAAAAATTTTTTTTCTTTTTACTATACCAATATAATTTTAGATTTAATAACAAAAAATTATTTTTTTCAAACCCCGTTTGATTTTCAACTTTCAGATCACCGCTGAAGCTCTGTGTTGTGATCCGAAAAAGATGTTTGTTTTTTTTAAAAAAAAAAATATCAACTTTAACACCACTATAAAATACACCGTTCATCGTCCTCGGGAAAAGGGAAAATAATTAATTTTTTTATACTTAAAAGAATATATAATAATGTGCAAAATGGAAATTAAATTCCATTCCAATTCAATGAAAAAATAAAAAAATATAAATGTATTTTATTAGCTTCTAACTCTGAAAAACGCCATAATTTATAAAAATACAAACTATAAAAATTTTTACCAATGGCAACGCTCCCATCATTACTAGTTTATTTCAAATAGATTGACTACTATTACTATTGAATTTACATAAGAAAAATGGTCAAGTTATTTGAAGTGAACTCGTTATGAACAATATGAACAAAGTTCTTATAGATATGAAAAAAAAATATTAGGTCTAGTGCTTACAGACTAACTTATTATAGTAGCTCTAGCAGTTATTGAAAACGTGACATTAAAAATTTAAACATATATTACATGTCCTGTCCAATGTCCGTATCTTACCCCATCACTAGCATTTTAAAATTATTGAAAGTGATATTAGCTAATAATCCTAATAAAATAATAATTAACAGGCAAAGAAGCAACTTACAACAAGAAAAAAAATTAATTAATATATAAATAACCAAAGACTACATTCAGTTTTAACTAGGTAACCATAGTCTTTACTTACCAGATTCTATTCTATCATCCATGTCAATTTAAAATAGATTAAACAGCATAATAGATACTCAATATGCCCAATATTTAAATTATGTTAACATAATATTAAAACACAATGGAATTTAAACTAACCGTTTATTTATATGTATTCGCCTTTACACAAATCATCATGGCAAGGCGCTGGGGAAAACAAATTAACAGAATTCATATCTTTTTATATGAGTTTTACTACTTCATAAATCTACCACAATAATTACGGCAATGTTTTCTGTAATAACTGTGACGATGAAAAAGGATAAAAAAAAAAAACTAACTACTTTTCGTTAAATTTGTTCTTATTTATTGAAGAAACAGTTTCAGAAAGAAAATATTAAAATGAAAAAATCTCAAACACGAATTAACCCTAAAAAAAGCACTTTTCGCAAATTAGAAACTTTGCAATTAAAAATTACCTGAGAAAAATATTACTTTTAATATAACTTACCTGTAACAACAGAAAGAAAATTTGATTTTAAGTGGATTTTCAAAATTATGGTAAAGTAAATTGTAAGGAATTTTTTACAGTTTTATATAAATTGAAAAAGGTTATTAAGGTGGTTACGTCCTAGGGAATAAAAAAAGTATTAAATCTCAAAAAATTCTACCAATTATTATCGGAAATTAAAACTAATTAATTGTGAAACTTTTGTTTTCGAAATCTTTTTCCTTTCCTTTACTTTCTTTGAAGTTTTCTTTTTTTAGATTTTTTAAATTTTCAATTTTTCTTTTAATTTGAAATTACTTAAGAAAACTCACTTTATAATTTAAAATTGGATTCAAAAAAAAAAAAAAAATGATAGTACAAAAAAAATAACCGTCCAATTAATATCACAGCCACACACAAAAAAAAAACTTTCTGACCTGGAGGTCTCACTATATGTACTATATGTTTTTGGGGTCGCTGAATCCGAATTTGGGGTCAGTTTCATTCCAGTACATCTGGGTTCGGCCATAACCTCAAAAAATACCCTCAAAATTAACAAATATAGCAATTTTGAGGGTGTTTTTGAGGTTATGGCCGAACCCAGATGTACTGGAATGAAACTGACTCCAAATTCGGATTCAGCGACCCCAAAAACATATAGTACATATAGTGAGACCTCCAGGTTAGAAAATTTTTTTTTTTTGTGTTGTGCACGGCCACACAACAAAAAAAAATTTTCTGACCTGGAGGTCTCACTATATGTACTATATGTTTTTGGGGTCGCTGAATCCGAATTTGGGGTCAGTTTCATTCCAGTACATCTGGGTTCGGCCATAACCTCAAAAAATACCCTCAAAATTAACAAATATAGCAATTTTGAGGGTGTTTTTTGAGGTTATGGCTGAACCCAGATGTACTGGAATGAAACTGACCCCAAATTCGGATTCAGCGACCCCAAAAACATATAGTACATATAGTGAGACCTCCAGGTCAGAAAGTTTTTTTTTTTTTTGTGTGGCTGTGTATTTAGTATGGCTGACAAATTTCAATATATATTTCTCAGTTTTTAAAAATAAATTAGTAACTGTATATCAGAATTTGTTAATCTTATTCTTTAAGTATTCCGATAAGGCCATAATAAGGCATTTTCGGCATAATAAGGCATTAACTATGCCGAAATATATTTGGGCAAAAATAAATAATTTTATGCCAGATTTATGGAATTTTAATTCGTTCCCGTAGATTCTGTTTCTGAAGTGTTGGGTTGATTAAAATTGAAATTAATACAAAATTGTGAAAACATTTTTATTTTTTAAATAGAACATTATACCCTCAATTTTCGATAGCTTTTCTTGTAGCATTCTATTTTTTGGATGCAAAATTTCTATTTCTATTATCAAAATTTTAAAAGACCTTGACTAACAATTATAATTACAACTATGATTTTACCCAAAATTGTTAATTTTCATTTTTCAATAACGATTCAAATTACTGAAAACACACTATTACTTGAAAATGACATCACAATTTGTAAACAAATGTATCGATTTTGATAATTTACATCGGCGAAGTGAATTTACGTTTTATTTTCAAAATTTCTATTAACTTGAATATACATATATTATTGATATGTGTCCAGAATTTAAATAAATACTTAACTATACTATACTAATACTAATACTAACACAACACGTCTCAGAACGTCAGCAATTCCATATAAAGTGTATTAGCTGTCAAAACAGTGTACCAGTTGGACATTTTGTCATTATAGGTTATGACCATGTCCCTGTCACTCTTCATTTAGTCTATTATAAAAAAATGGACCGTTTTTTGACGTCGCTGTAACTAATATACCAGATGGCGTTGATTTACTAGGGGATAAAATTAGAGTCGAGACATGAGGTTTAATAGTTCGCTATTTTTCATCTAAAATAAATTGGAAATAAATTAAATATTTAAAAAAATACTTTAATTCAACCTAGAAAGATTAATTAAATTAAAAAAATTTAATTCTTCGTTAACACATAACTTGGTGACGATACTTTTGTACTCAATCATATGATAATTAATTTTGACATCTATTTGATGAAAAATGCTCACATGTCCCAACTCTATTTAGTATACCCCCTATACCATTAGCGCCACGTAGCAAACGTAGCAAACTGTGACATGAAAAGGTCCGTCCTTGAAAACAAGTGGCAGGGACATGGTTATGACCATCATGGTGTTAATTTTACTTTGACATTTTATTTATATAATCAAAGTTTTTAAGTTATAAAGATTGACATTAACGTTTATTTGTCTTCAAACTGTGACGTCATTACAATAAGCTATTTCTCGCGGCAATTTCTTCAATTAAAATTGTACAAATTAAATTACATTCATTAAATATAAAAGAAATCATAAAAGACTGATATGCAAAAACAAGGCTTTTATAACCGCCATGCATCTACAGACAAGTAGACATGCGACAAGCACGACTTCAGTTTTTACGGAAGCTCACAAATTATAGTTAGCATTCGCATTCACATTCGCGAATATCAAAATCCTGACATTCGTTGCATCTCTATTTGAGATACGATAAACTCGTTTCAATGCCCTACACGGAACTATAATGTCGACCCACAAATTCATTAATTCATTCATTTACGTCTATCGTTTTCCTATTTTATCGACGTTTTTATTTACTCACATCAAACTATATTAGTCAGGAAGATTAATAAAAATATGTGGACATGCTGGACAAAAGCACCAATTTTTTTTTTACTAACTACCCATACCCTAAGCTTCAAATTTTGGGTAGGATCCACTTAACCCTATCAGCCACATGACGACCATTTTGAAATATATAGACAAATTCTGTTTAAAATATTTTTATTGAATTTTCCCATAGGGAAATGTGCAATTTTTATGAAACTTGGTATAAACTTGAAATGTGCTACACAGCCTAAGTTAAGCCTGCAAGCAAAAAGATTGAATGATGCAAAGGGGGTTTATAGGAGCTTTTTTCCCGCCAAATTTTTTTCTCATTTTTTACAAAAATGCAAATTTAAAAATAACCAATCGATAACCATTAGCCATGGACACTGTAAAAAAACCTTCTTGACATATGCAGCTGCAATATTCTGTGCACTGCCAGTCTTTCCTTTTTTATATAAGCAGCTTCCACTACAACGATTTTTGCTATTTTACAAGTTACAAGTTCGCTGCAGGCTTTCGATGCAACAGATAATCTAATTTAATATGCAACCCATGTTTGAGTACCTTCATTAAGGGAGTGCTCTTATTTTTTGACCAAAAAAATTGCAATTTCCAATCATTTTTTTCTCAGTGATTTTATAACTAGAGGTATATTTCTTCCCTTATATTATTAGACAAACATTTAAAATTACAAATTTTTTTTTGCTTTTCCCTCATTTTTATTATAAAGGGCGTTAGAGTGGAGGTTAGGAAACTGTAACACCGATAAGTTCGGTCCAAGACATTTGAAACAAAAATTTCAAACGGTATTTTATTACAAATTGTGTTCTCCAGTGTGAAAATTAGAATAGTCAAATTTTTAAAAATTATAACTATGGCGCGCCGTTAGAAAAAATCACGTTTTAGAGCATAAAAATGCATCTACGGGAGGCGCTAAATTTTGAACAAGTGCATATTAAGCCCACGATTTTAGTTTGCATACTGGGCAATACATTAATGAATACAGTAAACCAAGATTTAGTTTCATAAGTTAATTACTTTTTGAGATATCAGTATTACAACATTAAAAAAAGTTATTTCGCGGAAACTCCGCGCGCGCAAAAGGAACACCCCCGTTAGAAATTTTCATTTAACTTTATTTTTACGTTTTCCATTAAAATTACGGAAAAAATATCGATTTACTTTTTACTTTGATACTTTGATTTATTTACTTTACAAAGCACTTTGATTTATTTAAACTGAAATTTAATACAACATAAGGCCTTTTTAAAAACATAATAACTCAGAAGTCAAATTAAGCTCAATACACAAAACTGGTATGACTTCAAAAATTGGAGTAAAAGTTTAACTTTTTTCAAATATCTCGAAAACGGTACGACAGATAAAAAGTTTGAATTAGTCATATTGCTATATTTAAAGATCTAGTTATTGATATGAAATTTTTTGAAATTACTTAAATACAGGTGGTTGTGGATTAAAATTTAGTAGTTTTTCAAAAAAAAAAAAAAGAGTAAAAAAACAAAATATATTAAAATTTTGTTTACGTAAAAATATCTAATTGACCTGTTTTTGCCTAATTTTCTAATATTAAGTCTAGGGTTGGTTAATTAGAGGATAACTGTGTCAATATAATCGTACTATTTGGGCAAATCAAGAACTTCTTCATGCAAAGTAGTTTAAGACAATTAGAATAACGTAGTATTGAAATTAGACTTATTCTATAACATATTCAAATTTCATTAGAATCGCTTTGTTAAACAATTAATAATTAAATTTTAAAAATGACGAAGTAACAAAATGTATGTGTTGAAGTAGCAGATAACATTAAAATATGTTTTTTGATTAGCTGATTTAAAATAAAAATTGTAATGAATAATTTCACACAACTTTCTGCGGACTGACGAAATACTTTCGCGGACTGGCGGTTGAGAAACACTGGTGTAGATAGTGACCGATATAGATGTACCAAAACAGCAATTTTTGAGAAAGCGAACGACGTCGCGAGCACAATTAGCAAGTATATTTACTTGTCAATAACATTACAGGTTCTTGGAGGACAATACCTAAGATGACCGCCTTGTAGATGATGAAATGGAGTGGATCCTACTCAAAACTTAAAGATTAGAACTTAGGCAGTATGTAAACCAAAATTGGTGCTTTTGTCCGGCGTGTCCACATCTAACCAATATTTTGCATTAATCTGCCTAACTATATATACTCGCACCAAACACACTAAAATAAAAATGAACGGTGACTTCATGATTTAAAATCTATTTTCAAAATAATAAAATCTTCCATTGTGTTATTTAAATGAAAATATATTTTTTAATATAATTTCAATGAAATTTACTACACTTTAATATATTATGTAATAATATTAATTATTTAAATCAAACAATAACCCGTTTCAAAAACCAACCTAACAACACAATAGCATTTTTAGGCATCATATGCTACAGAAATTTACTATTTTATAAACAGAAATCACAGATGACATAATAAAATAAAACGTTTTTAATTAATGATAAAAACAATCCACACTAAAATAAATATGTATTATTAATAAAAATAAAATAAAAATATAAGGTTACATAACTATTAAAATTAAAAACAATATAAATAATAATATACATATTATTTAAAACATTCAAACGTACGCTGGTTGCAATGGTAGCAAAATTAAAAGTTAGGCAAATTAGAATAAGTTTGTCTTTTAATACTGATAATACAAAAGAAGGTTGTTAAATTATTGATGAATCAACAAGTCTCAAATGGAATGTCTAATTTTTAATATAAAATTTTCATAATTTACAATTTAAAAAAAAAAGTCTACCAAGCTGGCTCCACATTCACACCACGAAGGCTTGTAAATAGGCACAATTTTAAATGTATCCCCAATCGGAATCGTTTGTTCCATGACAAAGCATTCACACAGCGTAAACAAGAAAGAATTCACATTTATAATGATCTTTTTTCTACATATGTACCCTATTAAGGCGTCTATTTCACGCCTGGATTTACGACTGAACTACGAAAATAATGTATAGGGCGGCGGGGGGGGGGGGGGGTGTTCTTCAGGCTAACAATAAGTACAGAGTGTGAATTTAACACATTCACTGCCATCTGCTGAATGAGAAGTGAGACATTAATTCCACGGCAAGTGTTAGATAATTGTCAAGTTTATTCATAGATGCCAAAGGCATTATTCTATGCATTGTTTATATTATACTGACACAAGTAAATAACACAAACAACATGTGTATCCATACTTTTACACCGATTTATGTATTTTCGCTGCAAGCGCTGCTGCAATATTGCAATGTGGTGTGATAATGTATGTGGATCCCAGCATTGTAACATGATTTCAAGACAAATGTGGAGCCGGCCTTATGTGTACAGTAACAATAATAATAATAATAATGATCATAATAATAATAAAATACGCAAACAATGGATAATTTATTGAAACAAATAACAAAAATTTATTCTACGTACTAGAAACGAAAAACTTTGGAAAATTATCAAAGGAAGTGGTATCAATAAGCTAAGAAAAATGACCCCAATATGACAAAAAATTTAACTATATTTTTTTTTTATATTTCTCATTATTTTAGTAAAATATAAGTCCCTAACTTAACGCTACAATAATTCAAAAGTAAAGGTGACTACGTTTTCTTCACAAAAAAAATCGACAAACTGTGGTCAAAATGGCATTTTTTGGAAAATTGCCCCTTTTTTACTATATCGAGTTTTTTTAGACTTGAGCGTATTTTTTTGCATTTTAATTTTTGTATTTTCATATTTGTTGACGTCTAAAGAACATGTAAAAAAATCATGCTAAAAAATGCGCTTATGTCTAAATTCGATATAGTAAAAAAGGGTACATTTTTCTAAAAAAAAAAAAAAAAAATCTTGATCATTATTTATCGATTTTTCTTGTGAAGAAAACGTAGTTACTTTTACTTTTAAATTGTTCTAGCGTTAAGTTGCTATCCTGTATTTTACTAAAATAATGAGAAATATAAAAAAAAATATATAGTTAAACTTTTTGTCATATTATGGTATCAATTTTCTTAGTTTACCGATACCCGTCTTTTATTGGACACCCATTTTTATTGTTCCATATTTTTGAAAATAATTACTAACTTCTCAAAATGAGAATTTATAGATTCAAGGGAAATAAAAAATAAAAAAATTTTTCCTTATTCAATCGCAATAAAGCAATAAAAGACTATTTAAGGAAAAAAAATTATAATTTTCACGTTCCAAGAAATCTTTCGCTTAATTTTGATTGCGTATTATTGAAAAGCAATTCTTTGTATAATAATTGTTAAGAAAAATATCAATGCAATGCACATAAGTAAAAACTTGAATTGACTTCTGTGATAAATAATTTATTCAAATTTTTTTAAATTAAAATTTCGTGTTTTTACATTTGCCAATATAATTAATTTTATATCATTTTCACAAAGATTAACTTATCAACTGAAACAGTAAAAAAAAAATAAAAATGTGATGTAATATTTTGTGATTTTTTCTTTTTTGGCACGCACGCAAGGATGAAAATGTTGTACTATTTTTATAATTTAAAATTTAAAATTGTTAATTTTCATTAGTTTTTACGTTACTAAATACGAGTATAATATCATAAGAGGCGAAACTGAGAGTACAAACATATACAAAAACTTATTTGATAAAGACGAAAGAATACACTTTCTGAAAGAATATTTGCGAAAACGAAAAAAGATATACAAAGAATTAAACATATAAATCAAAAACTAAGGATTAGATTCAACTTGTAAGAGAAATTTAAAAGTAAATTTGAACAAATGAACGGTAAAAACCAAAATAACTAATCCTTATTAGCATTAATCCGAACAGATTTTGGTAAGCAAGATTTTATTGCTTGCTCTTAAATGTTTCTCTTGCTTTTAAATTCACAACTGAAGGGCCAAGTGTACGAAGCAGTTATGTGGCATTTTCTCAAAAGTCGTATTTTATAAAATTTAAGGAGATCCTATGTTAAAATTTAATTTCATTACATCAAATAATTTCGTAGTAACTTCTACTATCGTAGTAATTATAAGAATGTCACATAATTCCTTCATGCATTTACCCCTTCAACTATCACATTTCATTGTAACAATTACATAAAAATATATATAAATATTATGCAAACAAATATAGCGTCGGTTCGTTTATTAATGGAGAGATTATTATTTCTTAGCCTTTTTAATTAATACTGCACACAACATTGATATGCAGAATGATTAATGTAATAAATAAGAAACATTTTATAGCAATATTTAGTACGAAATTATATTTTTCTTTAAAAACGTAAGTAAAAGAACAGTTTTAATTTTCACCGGATTGTTAATTATTTTATATTAAAATATATTAAAAATATACATAATACATATTTGTATCGTATTATCGCAAGTCAACGTTATCATCCTGTATATCTACAATTTTCACATACAAACATAAAAGAAAATCATTTCATTTCTGTCTACTCAAAATATTTTACAAAAACGAGTTGTTTTGTTTCCTTAAATGCCACCAGTAGGTGCTGATTACATTTTTCGTCATTATGTCCGTAATAGCGAATTATCTGAGGGTTGATTCAAACGGTTATAACATTGTTAAATGTGTGACTGCTCCCCCTCTGCTTTTAACTATCCAATTTCTAATTACTAGAAAACTTTTCACTTAATGTAACAAAAATAACTCTCAGTTTTGTCTCAACTCTATTGGTTTTCTTTTTAAAAAGACATTTTAATATATATCTTTATATAAGAAATTGACATCTTTTCTAAAATATAAAAATAAAAAGACATTCAAAAAATAATGTTTTTGAATTTTAACAAAATAATAATTTTAATAAAATTAATTATTAAAAATTAGCTCCCTTTTTTACATTATCAATATTAAAAGAATAAATAGTTAAAAACATTCAAAAAAAAAAAAGCAAAACATGTTAAGTTCTGATAAACAGAGGTTTAAGTCAATCGATTACCAAATACTCGCAATAAACTTAATGAATTTATTTCAAACTTAAATTATAAAAATTATAAAACAAAAATTCAAAATTAAACTAAGTTTACAAGTATATTTCATATAAACGTTTATAAAAGTTTTGTTATTATAAATTTTATATAATTTTGAAAATATCAATTTCACCGATTCTTTACAAACTAGACCGTATTCTTGTTAAAAATACCAACTGTAGTAAAAAATAAAAAGACTAGACAACATGATCAAATTAAAATCACTAAAATATTGTTCTTACGTAATATTTATTATTTCTAGTTAATTAATATTTACAGAATGTCCGTAAATAATTTTTATTATATAATAATTTCCTCCTGACATTACATGTGTTAAATTGACTAATAAAAACGCCATCTCAGTTGTCGTCGACAACTGAGATGGCGCTTTCATCGATGGAAAATATGCACATATTATGTAATTTAACGACGTGCCATCATAAGCTATTCTATTTGTGACATAACGTGAACCAACGAAAACACGTAAAACTGCGTCAGTCATTCACAGACACATGTTACTGTGTTTGAATTTTTCGTTGAAAGTTAGTTAGTTTTTATCATGTTCCGGTCACTCTCCAAAATTAACCACTTACTGCCGCCGCTGTACAATAATTCACAAGATGGCGTTGATGGTACTTGTACACTAACGCCCTTATACTGTCTAAAATAGAGGCGGGACACGAGTTTTGATAGTCTGCCATTTTTCATCAAAGATTCATCTAAAATAAATTGGAAATAAATTAAATATTTAAAAAAATCATTTAATTCAACCTAGAAAGAATGCTTAAATTAAAAATTTTTGATTGTTCACTAACACACTATTTGATGAAAAATGGTTGATATTGTCCCAACCTTATTTAGTATAGGGACTTTAACTTACAAGTATCATCAGAGCCACCCAACGGACTGTGCCAATAAAAATTCGTCGTTGCACACAAGTGGGAGGAACATGGTTTTTATTATTTTGTACATACTTTTACATTCTTTTTACTTATTTTACATGTAAAATTTATAAGGAGGCATAATTTATAAGGTTATCTACAACATATTCGCATTTGCTCAAAACGAACCACACACATGTAGCTGTACAGAGAAGGTAGATATTCCCTGCACCGTAATGATGGCACGTTATTCACTATGCAACTGATCTTATAGGTTTGCTACATACAGTCTGTTTCAGAAAAATAAAAACATACAAATTTTAACATGAGAAAAAATTGATATCAAAGTGTGCTTTTATGATCTTTATAAAGTATCCATAGTCAGGACCATTTAGGAGAGAATCGACTAGAGAAATGCTATGTATTACAAATATATTAAAAAACTGAAGCAAAAAAATTGACTGAGGGATTACTTTAATGGCGGTCAAACCATTAATTTAATGTGAATTTAATGGTTTATCTAATATTTATAAACAAGTCTCCGTGGTTACAAGTTGAACTTACTAAAATGGAGTCATGCTTCAAAATTTAATGCCTGTGGTATCTCTAGGAAACATATGTTAATATGTTTGATTTAGTATTCAGTGACTAAAATGGAGTCATGCTTCAAAATTTAATGCCAGTGGTATCTCTAGGAAACATATGTTAACACTCTGAGTCCCGAGCGCTTTAACAGTAAACTTCCCCGGAAGCCGACAATATTTTTAAACAAATTTTATGTAAACAAGTACATAAAATTAATGATTCCACAGAACACTAAATGATTCAACATGTATGTGTTATGCATACACACACATATATACAAGCATACAACACACACATACATACGTATGTGGATAAAAATATTATTGTAAATAAAAGATGAAGCCTAGATATTTTGATGAATGATTATATGATAAAACATATTATGTATATTTATATGTACGAAAAATGAAAAGTGTCCGATACGTAGCAATTAATTATTTTTATTAGAATAATGTAAAATCTTTTTTATAAATATTTTTAAGTGTTTTGTTTATTATTCTAAATATTGATCGCGGTCGGCCTCTGTGGATGTTTTGCTTGGCTTCGGATGCCGAAGCCATGGGACTGAAAGTGTTAATATGTTCGATTCAGTACTCAGTGTATGTACGTTAAGAAAGTATATCATAATCATGAATTTAAAAAATCAAAAGAGATAATCTGACGTTTCGAACTGTCAAATAATTGCAAAAAATTCAAAATAAACGAAGAATTTTTTCAACCTTCTCCCAAATTGCGTGGACTAGCTTTATAGAAGGATGGACATAATGAAACCAATATCTTCTATTTCATAGCTTTTCTTTATTAAAATTGCCAAAATATTTTCGATATGTTTAATATCATCTTCAGTGGCAGAAATTATCTAAATTTCAGATTGTC
This sequence comes from Brachynemurus nebulosus, assembly GCA_035578155.1. Lineage (NCBI taxonomy): Eukaryota > Metazoa > Arthropoda > Insecta > Neuroptera > Myrmeleontidae > Brachynemurus > Brachynemurus nebulosus. The sequence goes on from JAPWDM010000024.1 coordinate 542,937, forward strand.
ATTCTTGGATAACAACCAACCATACCAACAATCCATTAGAATAATTTAACTAGTTTTTTTGCATTTCACATGGAAATTTGTCAAGAATGACAATCTGAAATTTAGATAATTTCTGCCACTGAAGATGATATTAAACATATCGAAAATATTTTGGCAATTTTAATAAAGAAAAGCTATGAAATAGAAGATATTGGTTTCATTATGTCCATCCTTCTATAAAGCTAGTCCACGCAATTTGGGAGAAGGTTGAAAAAATTCTTCGTGAAATTTATATATCCCAAAAAAAAAATATTGTTGTAATTCAAAATAAACTTTTTTCTTGTTTCAGTGCATTTTTTTTCCCATAGTAACAAGAAAAACAAACACAATGTTCCATGCATCTAGCCCAGCGTTAACACACTGAGCACTGAATCGAACATATTAACATATGTTTCCTAGAGATACCACAGGTATTAAATTTTGAAGCATGACTCCATTTTAGTAAGCCCAACTTGTAACCATGGAGACTTGTTTATAAATATTAGATAAACCATTAAATTAATGGTTTGACCGCCATTAAAGTAATCCCATTAGTCAATTTTTTTGCTCGCATCAATTTTGTTTGCCTCAATTTCTTAATGTATTTGTAATACACAGCATTCTCTCTAGTCGATTCTCTCCTCAATGGTCAGGACCCACAGTCATAGGCGACTTGATCCCCAGGCCAAAAATAGAAAACTGCACCTTATTCTTAATATCAATACGTACAACAATCATCTTAACTGTTGACTCAATGCCATTTTGAAAGTTTATAATAGACAACTTCAGAGCAGTGACGTCTTTTTGTTTTTGATGGTCAAACATTTTTTTTTTTGTGAGTATTTTGATCGCGATGTTATTTTTATGATGACATATTTCATAAAATATGAGGATAATTTTACTTTCAATGTCTCCCAGAACAGGAAATACTTGATCCATTTGTCGAGTTCTGGGAAAATTGAAAAAATAAATGGAAACGCAGACATATTTCACGATTTAATGATGCAAGAAGGTAGAAGGGTATATTTTCTATCTAGTCATGAAAAAATATCCTGAAAAACAATATTATTTTATGAAATTTGAACGAAAATCCAAAATAGGAATCAAGTGTCTCCAGTCACCCCTATACTTAAAAAAAGTCAATATTATGGGCTAGCGACTTAACGCTAATTTTTAACAAAAAGTGATCACGAACGTTCTAGCGACTGATTTTTTTTCATCGACTCAAAATTTGAAAAGAAAAAAATCCAGTGTCACTATGAAGAGTAGGATTAATAAAAATAATAAATAATTCTATAAGTTGATATAAAAAATAAATGAACACTTTTCCTTAGAGAGATAAAAACTATTGACAATATAATATTTTTGAATGAATACGACTAAAATCAAATATTTATATGAATACTTGTCAAAGTATTTGTGTTAATGAATTTTTAATATTAACGCCGGGTTTAAGAAAAAAAAATAGTATTTGAATTTTTTATTCTATTTTAAATTTTGAGTCGATCAAAAAAAACCAGCCACCAGAACGCTCATGATCACTTTTTCATTTTTCAACCCTATTAATTTAAAATTTACTTATAACTATAGTTGGAAAAATATTCCCAGACAATTTTGATAGTTTCTTTGTCAACGTATGATTGTCTTTTTCTAATTCCAGTCAAACAAATAATTAGTGCATAGGGTACTAATTGAACATTAGGTTACGAAATAATAATAAATAATAAGTTAATAACACTATTTTATATTTTTATGTAAATTCTGTTTATTCAACAATAATTTGATTACAGAAGAATATTTCTTAAAGAAACCGAAAAAAATGACATTAATGCTATATTATAACTTAACTGTAAACATATACATAAAATAACTGAATGACTGACTGGATTCATTGCAAAATATTTAATACTATTAAAAATATAATTTTGAAAAACAAAAATCAGTGAATGTCAATATGTACTGCTTAGAATTTTCAAATTAGTTAAAATCAAACGAAAATAGTTTACTCTGAAAATAACATATTTCACTTTTCTTTACAGTATTGCATCATTTTTTTAACTTTGTGAAGATGAAATATTATTATGTCAAATATTTAAAAAACTAAATAAAAACCACTGATTCAGGACACTGGTGTAGTGTTGAAAAGTGTACGACAAGGACAAAAAGAAGGAAACCTATAAAAGTGTCTGTGAATATTTTTTCAACTTATAGCAATATTTTGTTATTTCACCCGCGGATAATTACCTTAATTGTGAATATAAAATTACACCTAACTCTTTTTTTACACGATAGATATGTTTCTTAAAAAACCGTGCAAAAAAAATTCATGTAAAAAAATTAAATTTGGGGATATGTTCCACAACTTTATAAAATCGTGTAAGATGAAAAAACTCTAAATATTTTCCCAAAAAATCGTGGAAAAAAAGTAATAATGAAATCTATATTACATATTTATAAAACAAAAGGAATTCACTTTTTTCACAAAAAATTAAAATTAGTGCACAGTGAAAATTCATTTCATAAATACATAAATCAAGTAAAAAATTCAAAAAAGAATTTCAAAATTTTTTTGGGGGATTCGTGCTAGAACAAAAAATTCGTGTAAAAAAGTATATTATTTTGTTCTTATTGGTGACCGGTGTTATTTCAAAATCGGGTAAAAAAACAGTTCAGTGTATTTTTAAATCAGGTATTCTGATATTCGTACAAACTAAGTCTTAAAACACTTCGCTTCGCTCACCGACATTTTTAAAATGGTATTCATTTTCCCTTTAATTTGAAATTTGTATTTTTGAATATTATTTTAATAGGGTACTTGACTGCTATTAAAAAAAGATTCAAAATGGTTTGTTTTTACGTATGAATTAGTTAATTTTTGATAAATTTTATAAAAATTATCAAAAAACCACAGTTTAATTTTAAATGAACAAATTGGCGCGAAAAACGACTTGGCGTAGTGACGTATGCAGTGACGTCACGATTTAACTCAAACAGATGTCACTTCAGTCATCTGTACACGGTTCTATATCTATGGTTCTATATTTGTACAAAGCATTACCAACATAATTAACATGTATATGACTGGTTGTCATAGACAATTTATCTAGAGTAGTCATATTTATATACATATTGTCTATCTTGTTTATAGTATTCATATATAAAGCTTATAAATCGTGACGTCATTTTAATATCTCGGTGCGTTTTAGTCATTTAAATAAAGGCTAAAAATTTATAATTTTCAAAATAGAATTTTTAAATAACTAAAGAATATTTTTATTGGTCACTGCTAAAATTGAATATATTTAAGGATAATACATAAAATTATTCAACATTTAAAACAAATTTTGATTACAGTCAAGTACCGTATTATAATCATATTAGAATCTGTCAAATAGGCGTGACTTAATAAAAATGGCTGACGAAAAAGTGCATTGACTTAGTTTTATACACAATAATTAATGCGATATGAGGGAAAGATAAATATTAAAACTATTTGTAAGAAATTTTGTTAAAGGAGAGAGAATTTTACATCTGAAAAACAGTTAAAATGTGGTAAAAATATAAAAAAAAATGCGTGAATGAGTTCATGAATTACAATTTACAGTGTACAAACGTCAAATTTGAGTGGTAAACGTCATGAAATAACTGGAGAACTGTCAACGAATGGATAAAACAAATAAATTGTATGTACATGTAGATCTATAAAGTTCAAATCATTAATGACATTTCAGCAAATGCACTTCAAGAATAGTATGATTTTTAAATACCAGATGTCATACCCTCATTCAACAGATCCCAACAGAGCTGAATGAATAACTTTTATAAGCAATTCATAATACATTGAAAATAAATATTATTCCAAGTTGTGTCCTACGTTTTTCTAAAAACTCAACCCGAATTGGATCAATAGTTTTTACGTAATGCGTAGTTAAACAAACAAACAAAACTTTCAAAGTTTACCATTTTATTACATGTACAGATTACACTTTTTACTCGTTGTGAGCAATACCAAAATTGAAATAGAATCATATGCCTTACTCTTTTTAAGTATATGCGAATTTTATTATCTAAAAAGAGTAAGATATATGATTCTATTTCAAGTTGCTTACAACGAGTAAAACGTGTATTTAAATAAATTTACGGTTAATTTGAAGAAATCTTTTACTACTGACTTCTAATTACTTGTTATTTTGATGAAATATTTTATTTTATGTTAAATATCGTAAAGCACCCCTAAATAATAAATTTTTCTTCTTATGTTAGAATTTATATGTTCTTAGTTACAGAAACGTCCTGTATATGAATTCAGGTAAAAAAAAAATACATACATATTTTCCATTAGGCATTAACTAAACCATCGGTGGATAAAAAAACCATAGTTATGTAATATCAATAATTTACGAGCACATTGTAATATATACATATACATACATTTGACACATTATAGAAATGTTGCATTGTTGAAATGTATCACTTAAAAATATTACATATTACTAGTAATAACAATAAATTTAAAATAGTAAAAACAAGAATATCTACTTATCCAGGTACAAATATTAAAGAATTTCAATTGCAATATGCTTTTTTATTTCATATAAATTGTAAAAACAATAGAAAATTTAACAACTGCATCTGAAGACAAAATAAACATGTGATGTACACCTAACCCCCTGCCCTTCAAAAAAAATAAAAGAAAAACAAAAGATACAAAAGAAAATATGCGAAAAAAATGTTAAAAATGAGGTTCTTCACTGAAAATAGATTAATAGTTCATAATTTTTAAATATTTAACAGCACATGATGATGTTATTGGTGCAAAACAGATGCAATGCCAAACACCCTACGTTACTGTTCAGGATCCTCTGAGAAACGAAATTAATATGTCATCTGTGAGCTGAAATAAAATTACAAAAATCATTTCATAACTTAAATATATTTTTACAATAAATTAGATAGTTAAATCTCTTTTTTAAGACTATTCCGTTATGAAATGTTAAAATACACAATTCAATATGTACACTAACTTTTTTTTTAGTAATAATATACAATATTACAATTCTGTGGGAAGTACATACAACTGAAATAAAGAATTGTGTAGCAGAATTAATTAATATTGAAATAAAATTATAATATCGGGTGGTACCCCGCTATTTAAATATAATTGAATATTGCACTGTTAGCTGGTTTGACAAACGGGCTGGTTGGCAAACATATCTACCTCATATCCCAAATTTACAAACATTGTTTCAAATGGATTCATTGTGATTCGTTGTTGATTTGACTCGGCCGCTTGCCAGATGTCCGTTACGATGTGTCCATTTTCCGTAGTGTTCTATTTAGATGAAAGAAAAAAATATATATTGTAAATTTAAAAAAAAATTAAACAATTCTGTTTAATACTAAATAAAACACTTTTTTACTTTGCAAAAACACTACTTTTATTTTGAAAACTTTTATGACACGTTTTGATCAATATGATCATTGTTAAACAAGTTGTTTGACAACGAGAAGTATTTTTGCAAAATAAAGTGTTTTATTTATTAATAACAAATATGGGATATCATAAAGCAGGTCCCTGCCACTTGTGTTCAAGGACGAATTTTTATTGTCACAATCCGTTATGTGGCTCTGATGGTATTTGTAGGCTAGAATCCCTATATTAAATAGAACTGAGACATGTTAACCATTTTTCACCAAATAAATATCAAAATTAATTATCATATGTTTGAGTACATAGTTATTGGGTGTTTTCCAATTACGGTACAAAAACGCATTATGCGGCATAATGCTCAGCATTGAGTATTCCAATTATCGCAACGCCTCGCACAATCGGGCATTCGATAGCTTTTTGCTCTCCGCTTTTTTGCTCTGTACCAACAAGTAAACATGAAATTTTAAGTTTTTTTTCTTCTGAGTCGGCACTATTAATGTATTTTTATTATACACAATTGTTAATTAATGTTTTTGATAACACTGAAATCAATTATCAAAATACATTTTATGTCATTTGACAACCAATCTGTTCCAATTAACGCTCGCGGCTCGCGCAATGCGGCATTGTGCGGCATTTAGGCGCACTGTGCTCTGGTAGATGGAAAACACCCATTGTTAGTAAGTTATGTACTAATGAACGATTAAATATTTTGAATTTAATCATTCTTTTTAGGTCGAATTAAATTATTTTTTTTTAAATATTTACTTCCAATTTATTTTAGATGAATCTTTGATGAAAAATGGCGGATTATCAAAATTGGTGTCCTGACTTTATTTTAGACAGTATAGAGATTCTAACCTACAAGTACTATCAACGCCATCTCGTGGATTATTGTACAGCAGCGACAGTAAGCGGTATATTTTCTCATAAAAGGTTTATGGAAAGTAGCAGGGATATGCCATAAAGTAACGCTCAAATTTATTAAATTCATTTCTGTCTAATTTTATACGTATACGAGACTAAAAAAAAGTTCTAAAGCTCTAAAGTTCTAAATAAATTTGTGTTTTCTACAACTCAAATTTCTTGCCTAAAAACAATTTAACGAGAAGTACTGTCAACCCAAAAACGCTTCAGCTTCGCTGTCGCGTTTTTGTTAGTTTACAGTTCTTCTCGTTATATTGCTAGGCAACAAATTTTCTTTATATATAAACCCAAATTTATTCGAAAAAATGCAAACCTCTCGTGTAATAATAAGTGATAAAATATGTATTAATCAAGAGTATTTATAATTTTTTAAGTTTTTAAATGCCCATCTCTAACACCAATTTTTCCCCTCTTCCTTTGTTCCTGCTATTAAGGAACAAGCCTGTCCAAACAGTACTTGTGTCACTATAATTATATAATGAAAGTAATATATAATAAGTTTAATGACAATTCAAATACATAATAATTCTGCTTAAATGCTGTTCGCCAACTTTGAAAATTCGACGTTAGATGTCACGTCACTCAATGTCAATTCCAATACGGACATATACGTTTTACTTAATTAATACAACTTTTAATTGTATCACTACAAGCGCCCACGTAATATTTGCATCGCCAATAGTTCAGACTCAGTTCTATTAATACTTTAATTAAAGCAGCACTGAAAATGTATAGTTCTACAAGTGAAAGTTTAAGTTGTATTTCTTGTGAATAGATTTATTGACTTTACACTTTTACTGTGTCATATATATTAATTGAATTTTTAGAACTGAAATAAATTAGATAAAATAACTGAAAACATACGTCTGATAAGGGTTGCCATAATTTCACAACGGTTTCAATACCGCTTGTTGCTAGCAAACATGTTGACGGATGCGGTTGGACACAATTGACAATCGATTGATCTGCTTTTAAAGCTGTTATTAACGCCGAATTATCACGTCGCCATATATAAAGAGCTCCATCATCAGACCCGGCTGCGATGTAGTTTCCCATAGGCCCAATAAATGCCGCCTCCTTGATATCAGTCGTGGTATTACAATGACCCACGTATCGTGCTTTATAATCTCCAGCAGCGGCTCGCCAAGCAATCTCTTGGACTGATGTATTTACGACAATTGTATCGTCATTTTGAGGCGCAGCTATAAAATTTTAAACAATTAAAACTGAAAAATTTTTAAATTTGGACAAATTTTAAAGTTGTTGGCTCTGTTATAGTGATTAAGAAGCTACTAAATCTCAAAAGTCTATCAATTATCGTCGAAAATTAAAATTTGTTGATTGTAAAATTTTTGCTCGAAATTTCTTTTATCTTCACATTAAAAAAAAAAAAAAAAAAAAAAGATTACAGTAAGGGAACTCATTTTATAATTTTAAAAAAATTATATTAAAATATGAAGGTTTAACTAATATTCCGAAAGATTGACACAAATTTCGATACAATTTTCATTAGAATTTGTCGATTGTTTAAATCAGGGGTCTGTAATGCGCGGATTGCGGGTCGCATGCGGCCGGTTGCAAGTTTTTGTGCAACCCATCAAGTAATATAATTTTTCGAACAATTTGTTCTGCTTATGCACAGTTAAACATACTCTGTACTTTTTTTGTTCTCCGATGTTATTATAACATGTAAATAAAATTGTTACTAAAAAATTTTTTAATGTTGATTTTTAATATTTACATTTGACTTTAAAAAAAAATAATACCCCTGTCGCAGCATCATGCATAACATAGCGAATTTCCTTTTATAAAAACTGGTTTTTCTCGGACACTAGTTGACATAAAATAATTGTTAAAAAACCTTTTTTTTGTGATTTTCTCGTCTCTTAAACGGTTTAAGAACATGTCGCAAAAACTTTTGAACTTTGGGAAAATTTGGCAAAAAACATTTTTTCCGGATAACGAACGTGTCTGACTGAAGAACTCATCCAAGATTTTTAGACTTCTAATATTTTCACCAAAGGGTATCCAGGGATAAGAATGGCCGATTGGCTCCCAGACGAGATTTTCAACGGCACTTTGGCTACTATAAGGGTAGTTCTAAGGGTACTTTAGAAGTTATTCGTGATATTAGGTATTAAGGCCATGATTTTTTAAACCTTTATATCTCGTAAACTATTACAGATACCGAAATGAACTAAAAACCATTGAGTAGGTCTAAGTTAGTTCTATAATATATATTTCTTTCAAATTTTTCCCTTAGTAAACAATCATAGAAAATTCGATAAGAAAAATAGAATAACACTTTTTTAGTGCTTCCTTCAGAGTGACAATCACGAAAAAATATTGCACATTAAGTTCTGTTTAAGTACTGCAAGTTTCGCTAAAAACAAAAGGGTGGAACACTGTCAAAGAGGAGAAACCTCGATCGAAGCCCCCATCGAAAAGGTGGATTTCATCATTCCGTTATGTATTTATGCCATGCGCACAAGATTAATTAAGAACCTGGTGGTATTTTAACGATATGTACCGATATACATGACCCCCAAATATACAATGTGTTCAAGGTTATGTGAGGCCAATTTATAAATATGTAACAAAATTTGTTGGTACGATAACGGTCATATTTCTTGACCGATAGAGCTGCTATTTGGTATTGTAATTGTTTACGTCAGTTCTAGGCTAAGTTTGTAGATGGAGTTCATCGTCAATATGAGATGACTTCAAAATCGTGACTTTTAATTACTAATGAATTTATTGTTATATTATTAAATTATTGCCAGTTTGAAACTATTCAACGAAAAGAGCTCATCTATAAACAGCTTAAATCTTGACCCCAATTATAATTATAATAAAATTAAGCTGTCATCCGAGAAACGTAACCGCTGCCGCAACTCTCATACTTCAGTATACATTTCGGTATTTGCATACTATACTATGATTGTATATCTATCTCGAGTTAATTATCAGTAAATATTAACTAAAACTGAAATTTAGCTCGCAGATAGGAACAACTGATTAAATAGTTTCTCAAATGACAATAATTTTAAACTTAAATTAATGGAGTATTATAAGATGGAGATCTAACTCATATGAGAGGAATTGACAAAACTGGTCAGGAAAATGGTAAATATAAGGGCTTTCTTTTTTTACCACTGGCGGCGTTAATAATCTCAAAATACTGATGTTAATATAGCGAATATAGTAACATAAAACGGATGAAACAGAATGTAACTACAGTACTTATTCTCAAATAGAAACACGCCAGGACTGGGGAAGTGAGTGTTTCCATTTGAGAATCACCAATGTCGGTTGATGATATTTAATAATAAGAAAATACATAGAAATTACATATGTATGAAATAAACTCTTATAGTTTAAATTACTTTATACGGCGGATATCCAATGGTACTGACTCCGATTTTACATAGTGACGTCAGCGAATTATATAATATACAATATAAATGACGCGACGCAAAATAAAAATTGTTAAGTTTATTTTAAAAACGATCGAAAAACCGACTTTATAACTGAGTTGAAAATTGAAAAAGATTCCAGAAGATTCTATTCAAAAGCTAACAAATATAGAAGCTCGCGTTTCCATTTGAGAGTGTTCCATTTGAGAATAAGTACTGTACCGCTTTCGTATCGTACGAACACGAGTGCCATTTTTGAACATTTTTTTGAATACACTGAGTTTCGACTCCTTGTCTAATCTTCATACTTAAAATTCTCAACATTTTGAAATTATCCCATATTGACAATCAACTCCATCTATGAATTTAGTCTAGAACTTGACATAAACAGTTGCATTACCAAATTTCAGCTCGATCGATTAAGAAATATAACAGTTATCATACCAACAAATTTTGTTGCACACTTATACCTTGGCCTCTCATAACCTTGAACACGTTGTATATTTGGGGTTCATGATCGGTATATCGATACACGTCTTTAAAACACCACCAGGCTCTTAATTAATCTTGTGCGCACAGCATAAAAACATAACGGAATGATGAACTCCACCTTTCCGATGGGGGCTTCGATCGAGGTTTCTCCTCTTTGACAATGTTCCACCCTTTTGTTTTTAACGAAACTTGCAGTACTTAAACAAGACCTAATGTACAATATTTTAGGCTTTTTTCGTGATTGTCACTCTGAAGGAACCAGTAAAAAAGTGTCATTCTATTTTTCTTATCGAATTTTTTGATTGTTTACTAACAGAAAAATTTGAAAGAAATATATACACATAGCACTAACTAAGACCTACTCAATGGTTTTTAGTTCATTTCAATATCTGTAATAGTTTACGAGATATAAAGGTTTAAAAAATCATGGCTTTAATATTTATTATCACAAATAACTTCTAAACTACCCAAGATATGAGGTTAAAACTTGCACGCAAGACTTCTTATCAGCTTCCCTTATAGTAGCCAAAGTGCCGTTGAAAATCTCATTTGGGGCCAACCGGCCATTCTTACTCGGGAATACCCTTTCATAAAAATAGAATATTTCGTTTGAGAGTTATCGCGAACACATAAATCGATTCGAAAATTCACTAAAAGAAAAAAAAATACATACTACATTATAAAATATCTAATTGTGCGACCCACTTAAAAATATATTTTTTTTTAAATGGCCCGTCATCCAAAAAAGGTTGCCGACCCCTGGTTTAAACGTTCCTAATGAGTTCCAGTTTGCTGAAATAAGTTTTTATCATTAAATCTTTAGCCAAGGATACACTGGCAAGTAACTTCTGTAATTTATAACTTCTGCGTATCTGTTTCCACAAGATGTAATAAAATGAACAATTTATTGCTGCAAACACTTGCTGCAAGTTACATCAACCATACTTGCATGTGTTGTTTCCACTAGCAATAAATTTTCAAGCAATTTTTGAACGAGTGTTTACACTAGCTGCAATAAATTCTGTAAATTGATTGCTGCAAGTAACTTCTGCAAGTTTTACCACTAGAACTTGATGGAAGTTTTTGTTCTCTGTTTACATTATTATTTGATATTTTTGCAATTTTTTTTATTTATTTAAAATCTGACCGTTAATTTGTATGTTTTATCGATAGTATATAAATATCGATAGTATCGAAAAATACATACTTCTACTAAAACAACTATCATTTTAATGAGTATTTCAACGAAATAAAAATTTAAAAAAAAAAAAGTATGGGTAAATGATGGCAGTGGCATGAAATCGAAAAAAAAAATTGTTTAAAGAAAATTAACAGCTGACGATTTAAAAGAAGTAAAAAATTTTATTGGAATATCATTAGAAGATATTAATTAAACAAAATACGCAAATTCGAAAGAGTATTAGTGCAAAAACGTCTACTCGTAAAGTCGTAACAAAAATTTTGAAAAGGCTCAAAATAACTCAAAATCGATTAGATTTAAATGTGGGACATTCTGAAGTACTAACCTAAATTAGAATTCAATATAGAATTTATATTTATTTATTTTCAATAAATATTTCATTCTGGTTTTGTTTCTTCATTTTTTTTTTTAATTTACTTATTAAAATTTTATCAAACTTCTCTTTAATTAACTATCAAATCAATTACCTACATTTTTTTAATATACGTATGTGTATAAATATATCTATCTTTTTCTTATCCTTTTCTTGTCTCTAATTCTATCTTTGTTTTCGAAAAAACTTGCATAAAAAGCTTCCAACAATTTGGATAAGTAAAAAGTTGCTTGTGCAAGTTGAATATATTGTTGAAACACTTTTTGAACCAACTTGCTGTTATGACTTCTGCAAGTGACTGAACTTGCGGAAGTTCACTTGCAGGTTACTGTTTCCACCACATATTACATATTCCAACTACGTATCTCTACACTAGCTTTCTCAATGTGGACAACAGCTTACGTCACAAATGACCTAATTTCCCTCCACTGCAAACGCACAACATGTTACAACATAAATCTCGTATCAATGTATGCGTGTGATGTACAGTTGTGTTTGTACCCATTTGTACCAACATCACACTCTGTCCATGGAGGGAGACGACTACAGTGTTATTACTATATATGTATTCGCTTATTGTTGAAACTGGTTGATAACAATTGATCTGAACACGGCTACAGTTGCTGTGTGACTAATTAGCTTAAGCGGTATCAAGAAGCACACTCAGGCACACTGCTATCCACAATTTTTTACACACACGCTTAGGGCTTGGTTTCCACTACCAAATACTTGCACAAATTAACTTGCGGCAATTTAATTGTAGTTGATATGTTTTCTATGTGTAAACACACTGTTTACAAACAAAGCAAAAAAGACTTGCTCAACTTGAAAATAAATGCAGAAGTTAATTTGCAGTGGCTGTTGCCACACGAAAAAATACTTGCAGAAGTCGACTTCTGCAATATTTATTGCCAGTGGACATTAAGCTTTTAGCGGAAGGTGTTTATTTATTCGACTAAGTGTTAGTTTATGATATTTTTGGATATTCAATTATTAGCTACATGTTAAAAAAATTATTTTTAAAAATTTCTATCTAACGAGCTACACATTCAAAATTGGTTCAATTTTATATATTTGATATAATATACTAAAAAGTAACATCCAAAAATCATCCCTTAATCATTAATGCGCCAGCCACGTTAACATAAAAAAAAAATTGCTTCATTTTTAAAGGTAACGCTAAACAAGTTACGATGGAATGATTCACTAAACAAAGATAATTTTCTCTTATACGAGATAACATGGTCCACATAGTGTAAGAGTATAACGAACATTTCTTAAACTATATTTAATTTTCAAAACAAATTTTTTACTTTTCTATTAACTTGAAATTGATAAATTCACTATAATTTTTAAGGTTCTGCAGGAAGTACGGAGACCTTATAGTCTGTCTTCTCCCGTCTGTATATTCCAGTTCAATTACTGTCTCACTTCTTGCACGTAGTGAGACGAAATTTGATATAGAGACAGATGTTGATATTCCAAAATCAGAATTGAGATGAACTGTCCAAAAAAGATTTTCTTTTAAATACTTTCGCTTATTGAAAACTAAGGATGAAAATTTTTTTACTACGAACTCTACCATGTAGGGTAGTGCTTCCTAAACTTTTTTCATCGTGAAACATTTTTTAAGTTCTAAAATTTTTGAAAAACTCTAGTGTAAATTTGAGTACCAATTTATTTGTAAAAATTAAGTATACTCTAAATATTGAATAGATGGAGGGAGTACAGGGATATATACAATTTATATGAAAATGGAGCCAAAAAGATGACAAATGTTGACAAATATGGCGGTTAAATAAGTTGAATTTAAAATTTTTCTATTTATTGATGTTATATTTGTTGTTATAAGTTTTTCTTTTTTTATCAGTCCCAGTTTGATAATTTTTCAATCACTATGTGAATTTTTATTAACATAAGTAGGTATTGTTAGAATATTTATTAATAAATAGTCTCAAATTGCAACAAAAATCACATACAATTTAAAAAATATTCATTACCACCGACACTTTGTAGGTTATAAAAGGCGTTAACCAATATGGCGATTTTGCTTCAAAAAAACAAGAATGTGTACTCCATCTACTGTATACACAGATGAGACAGATCAAGCCTACATACCAAAAAGTGTGATTCGAAAGTTGCAATAAGTAGCAATTTATACTGCTGACTGGTTAGTCGTCCATCGACTCTTCAAGCGTACACTTGCATTGTTAAGTTGTGGCCACAGTGGTGGCTGTTCATTGTTACATTATTAGTAGCAGGTACATGCATAGGGTTGTTCGACTATACGTATGCACTCCCACCTCGGACCACCGCTGCATACATACAGAGTATTAACACACACAAACATCCACTACCTTACACATACCAACATAAACTCTAAATACGTATATAACCTTCCACCTCCCTGCCAAGTCTGATGACGTAAAATTCTGATTACAGTCGGGATGCTAACTATCATAATAGTAGTTTGGCCCCTTGATTGTATAGTACCATTGATATTATGTAGAATATGTATTATGTATGAACCATACAGATGGATACACATTTTTTTTTAAGCAAAATCGCCATATTGGTTAACACCTTTCATAACCTAAAAGTATCAGTGGTAATAAATGTGATTTTTTTATGTAATTTGAGACTATTTATTAATAAATATTCTAACAATATTTATAACAATAATATAATATCAATAAATAAAAAAAAATTTAAAATCAACCGCCATATTTGTCAACAGTTTAACCCTTTTTCTGGCTTCATTTTCATAAACATTTCGTCACCTGAGAATTACAAGGTTCTAAGTGTGCTTGAGGTATTTTTACAGTATAGCAGTCAATACAACTTTGTAACTTTTATTCCGTTATTTGGAGATAGAACTTTTAAATTTTGTAATGAGTACACATTGGACAACCCTCCAAATGTAAAAAATTTTAAATTAAATGTAAGGTGCCAATAAATTATTAATTCAATGAATTGATAAATTAGAGTCAGCAAAATGCAGTTGCGAGGTGAAAAAAAAAACAGATTGATTTCTTACTATTGCGATGGCACGGTCAGGCACGGAAAAAATTGCTGATTTGCTAGCTAGGTCCCAGATCGGTCAGAGGTGGCGTTTTTTGGCAAAAAAAATAATTAGAAGGTTGGTGATAACCCCGTTGAGTAAAGTTAGAGGTAGTGATAGCCGAGTTGAGTAGAGTTACAAAGTTAGTGACTAAGTAGAAAATAGAAAAATAGAAAATTGATAGGTCGTTAAAAAAAATAGGTAGTTAAAAGAAAACCGAAGTGAAAAGTGTGTGCTAGAAAAACAACAAGAACTGGAACGAAGGATATACAAAAAAGTAAGGGATATACATATAGCAGATTCAAGGTAGGACAAATTTTAGTGGTTCCCGATAGTTTTGTGTTCTTATATCTGAAAATAAATTCTTAGCAAACTGGTTGGTTCACTCATAAATAAAAGAAAAGATTAGTATAGCAGATTCGTATCAAAAAAAAGAAAAAAAGTATTTTTTTTTCTCTTAACATTCTCTTAACAAATGGAACGACCTACTTTTTATTTCGGATTCTGAAAGAGCGTGAAATTTCACGTCGAAAATGCTATGACCGAATTTTTTTTATTGACCTTTAATTTTTCGTTTTTTAGCTATGAAATTTATTAGTTATGAAAAATTAATTTTTCATAAATTTTTAGTGTCATTTTTTTCTGAATTTTGACCTTAGAATGACCTTACCAGGTCATTAAAAACGAACAGAAGCTCCTATTTTACGTCTCCAAAAGATGCCGGCACTTTAAAGTTAGGTTTTTCTTTTAAAATCTAATTTTTGATTGTCCTTTGGTGGTCTTCACACCTCTTAAGGTCAATTATAAAAAAATTCGTTTATAGCATTTTCGACGTAAAATTTCACGCTCTTTCAGAATCCGAAATAAAAAGTAGGTTGTTCCATTTGAAAAATACGACTTGACCTCAAAATGATCTTGAAAATGAAATTCAAGGTCAACTTTAAGGTCACCATTTAATATCCCCCTTCGTACCTAACAACTTTTGTAAAGGTCATTTTTTGATAGGTGGCGCCCCTGGCGAGATATTTAGATGCAAAGATTAAAATGGCCCACCCTGTATATATGTGTGTGGAGTTTATTTTCAAAAAGCAATTTCTAAAAAAAAACTGATTTTGAGATTAATATAGAATTGTAAACTTTATTTAGAAAGCCATTATTCTAAAAAGAAATCTTTTTCCAAAACTGACTACAAAGTATCTAAAAAGGGCATCAAATTTTCAAATTTTAAGTTTATTTTCAAAAAGAAATATCTGAATAAAAATTTGTTTTCAAAACGCAATTTCTGAAATTTTATTTTTAAACTGAAATATCTTTAATTTCTTGAATTAAAAAATGACCGTTATTTTGAAATTTTTAACGTGTATAAAGGTACCTTAGTAAAGAAAAAATACAACTGAAACGGAAAACCCAAAAAAAAATATTACGCTTTAAGCTTTTTAACTCATTTTTTGTTGCACGGTCACAATAGTATCATGGATAATATGAGTAGCGTGTTACTACCATTAGTGTCTGAAAGAAATACCGGAAGCAAATAGAAGAAAGTGCTAGAAACCGAAGGGAAAGAGAAAAATATATAAGTCTAAATTACTTTATGCTATTCCATATTTTTATAAAATAAAGCAAATATTTTACTTAGCAAAAAAATCACGTTTATTTTTTAATTTTGACAATTGTTTCAAGCTTAAAAGCCCAGTTTCAAACAAAATAAGATGACTTTATTTGTATGAAGCTAGAAAAAATTTTTAAAATTTAATTTTTACAATTTTGAGAAAGCCATAACAAAAAAAAGAAATACGAAAATCAAGTTGAAGATGAAAAAAAGCGGCAGAATGTGACTCATTGGGGTTAAAATTTTGTAATTTTATTTTCAAAATGAAATATCATAAAGTTTTATTTTCAAAATGAATTTTCTTTTTTTTAGGAACACATTTTTAAGGGGATTAATTTGAATTAGATTTTTATACCGACTGAGGTTCTTTTAGGCGCCACATTTAGGCGCCAATATCTCAATTGATTGTACAAAAAATTCTTATAGAACAATTTTGCTTAGAGAGGGTGGCCACTTTTTCGCAAGATCAAATTTCCCTGAATTTTCCAGGTTTTCCAGACAGTATTTTAGTTTTTCCCTGACTATACTTACGTAAGGAATTTAAAAAAAAAAAGATTGTTTTGCTTTATACCGTGTAAATATATTGACGAGCAAAAAAAAAACAACATTTACAGAATGCCTAAATTATATTACGCCGGAGCCTGAACGGACCACCGTCCCTTTAGTCCATCTTATATAAAATTATCTCGTTGACCACAGATAATATTATAAAAGTAGAATCTGACAAAAGATGATAGGTCAAGAAACTGATATTTACTAAAAACAGATCCTTAATATATCCATCCAATCAGGGCCGTACCTAGGTCTTCAGGGGCCCCGTGGCAGAAAGTACATTCGGGGCCCCTACGCCGCCCCGGGCAAAAACAAAAAAGTCCGCCCAAAAAGCGGACTTTTTTTTGCTTTCCAGTCGTTTGCTGTTCTAATTTTACAGAAATACCGCCCTTAAAATTTACCAAGAAATTTGGAATTTCTTGATTCTCTTCGAGGCCCACTTTAGCTGGAGGCCCTGGGACAATGCCCCGGCTGCCCCAGCCTAGTTACGGGCCTGCATCCAATCAATCGAAAGTTATTGTACTTACCTATAATAGATTCTCAAATTGAGCTTATAGAAAACAAATTATTTATATTTAATTGATTTGTATTTAATCACATCTGATAACCGAATAAAAATAAAATAGTATCGCTGTCGTGCATTTGAAGGAGTAATTTTCTTATTAAAAATACTAAACCTCAAGTTAACTTGAATTTTTGCCTATGTTATCAACATAAGTGATTGTAGACGTATCAAATTTTTGTCTCTCTTTACTTTGTGTATTTTCGTATATAAAAGAGATAAAGATAATCGACATAACACCTATTTTAAATTTTCTAAAAAAGAACAAGAATATAATATAGGCATATTTTTAACAATGTATTGCTAAAACTGAAATTTATTTGTTGAAATTCGATAACGGTTAAATATTTGAATTTCAATTGTTACACTCTGTTTTTTTACTATTGCATTGGTTGTTAAAAAAATAGAATTATTTTAAAAAAGATACTTATAATTCCTGTCTTAAAACTAATTCGAATATCAACGATGAAAAAATTCCCTGAATTCAACGAAATTTCCCTGATATTTCCCTGACTACCTAAATTCCCTGATTTTTCCAGGTTTTCCAGATTTTCCAGAAAGTGGCCACCCTGTTAGAATTTGTCCCTCCACCGAATGGTGAGGTTATTTTTCATAAAACAATTTCCAACCCCTAGATGGGGTGGCTTTCACCCCGAGAGTGAAAGCGCACATCAGCATTATATAACTTTTGTTTCTTGGGCTACTCCCTAGCTATAGTTCAAATTTCAAGCCAATCTATCCCATCCGAAAAAATTGGTAGCCAAATGCTTCAGTTACTGTACTAATTACAGTTATGTATATAATATATGGCAGATGTTTTATATACATATATTTTTTGTAGTGATAGAACTTTTAATAGGGATATCTGTAACATCGAAAATAACTGATGACCTTTGGTTTGGCTAAAGTTAACATCGTTAGAATGTTTACAAACTGTGGAAATTTATCAACAGAAAACTGTAAATAACATCATTTTGATAAATTATTTGGTGAATTAATAGCGGGTTTACATTTGCAATGATTTTCTGACGCCACTTTTAAGTTTGCATGTCTGTAAAGTTTGCACTACTTGCACGTCCGATTACACATGATTTGCATGGTATATAATTTGGTAAGTACTGCGCAGGTCACAAATGGCTGAATTGGATAAATAACTGTCAGATATAGCTTTCATTTGTATCTAAATGTAAAGCAAACAATGAATTAGGTGAGAAAAAAACATAATATGTACTTAAAAATGATATTCAAGCCTGAATAAACGCTCAAAAATGACATTTAATTATTTTTAAAATAATACTAGCGCCAATACAAGTTTACATTTGCATGTTTTAATTTTAGTGGCGCATGAATCATTATTGGCGCCAAAAAAGTTAGAAGGTTGCTAACTTTTTTCATCCATGCATACACTGATCTACCTTGCACGCCAGTAGGTGTTTACACGTTCATTTTGCTTTTACTGGCGCGCCACTTTGTGTTGGCGCCAGCAAATCATTGTAAATGTAAACCCCGTATTAACCTCTACAATGCGCGATTTGACGGCGATTGATTATTTTCTTGAAGTTGAGGTTAATTTTACCACATTTTTTTTAAGTCTTGTTTGAGAAATACTGAATTTCAAAATAACGTGTATTATAACGTCCCTTGTTTTTTTAATAAACATGATGATAAAAATAATTTTAATTAAAAATTTAATTAAGACTAAAATAACAAACTTTTTAACTTTTTTTTCTGCTATTTATTTATTTTTTTGCGTACTGTAAACTTGCCTATTGTATCAATTGTTATTACCTGGTGTTTCAGAAGAAGACTTCTGTATGGCTTCTTCTAACGGACTATATTCTGTTGCATATTTCTTATGATATTCTCGCAATAAAACCATCCATGCGTTCGCAGCTTTCCACCATTTTAATTTTATTAATGCATAAATAATTCCAATTAGAGGCCGTCGTCCTTTTAGAGTTCGGATACCTCGCTGTTCTAAAGCTACTAAATAATCTCTAGCTGCCGCGTAATAATCCCCTAACCATTTTCGTTTCATTAAAGCGTCCGCCCGTTTAATAAATTGGCATGAGCAATGTGGAATTGTATTAGGCACAGTATTAGGATTTCCAGGAACATCATCAAATGAAAATTCTTCCACAGGAAATGATTCCTAAATTAAAAAATATTAGAAATTTATATATACAGCTAAACTCTTTTTTATGCGGTCTTTTTTTGTGCGGTTTTATTTATGCGATTTTTTTTTATGCGGTTTTTAAAAAAATGGCCATTAAAATGCATAATATGAATCAAAATCAAGAGACAGTAAGATACTTAAGCATTTAGTATAATAACTTTCTTTGAGGAAAATACTTTTTAACGGCTTTTAAGCATTTAACCAATACATTGCATAAGAACATAAGTTATTGCATTTTTTAATTTTGTTACAGATGTAACAAAATTTTCATAATATTATTTTTAAATTTTCAAATTTTCATAATATTATAAAATTGAAATAAAATGTTTCTACGTGTAAACTAATGCTTTATCTTGTTTATAAAAGCAATTCTAAGAAAATTCCGAGCGTTTTGAACGGAAGTTTTCAGCGTTTTTAGTTATGTTTTTTCGATGAAACTTTTTTTATGCGGTCCTGACCAACCGCATTAAAAAAATTTTTTGTACAAACTGGATCGAACTATACTTTTTATAGCTATTTATGATATATTTGAATATATTTGTATATATATATATATATATATATATATATATATATATATATATATATATATATATATATATATATATATATATATATATATATATATAGGGTGGTCCAGAATTATGTACCGTAATTGCTAGAGCTGATAAATAAGCGTTAAAAATAATAGTACCTTTTTATGTACACTTTTTTCCAAAACTCATTAATAAGAAAGGTACAACCCTGTAAAGGAGTGAAATGAAGAAATGAAAACCAGTTTTTCCTAAATATTTTTCAAGCACTTTTGAATAACGGATTGATATTTTAGGGGTGCGTATTTTGTATTAGAATAATTCAATTTATATTAACACTTATGATTAAGGTATGGTTTCTTACGTTTCTTACGCTTTTTCTTTTTTAATTTGCAGTTATTTAAACAAAATTCTCAACAATATGATTCTGCAGACAATTCCATGTAAAGAAAGTATACTTATTATATTTCGATAAATAACACCGTTTTCGAGTAATTTAGAGCACAATTATCTATCTCCGAATTATCCTCTAAACATAAGTGATGGAATAATTGGTACCATAAATTTAATTATCCTAATGTCATATGCACCGCTAAAATATGAATCCATTATTCAAAAGCGCCTAAAAATTTTTTTTAAAAATCGTTCCACTTTTCTACATTCCACTCCCCCCTCCCTAAATTTTATCTTCCTTATTACTGAGTTTTGGAAAAAAGTGTACCTAAAAGATACCATTATCTTTGAATGTACTATCAGTTCTAGCAATATAATATATAATATACATATAAAGATTTCTTACATTTAATGAAGCACAACAAGAATTGAGAACAACTCCATTTGTACCGTCACCCGATACTTTTTCACTCTCGTCATACACCCTCGGTGGTTTCGTTAATTTTTGAGTATAATTTTCCGGATTATTAATATCATAAAGGTATATATGATCGCCGCCCAGATTAACCAAAAGTTCATTACCAAACGGAGAAAATGATACGTATGTGGTTGCAAGTTTAAAATTTCTATCTGGACCATTTTCTTCACTCGACGAATTCGTCACACCTAAATGACCTGGCGTAAAATAACGAGCACTTTGTGAAGGAACTGAGTCATCGGGTACAGACACACGGGCTAGACATGCCTGACGATCTAAGAAATCGACACCACGATCACTCTACAAATAAAAAAAAATGTTTAAAATAATATAAATTATTCAGTTTGAGTAATAAAAATTTGTTTACCCTAAATGGTGACGTTTTCATCATACGTCTGTCGTACAGTCGAGCATAGGCGTCATTTGCCCCTACGGCAATTAGATGAGGTTTAACTGCATTAACTGAAATGCATTTAGCTTCTGCATGCCAACCGGCATGTCTACATAAGTCAACTAAAACTGTTCCTCCACCTCGATTACCGTCTGTACTACTTCCACTACCGCTACTTTCCGATCGGCCACTTCCACAAACATGAGGTTCTCGTAAATCAAATTGCCTTTAAAAAAATCATTTAAAAATTAATATTTTAGGATAATTATAATATATAATTATTAAAAAAAAAAAAAAAAAAAAAAAAAAAAAAAAAAACTGAAGAACACCTCTAAAAGACAAATAAATAAATCTATGAAATAAAGGCCGTGGTCAAATAAGAAGGGAGAAATCTGCCCCCGCGCGTTAATCTATATACAAGGTGTTAGTGAATAAGTGCGAAATATTTTAATGGGTGATTGCTGAGGTTTTTTTATGTAAAAAAGTTCATATCAACCCATGTCCGAAAACGCCTAGTTTCCAAGATACAGTGTTCAGTTTCTCGTCTTTTTTAAATATTTACTTAAATATTTCAAAAACATTTTGAGATATTCACATAAAATTTGGAATACGCTACGACAAGATAAATACCCATATTCTGAAGTAGACAGAATATTTCTATTCAAACCAGTGGCGTCCGTGCGGCCACATGATGATATATTTTTGGAGAAAAAAAAGGGACGCCAATGATTTTTTCCAATTTGAAAATGTTTTTTTAAATGTTCTATAAATTGTTGACAAAAATGACCTTTTAGTATTTTGTCGTTCATGTGCCCGTTTTCAAGATAAAAAACGCCATGAGCAGTGGAGCCCCATCACGGAAGTCGAATTTTTCCTTTCATCTTCGGTATTGAGTGTCTACAAGCGAAATATAATTGAAAGTCCACAAGCGATTTGTAATTTTGGTGGTTTAAAAACTGATGATGAGTGTCCGGTTGATCGGGGCTTTAAAAAAAGGTTTTAAGTTTTTAAGGGCTGAATCTCAGTAAATTTCAATTTTGTGCCGGTAGCAGTTAACAGGGAAAAAGCCAACACAATTCCTACGAGGGCATTTCTATCCATGCTTATCCGCCAATTGCCTTTGTGTTTTATTTTTAAATATTAAAAAAGGAACTTAAATAGTAAACTGGAAGGCTTTTATGAAGATATTTTTTCTTTCCAAAAAAATCCAAAATTTCTATTTTATAAATAATAAAAATCCAAAATTCCTAATTTATAAATAAACAGTGACTTTAATAACATTTTCAAATTACTTAATATGTATGTATTTCATTTGTTAAAAAATTGTATTCACTTTTTTTTAAATTTTTTAAAATTACTATTCGCCTACTTGTATTTAGAATAAAAGTAATGCATTTAAAACACATTTAACAATAGCATTCAATTCCGATGTAAAAATGGAAGAAGTGGGGGGAAAAGTAATGTGGACTCCCTAAAAGATACTAGCTGGATACTAACTGAATACACGTACAAAATTTCAGCCCTCTAGGTTTCCTTAGAGAGTCTCTAGACGTGTTAGAAAACAAGCAAAAAAATTAAGGAAATATTGGCGTAAGAATCGTGGGGGTAAGGGTTAAAAGTTGAAACCCCCAAAAAACAGTGTCTGGCTATTAGCTTAACCTGTACACAAAATTTCAGCCCTCTAAGTTTATTTGGGGAGATTTTGACCCGAACGAAACTGTTAAAAAACAAGAAAATTCATGTTCTTTTGGGTATAAAAATGGTGGCGGTAGGGTTTGAAAGTCGAGACTCCCAAAAGGCACCCCCTTGATACTAACTCAATCCAAATACAAAATTTCAGCCCTCTAGGTTTATTTGGGTGACCTGTGCGAGTGGTACAAACTTCGAAAACGTCAAAAAAGCATGAAATTGTAGCTTAAAAATGAGGGGGGTGGGGGTAAAATATTAAGACCTCCAAAAAGCACAACCTAGGTACGAACTTTATCAACACACCAAATTTCAACCCTCTACGTTAATTCTGGGGGGCTGGGGGCCTGTTAGATCCAGCGAAAATCGTTTTTCCCCCCTCTACTCCCACCAAATCATCCTAGGAAGCTGAATTTTGGATATGTTGTAGATAATTGACCGAAACATTATTTAAAACCGGTTTGGAAAAGTTTTATTGCTTTTCCGCCCCCCACCACCCCCTTAAAGGTCGGATCAGAAAAAAAATTTGCCCAAAATTTGACCCCACTTTGATAGTATGAGGTGCCTCGAAAATTTTTTTTCTACATATTCGTGTTCTACGGGTCCGAAAACGGATAGCGCCCCTACTCTCGCCTCTCGCAGCTCTTATCGTATAGACTGTATAAGTCTATCTAATTTTTTCAAGGAAAAATTCGACTAAAAATTGAAATGTTATTGAAAATGTGTTATTTTGAACGAAAATCACCGTTAGACCACAGTTTGGCGTCCCAGAGGTAATACCAATTATAGTTGTTTTTTTCTTTTATATACATATTTTATTGTCAGACATATAGTCTACTTTCAAGATATATAAAGAAAACATTAAATCGTAGACATTTTTTTTTCGTCATTTTGGGGCGGAAATAAGGCCTTATCGATACCCCTCCTTTGTCATTTTTTTGAGTTAAAAATATGGAAATTGGTTTTAGGTTTCTGGTTAGAAACAAAAGATTCAGTGTGTTTAAAAATTCATCCTTTAGGGGGGTGAAACAGGGGATGGAAGTTTATATGGAAGTCATTTTTACTGTAGGACTGCTTTTCCGACAGTCAGTTTTATGTAGTATGTTCGCGTGTGAGCTGTCCCCGTAACCTAGTTATTTTGACGTCATCCTCTAGAATGGTAAAGAATGTGGTCTATATAGAAATATGATGTCAACTTCTGCCTGCAATTTCGTCCGTGTGGTGTCGCTGAAAATTAATTAACTGTACCCATTATATCGTCATGGACTTCACGCGGACGAAGTCGCAGGCAAAAGCTAATATCATATAAATATACTATTTGAAAATACAAAAAATGGGGAATGTGATACAATAAAAATAAAAATTTAAAAATACAACAGATTAATTATTATGTTATTATTACCAAATTAATTAATTTTATTGTTAATATACCACGTGAATATCTAAGTATATGATTATGCAACGACTAATACGGAAAACAAAGATGGAACAAGTTAGAGCACGTATACATACATGCATATATTTATAGATCTGTGCATATATCTAGGTGTCGTATCGAATGCATATAGGGCATATAAATGCAATATTAATAGATTTGAGCGTTACTTTATGGTATTCCATATTTGTAAATAATAAACAAATATTTTACTTTGCACAATACCACTTTTATTTTGGAAACTGTGACAATATTGTTTCGAACCGTTAGTTCATTTTCAAACAGATTCTGTTTGAAAATGAACTAACGGTTCGAAACAATATTGTCAAAGTTTCAAAAATAGAAGTGGTATTGTGCAAAGTAAAATATTTGTTTATTATTTACATATAAATGCATATCCATTTTTGAAAATATCCTATCTTTTTTGTTTTGTAATTTATACATGAGATAATACATGATAGCATGTTACGTATATTACATGCATATTTTTATCATCTTTAACATTAGGAAGAACGATTAAATCAAATGAGCCAGTGAAGTATCACAAAATCTTTTCATAGAGATAGAAAATGATCTTGAATAATTGAAGACATGAGTGGATGAAGGTGTTATGTAACATGTTTAAAATTTTACAGTAGAAGCATTTGAAAGTTTTTATTTACATATACTTCCCATGCAATAGCACATGTTTATTATTAAATTTCTACAAAACTATTGTATCTAATGAAACCAAATTTGAATATAATTATACTACTTTAGCACAAAATATTTCAAAATTTGGCAAAAAATGAATTTTTGAAAAAAAATGTTACATAACACCTTCATCCACTCATGTCTTCAATTTTATTTTTTCACTTCATTTGTTCTATATTATTTAATGATCGAACAATGATAACAACAGTCGTTACATAAGAAACGTTTTCTTTGCTCGCGTGTTATATACTGGCTGTGAGGGTGTCCCGACCGGATGTATACATACGATTTACATGTTAATTTTTAACATTGGATTCCCATAAGGAAAAAGTTAGGTCACAAGAGTGCTTTGGATAAACACGTTCCTATTTTTGGTAATTTTCTTTTATAAAATAATTTTTAACTTCCCATAGGAAGTTATTGTAATGGGTCCGATTTTAAAAATCGCTAATTTTGACATATCGCCACGTTTCAAGGTCACTAGAATCCGAATCCATCGTTTTTAGCGTGATGTCTGTGCGTGCGTTCGTTAGTTCGTTCGTTCGTGAATTTTTTTTCGTCTGGCATATCTCGAGAATAAATGATGATATCAACTCCGGACTAATTTCATTAGATGCGTAATCAAAAAATGAAGACCGGATAAAGTTTTCAGCAAATTCGGATTAGCGGTTTGTTTTTTGTGGTAAAAAAACAGAATTAACTTTATTAAGATAACATAGATTATATGGATTTTTTCCCATAACATTATTATATAATGGCCTAAGAACCTTCCTTGATGTTAAAAACGCCAGTATATTATTATAAAATTTAAAAAAAAAAAAAAAAAAAAAAAAAAAAACGAAATAAGAAACTGTTTTTGAAATATATTTTGTCTCGCATATCTTGAGAACAAATGATGTTATCATTTGTTTGATAAGGGTGGAGCCCCCACCCTTAGGTACAGAAGGCGAAGCCCCCGGTATGGTGCAAGGGACAAAGCCTCTATCGGGGGCCCAGGGGAGAAGTTTCCCGAAATGGAAAAAGAATTATTTATGTACAGTAGTCTCTAGTCTTTAAGGACACCCAATGGGAAGTTGACAGTGTAGGTAGACCTGTCTCCCAACTTTTTTTCCACCAAATTATCTGCACTGTTTCTTCAACAGAATATTTTTTTGGTATTTTTATTATTTTAATATTTATTTTCAAGAAAATAAAAAAATGCCTTTTTGAATTTACAGCAGATGACACAAATATTTATTATGTAAAAATGTGAATTGCTTGAAAATTGCGACATTCATTTCTTTATTTCACTGCATTATTATTATTAAAACTATAGTAACAGTAGTTACAATATTAAATTAGTATTATTAGTTTGTTCAAAGCACTCATGTGACATAACTTTTTCCTTATGGGGATCCAATGTTAAAAATTAACATGTAAATCGTATGTATACATCCAAATGGGACACCTCGTATATACGGTTTGAGTAGAATCTTTTAAACGTTGTTATCCGTAATTGCTGTATTTCAAAATACATGAGATCGGCCGGAATTGCTTGCGTCCATCAACTTATTAATATAACAAACCTACATACAGTGAGTTATTTGGCATTTACCCGATTAAAATATTAATTTTAAAATCACTGATTATAATTATTGGCGGCGCAAAGATTACGCACGTACCGTTAGTGAAAATTAGAAACTATATCAAGTAAAGCATGTGCGTATACATCTAACTGGCATAAAAATAATATAACTGTATAATTTCATCACCAGAGGCGCGAGTAACAATCTTTACTTCGCCAATAAAATATTTCACGAAGTACTATACTAATAAAAATAATATTGGATTATAATGCATCAAAAAAAGTTTATAGAATAACATGTGAATTAAAATACTACTTACATTACTAAACCATCTTCACCGGCAGACCAAAAAATATCAGGAAGATCTGGTGCGGTTGCAATACGTTTTACACGTCCACCGTGGCACCGACAATGTAATATAGGAGTACTAGGTTTTTTCGATTTCCCTGATGAACTATGTTCCACATTTATAACAGTAACAAAAGTATCTCCAGCCCCTGTCACTATTTGTGAACAATTGGTTCTTGGTAAAAACTAATAAAACAAAAAAAAAAAACAAAAAACACAATTATAACACTCGCATTTAAATGAAATTTAAATTTTCATACTTTAACAGAAAATATGTTGCCTATGTGTCTCGTAGGAATAACATGAAGTTGTTTCTTTCGCATAGGATCCCAAATGATCACTTTCGTATCGTCCGAGCCTGACATTAATAAACTACAACAAATTGAAAATTGATATACGTTATAAAGCCTATAAAACAATTTTTTAACATCTGGATAAATATACACTATTGGTAAAAACGTGGCACGAAAGTTTATGCTAAATGAAACAAACTTTTTTAATAATTTTATTTATCCCAAAGATAATTTTTTTGATTAGTGTTTGTTTTTATGGGCGTTAAGAACAGAAGGAAAGACGATTTTTTTTGCTCGTCAGTACTAATTAGGAGAATAGTAGAAACAGTAAGCCTTTTGGTCATACCACATCCAATGTCACCCTTTTTTGGCAATTAACTCTTTAAATGATTAAGACGAGTTAACTCGTCATGCAATATGGCGACTCAAAATGCTTTAATATGTATACCTATATTTACTGATACAAGCGCCGCCATCTGTGACAGATTTTTCGAAATACGGTATAATTGTAAGTAATGTTCAGATTTACCAACTTCGTTTAGTATAATTTCTATTTTGCAAATTCCTAGGGTGTCAGTTTTTGAGGTTGGCATCTCTGATTTTCTATCTTTAAATGTGACCTTATCTATTGAGACAAAAAAATTTTCTCTATGCTTAAAATAAAAGAGTTAAGTAGTTGTGAATTTATTCGATTTGAGAGCTACTTTATGGTATTCCATATTTATTATTAATAATTGAAACTCTTATGACATGTTTCGGTCAATATGACGATTATTAACCCTTAAGCTCATGACTGGGGTCCAAACGCACCCCACGCAAACTTTAGACTACGCTCCTGAACTAGCGAGCAATAGTACCGACTCCCGGTGCGAACCATAATTTAGTTCGAAGGTTTCTGAGTAGTGTCAGGTCGGTCGCACTTCTAGTTGTTGGTTAGTGGTTACGCAGTGTATTTACAAATTCTGTATGGGGTATGTATGAACCCCAGTCGTGAGTTTACGTTCAACTTTTGTGACAGTAAGTTTATTTTATATTTTTTATCTAATCATCAATTCATGTATATATTTTAAATAAATTATTTACATATTGCCAGGTTGATAAGAGATAGGCAAGGTGCAGCCTGTGTCCGAGATCAAAAAGATCGCAAAGGCCATTCTCATTTTGTTAAGTATCATCGAGCCATATTCGAAGAGCACAAACTCCTATTTTGCACGTATTGTGTGGTAATTGACTAAATTCTTGTAAATAGCTTATCCTGTTGAGTTACTTCAACGTTTTGTATCAATTTATAATAAAAAAATTCTTTAAAACATAATTTTTAATTTACTAATTTTCGTCATTTTCAAGTGTCTAAATAAATATACTTTTCTAATAGAATAAAGTGAACGTAATTATTTTTCTATAGCCTGAAATCTGCTCTTCAAAACGCCGTTGGAAATTTTAAAATTGTTTGAGCGCTTGAAAAGTTACAAATTTTTATTTGAAAAATGAGCTTTTTGCTGATTTTTCCCGGTTTTTAATGTTCTAATGGGTTTTTTATGACCTGAATTTGCTTAAAATTAGATTTTATGTATACCATTCTCTTCCTTATGAAAAAAGGAAGAGAATGGTATACGATAATGTCGGTTTATTAGTCATAGAACCGACTTATTATCAAGAAAACAATGCGGTGCATTTGAACCCCAGTCATGAGTTTGAAGGTAAAAAAATTGAGGCATGAGCTTGAGGGTTAAATAAGTCTTGTTTGATAACGACCATATTGACCGAAACATGTCATAAAAGTTGTAACAATAAAAGTGATATTTTTGCAAATTAAAGTGTTTTATTTACTAACAATAAGTATCTGTGTATTGAGCAATGTTACGCAATAGTTGATACTACTGTGCTATATTAAATTACTCTGGAGGAACTGCACATAACGTGTGTGGGTCGTAAGTCGTAAAGCATTAAATAAAAAGATAAAATTGAAGTACTACGTCAAATACGTAGAATGAGTGTTAATAATCTTTCCACCCAACTTGATATTCCTCATTCACTCTTTGTAGAACAGTAACCAAGGTTTTAGTTTTGATCAGTAAACTTGCAATATGGATACCCCATAGTCTGACCACAGATCAAAAGGAATTTCGGTATAAGACTGCACGTAGTCACTTATCATGGTACCATATATACTTAACAGGTTCATATGCATAGATTAGTCAAGATCTTAAATGAAACTACAGTCGGCACTATGAAAGTGTTACAACGCGTTACAACCAAATGACAGTTTCATAGTGAG
Organism: Brachynemurus nebulosus; assembly: GCA_035578155.1. Classification (NCBI taxonomy): domain Eukaryota; kingdom Metazoa; phylum Arthropoda; class Insecta; order Neuroptera; family Myrmeleontidae; genus Brachynemurus; species Brachynemurus nebulosus. Next base: position 572,848 of record JAPWDM010000024.1, read on the forward strand.
ATAGGCGCCAAAGCAAAATTTTGATTATACATTTAAGAATTAACCCTAGAATCATACGTTGGTCTACGAGAAACGTTAATCATACGTCGTCGTCAATTTGACGAATAGACTTTTTACGGAGAATTTTAAAGTTTATTTGCAAAAAACATTTTTTTTTACATAACAATACCTACTACAAAAGCGAACAAAATATTTAAAAAAATTACATTTGAAAAAATTTTTTAATATATTTATTAATTTTTTTAATCTTTTTGTCAAAGCATATTTTCATTATAAAAATTAAAAAATAGATAAATACTTCAATTGTATCGTTAGAAATATCTTTCAAATAATTAATTTATGAACTATTATGAGTCAGTGGACATGTGTGACTTTACAAAATATGAATTTTCTCAGTCACAAATATTCCCGTAGGTATGTAGTTATTTCCTCATTAGGCACATTTGTAAATTTTCTAAAATTTGTTAGTAATTTTTCGAATAAGATCTCAAAAAATAATAAAAATTAAAAAATTTTCCACAAAATAAATTGTTAATCTTTTAAGTCACTTGAAACGCATTCTTTGGTTTTCGACTCAATATATTAAAACTTTAGTATTATGTCGTCTCTATAAGTTAAACAGCTGTAATCATCTTTCACATTATCATAATCATTGAATAAATTAATTATAACATGCATATCTTTAATAAATTTTAGAAAAATTAGGAAAACTTTTATATGTAAAGTACAAAATCTTTAAAAAAAAAAACATACGTTAATCATACATCGTCGTCAAATTGACGCACACTATTTTAATATAAATAAAACGACAGCAACTACAAACAAAATTGATACGTCTTCTGTGTTATCATAACAAATAAATTAGATACCAGAAGTTTTAGAACAGACAAGCAACGACAAGTTGTAGTACTGAAGCAGGTAGAGAAGTTGGGTCGTCAATTTGACGAGTACTTATGATTCTAGGGTTAATAAATTAAAATTTAAAGTTTATAAAACAAAATGTATATTAAGTAAACAAATGAATATAAAAAAATAAAAATTAATATTTTTTTAACGAATTTTTTTTATTTTTGATTAGAGTGGCTGCATGCAGTCATGCGACTAACATTACATTTGTCAATGAGATATACACGTAGCTTACCGTTTTCTATTTATTTTTAATAATTTTCAACCGATCTTCAATGGTAAGAACGTTAAATTTTTATTTTTTGTTGATTCAGTTTTATTAATTTTAATAAGCAAAAAATATTTAGACGCCAGTAACTAGTTTACTGCTATGTACCTGAACTACGACAATAACAAAACAAACATTCTGCGTGTACATGCAGCGTTTGATTGTGCTTGTTATATAAGAGTGGTGAAGGTAATATTGGTTGTAACACTTTGGTGGTGCACAGTTTCATAGTGGCTACTGTAAGCACTTCAGCTGAATCTTTACCATGTGCAAAGCTACTACACGAGCGAAAAATACGACTGGCTGTGACTATGGATATAAGAGGAATTACATTTTGGAAAATCTATGAAAAAAATATAACTATGACTGGAGGCGCTAATTGTGCACAGCAGTATATTGTGTCTAAATCCTATAATTTTATGTGATAAGATCAGACCACACAGATAAAAAATAGTTCATCAGCTAATTGAAAATAAATGATGGATAGAACTAAGGTAGCGGTTACACTGGATATGAATTCATCCGAAAATTCATTCGTACGAATTCGTACGAGTTTATCCGAGTTAATACGAATTAAACAAATGCATACATTTAGACATACGTGATTACACTGCTTACGACTCTTTCGTACGAGCTTGTACGACTTTTTGATACGACCAAAATATTTTCTTTTGATGCGAATTCGTACGAAAAAAATGATGGATTTAGAAAAAGTAATTATTTTTGTTGAACAAAGGCGATCTTTAAGGGATTAAAAACCTAAATATTATCATAATAGAAAGTTAAATAAAAAATTGTGGAATGAGATGGTAGAGGAAATGTTTAGATAATTTTTAATTAAAAATATTACGATATAATAAAACTAACCTAACCTAACAAAAACATTTTAAGTATGTGTAATGAAAAATTAATTAACTAAATATTGAAGCTAAAATTCAGTAGATTTTAAAATATAACTGAATGTGACTTGTTCAAATACTCTAAAAATTTCTGATCGTCTTGAAAAATTTCTTCAAAGCAATTCCAGAACTAAGCTTTTTTGCTCTACATGAATAATAAATAATCGTTTACCCAGAATTGTTTGTTTTCTATAATTAGAAATTTTGAAAACGATGTTTCTAATAAATAAGGTTCGGTAGCTGAATCCATTGTTTGATATCATGCAATATGTATTAACGGTTTTCAGTTTAAATTTAAATACGAATTCGTATTATGATGTCGTATCCAATGTAACCACACAGTAGTACGAATGAATTTCGTACGAGCTCGTATGAATCATTTTTCGTACGAATTCGTATCCAATGTAACCGCAGCCTTATTCAGCCGCCATATTTTTCGGATACGATTCCCTGTGATTTCAATTTCTTCGATTACTTATGAAGATAAACTTATCAGGTACTCAATACAGCAAGAAAGAGGAATTGGATTTTAAACTGAACAGTATAATTTGTGAATAAAATGGAAGTGATGCTTTGAATGGTACTGAAGATTTGTCAACGGCCTGGGAGCGAGTAATCAATAATGGGGGAGATTACTAATTAGTTTGACAATGTTTGATAACATAGCGGTTAATTTTGAAATATGGCAACGGAAGTGTGATGACCTAATATGTAGATTAAAATAATCCGATTAAACTAATCAGATCAATATGTTTTGCAATAGTAAGTAAACGTAAACTGATTTTTATTTTTTAATCAATCATATCTACTCAATTGTACAAAACAGGAGTTAACGAAATAATCAGTAGGTACTTATCAACAGATTATCAGTAACAATCTGATTCCATTTAAATAAAAATGGCATCAAAAGCAATTGACATTCAGGACCGTCCTTAACGAGTGCGAGGCTTAGTGCAAGAAAAAATTTGCGGGGCCTTCCCGTACAGGGAGGTACGATACCTAATAAAATATCCCCCCCCCACACACAAAGAGATAACAGATTGAAATAAAGGGCAAAAATATAATAAAAAAATAACTCTGCTTTTTCAAAAAAATTAATGATGTAGAATGAAGTAATAATCTGAACACAATCTAGATTTTAATAACTAATTACATGATGTGTTTTATAATAACTAATACATAATGTAAAATCAAATAATAAATATTTTATTCGAAGTTTAAAGCAATCGTCTTCTCGCATTTTCTTTCAAAGGTGTACTGTAACTTTTTTTGTTGGTCATCATATAGAGAGCTGATCATACATTTTCATCCAGCTTCCATTTTTGAAAAACACATTCTGCTATAACACTAAAGTAGAATTTATATAAACTGAAAATGATTCATTCAATAATAATGCACGTAAGTTTATGTATTAGACACACTCGTAATATAGCTGTCTCTCACAAGATCTACTATCTAATATATTGAAAAAGGATAGTAGAAAATATAATAACTTTTATATGTGACAAAATTTCATTTTTACATTCTTAAAGTGTGAATCATTTTCACTTAATAATAATTATACTATAATTATATAAGATATAGGTTTCCATGTATCTTCTTGAATTTAAAACATGTACAAAATTTAGTTATCATTAACCACTTAATTCATAGGCGATTAAAAATTAGTTGATTAAAAAATTAGTTTGATTTCGAACTTCAATTTATAATTTGAATAATTTAATTCTAAAATAAAAATATCGTTTAAGCATTTATAGTACAGTAGAACCTCTAATTACGGATACCTCTCTTAACCGGATCCCTCCTACAGCCGAACAAATTTTTTATGACGGTAGCATGTTATACTAAAACCAATGTATTCAGCACTCTCTTAAGCGGACCTTCTGTTAACCGGACGCGGACACAATATTTTTTGACGAAGACATATTATTTAGTACATTATTACCTCCGTTAGCCGGACGCGAATACGTCAAGTGCGTATGTATACATACCTATATGGGTTAGATATTATAATTGTTCATTTTTTTTTTTAATTTCAAATGTTATCGAGTGCCTGTGAAACATTATTAATGTATGACGAACTTTTGTTCGTATTTATACATACACCAATATTCATATGTTCACTTGATGTCCAGCTTAGCTGATACTTGAACACTCGATTTATTTTGACATGTATGACCAATTCATTATGTTAATTAAAATTCAGAGTTTAAAAAATTGTCAAACTGGATCGGCTGGGACTCGAACCCGGATCTCTGCTAGAGTACTCAGAGTAGTTATTTTTTTAACCACCATAATATCACATACGTTAAATTTTACGTTTCCGAACATGTAGACTTACATCTTTATTTTGAAACAAAATACATTATGGCTATCGTGAATGACCACGCCGCGTAGTGGTCAAACATTACAAAAATCACGACGCGAATTTTGCATTATGACCTATTTGAGCTAGCCAGAACGCGTTGTAGTTGTTTTTAAAAGTGTCACAATATAAATTTCGTGTGTTGGATAGTTTTAAGAGACTACAACGTGTTGTGGTTGATTTTCTCGCTCAGTCAGCATTTTCGTTCTTTAAAGGTGGCTGTACACCGAACGTAACATTGCTAATAACACGTGTTTTTAACAATGTTTTTAACAATTTTTTAATATTGGTTAAATTAAAGTTAATAACATTTGCTATTAACATTTGTTAATAACATTTGCAATTAACATGTTAAAATTTGCTGAAATATTTAATAACATTTTTGCTATTAACTTTTGTTAATAACATTTGCTTTCCGCATTTGTTATATTTTTCACTAACATGTTAAAAAAGTTGTTGATAACATTGTTAGCAGCACAATTTTTGCTATTGATCTGGAAGCGGTCTAAATCAAAAGATATCAATAACAAAATGTTAAAAACAAGTTAATTATGAATAAAACATGTTAACAACATTCTACGTGCATTTTTCGGTTAGTTAATTTGTAATAGGCGATTGCGTACATATCAGCTGTTATTATTTTGTAGCTATATTTATAAAATATATGTCTCTGCACATTTCTTGTAAATTTATTTTTTCATTAGGTCTTATATAATTTGTTTATTTTGTTTGGAATATAAACACCATATTTCCTTCTTTGTTTTGCAGAATAGAAAAAATGTGCAAAACAGAGAAAGAAATATGGTGTTCATATTCCAAACAAAATAAGCAAATTATAAAAATAAATTATATTTATTTACTAACATATTTATATTTAATATTTATTGCTTCCGAGACTACTAAAGTAGCGGAAGCATTGTGATCACTTTTGAAAAATAAAAAATTTTTTCTCTTCAAAATCAAATTTTTTACGTACATTTTACGTTTTAGAGCTTCCTGAACAATTTTGGTTTGGGCCGTCCGTCTGTCTGTCCGTCTGTGTGTCTCCAATTTTGCACCAAGTGGCATAACTTCCGAACTATTCGATTGTTTTTAATGAAATTTTCAGAAATTAGGCAGTTTGGCTCCGCGATGGTCCCCTATGAATTTAATCAAAATCGGAGTAACGGTAGCAACGCCGCTACCATGTCATTCCAAAATTGCACCAAGTGGCATAACTTCTGAACTACTCAATTCTTTTTTATGAAATTTTCAGAAATTATGTAGTTTGGTTCCTATATGGTCCCCTATGAATTTAATCGAAATCGGAGTAACGGTAGCTACGCCGCTACCATGAAATCCCATTAAATGTCAATATCTTATTTACTGCTAGTCCTATCTCGCTCAAATTTTTAGGGTATATTGGGGGTTAGTTTCTAAAATATTTTTGCTATTATTTTATAATTTAGCCTTTAAGTCTTTTGAGTTACAACAGTTTTTTATAAACTTCAAGGCGAAAATATAATTTCACGGTATATAATATGTATATTTGGTAGAATACTATTTTAAAGCCTTTTACGACTACGAGGAAGCTGTGTGCCCACCCTATTGGCAGCGTATTTTTTTATTTATTTATTTTTATAAAAGCTGAAACTTTCAGCTTTTATAAAATAACGAAGGTCTGGCCGTCGTGGGCTCTTGGGCTATATGACAATGTTTATGACTATTAATAATGCAATGCTTGACATTCTAAAAAAAAATGAAAACTCTCAAATAACAAGTCTCCTAGTTTCATTTATCATTTTTTTTTAATTATTTAATATAATTCGTCTATTATGTGTGTCTCTTTTTTGAAGGTACGGACGAATCCTTAATTTTTTTTCTATTTACGTTGATTTTTTACTCCAATAATCATCACAGGAGCTACTACAATAGCAAGCTAGTTCCTCCTACGAAATCATTTTTAAACTAAAAGTACTAACAGTTCTACTAAAAGTATAGAAAGTTCAAAGACAAGTATGTTAGTAGCATGTTTTGTTTCTAATTAACATCGTTAGTAAGGATGTTAGTAACACTGTTATTAACTTTGTGAATAACAATATTATTAACAATGCCACAACTATACTCATTGAAGTGATTTAAAATGTTACTCATTTTATATCACAAACATTGTTATTAGCATATGAATGTTATCACTTTCAAAAGATATTTAAACAAATGTCGATAACATTTTTGTTGTTAACATTTCTGTTTTCAACATGTTTTTGCTATTTTTTCGGTGTACAGGCACCTTGAGACTAACATATGCATAACCATCTGTGGAGCTCCTTTGAATTAACTGGATTTCTTTCCTTCCTTTTGATTGGTACATCAAACATTTTTTTTCTTTGATTAAAAAAATTATGGTTAATCATTTCACTTATTGGGATAAGCAAATGTTTAAGATAAAAATCGAATATGACCTGTATGTCAAACAATAGCAAAGATTATAATCTCTACCAAACAACGAGAGCTTCTAAAATTTAAACTATTCATTTAATAAAATAGTTGTTAACTTCAGTTAAAGGTTTTTGATTCACACCTACACATGCTTAAAGTAAAAACTGATATTACAGAACTAAATTTATAACCCCTTATCACACTCATATATATATATATATATATATATATATATATATATATATATATATATATATATATATATATATATAATCATTATCATAGAGCTGGTGGGAGTGCTGGGGCGTTATAAGGATATTTGAGAATATAAATTTTCCATTCAATTACATAATAGTAGTATTACATTCTCGCGAGGTCGCCTCGACGAGATGTTCGTCGAGGTTTTGACGAGGCGAGACAACACAAGTATGTACCGTCTACCTCTACCCTCTCGTTTGCTCTCGCTTATATACTCAGTTATTCATACTGCTCATACGCCTTCGTATAGTTTGAAATGTGAATCATAGATGAATAAGATGGGTGATGTCCGTGACATGGATTCAAATAACTGCTGCTGGAGTTCTATGTACTGTTGAATACTATAATTTTCTTCATGTTTATTACACAAAAAAGTTTAAAATAACGTTTAAAATAACGTTTTTTTGTAAATTTAAGGCATGATTTTAGGTTATGTAAATAAACATAATATCAGGGAATATGTATATTCTGATAATATCGTACGCAGATATGCAACATAATATGCAGTATCAACACACGAGTATATGTGAGAATGTAGTTGATCGCCTCGCCTCGTGTCTCGTGTCCTTTGACTTGTGACAAAAAACCGATTCAGATCGGAGAGCTGACGAGGCGAAGCGAGGTAACACGAGAGCATCAACTACACTCTCGTGCTCGTGTAATGCTACTATAAAGGTGCCTGTACACCGAAAAAATAGCAAAAACATGTTGAAAACAAAAATGTTATCGACATTTGTTTAAATATCTTTTGAAAATGTTAACATTCATATGTTAATAACAATGTTTCTGATATAAAATAGTAACATTTTAAATCACTTCAATGAGTATAGTTGTGGCATTGTTAATAATATTGTTATTCACAAAGTTAATAACAGTGTTACTAACATCGTTACTAACGGTGTTAATTAGAAACAAAACATGCTACTAACATACTTGTTTTTGAACTTTCTACACTTTTAGTAGAACTGTTAGTACTTTTAGTTTAAAAATGATTTCGTAGGAAGAACTAGCTTGCTATTGTAGTAGCTCCTGTAATGATTATTAGAGTAAAAAATCAACGTAAAAAGAAAACAAATTAAGGATTCGTCCGTACCTTCAAAAAAAAAAAAAAGAGACACACATAATGGACGAATTATATTAAATAATTTAAAAAGAAAAAAAGAATGATAAATGAAATTAGGAAACTTGTCAATTGAGTTTTCATTTCTTTTAGAATGTCAAGCATTACATTATTAATAGTCATAAACATTATCATATAATTTATTTTTACAAGAACTAATGAAAAAATAAATTTACAAGAAATGTGCAGAGACATATATTTTGTAAATATAGCTACAAAATAATAACAGCTGAGATGTATGCAATCGCCTATTACAAATTAACTAACCGAAAAATGCACGTAGAATGTTGTTAACATGTTTTATTCATAATTAACTTGTTTTTAACATTTTGTTATTGACATCCTTTGATCTAGACCGCTTCCAGATCGATAGCAAAAATTGTGCTGCTAACAATGTTATCAACAACTTTTTTAACATGTTAGTGAAAAATATAACAAATGCGGAAAGCAAATGTTATTAACAAAAGTTAATAGCAAAAATCTTATTAAATATTTCAGTGAATTTTAACATGTTAATTGCAAATGTTATTAACAAATGTTAACAGCACATGTTATTAACATTAATTTAAACAATATTAAAAAAATTGTTAAAAATATTGCTACAAACACGTGTTATTAGCAATGTTACGTTCGGTGTACAGCCACCTTAATGAGTATATAAAGTCTAACAAGCAGTGGGACCGCTGTGTATAACGATCTTACCGTGATTCACACTATAATATTTCTAGTGGGAGCGCTGGGAACGTTAGAGAGACGTTTCACACTTTTCCACTTAGTTACATAGTAAAATATGCAAAACCCAACAAACGGTGGAAACGCTGTGTATAACGTTTTTAACATTATACACAGCGCTCCCATGATTTAAAATATTTTACGAGATTTTTCTTAAAATTGTGATTATACATACTAAATTTTTGTCACGATATTTGAAAAACACTTAATTGACACCTAATTTTCTATACTGTAAGTTACCAAAAACACTTCTTTTTGCCCATGGGACGGCTAAGTTTACGCAAACTTAGCCGTCCCTTTTGCTTTCTAGAAAACCGTTAGAACACCTAATTTTTTACTGGCAGACCTAAATAACACCTAAAATACACCTATTTTTCATTTAGTTGTTTTGGGGATTTTTAAAATTTTTGTTTTACGGAGGTAGTTTATACTATAATTTGTGTCACTTGACTTACACTGATGTATATTTTGCAAATTGCTAGGGTAAATCAGGGTATGGACACTCAACAGTTTATCGAACAAATTATTCGTCGGTGTGGATTAGACAGTAGCCAACACAATAATAAAATATTCACTGAAAATAATATAGGACTTTCATTCAGTAATACCACTAAAATAAGTTTTTACGGTTTAATTTTGGTGATTTTTGTCTTATTTTTGTGGTATCGCTCTGACCCACACAGCTTGAATAAGGAGTGGAGGGGAGCATCTGGTGTCCATATCCTGGGATAAATTATTTTTTAATGTTGACATTACTGATTTGCTATTTATCTTTTAACTTTATTCATAGTAATTTTTACTGGCAGCAAAAAATCCGGCATTTTAAAACAGAAAACATGTTTTGTTTAATTAAAGGATTCAACTGAACCTTATGATACTAATATTATTAAACGATATTGATTATAAAAAGTAAGAAAATTTTTCAATTTAACATTTAAAAGCACACTCTATCTATAATTTCAAGGTAGATGAGTAGATGGCAATAGTGTTGTCTAACTCGCACATAATAATTTTGGAAATATTAGAACACAAACGATAAATTAAATTTCAACGATCTATTCTGCTGACGAAAAATTAAAAAACATAATATGAAAAAAGTGAACACAGACAGATACACTTTGAAGATAAAATAAAAATGTAAATTTGAAATTGCTTACTCTTACTAAAGTAATTATACTGTAATCATATTACATAGTGATAAATTTGTAATAAACACGTATAGTCAAATTCCTCACAGGCTAATTTTTTTTGCTGCTTTTGACATAAAATAAGAGGACATTTTACTGTTCATTAAAAAAACGAATATATTCGACAATGTTATTTGCACATTTGTTACTATGAGGGGTAATTACGTGATAATTTGGTTTCCTGTATCTCTTAAAGAAATGCATAAACTTTGAATTGAAATTCAATATTTCGCAAACGAAATTAAACGTAGAAAGAGGAACCTCAACTTCATTTTAAAAGATCTTTCTAATAATAATCCGCACAGTAGGATACGTGGAATAATTTCTATAGTTACTTACGAAAAATGAAAATTTTATCCATTTTGCAGCATTTCCGTTTCCAAAAGTTATTGACACAACTTAGCCGAAATAATTTTAAATGAGTATTAAGTGCAAATATCTAATATTTTAAGGACAAAAACACACACAAAAAAAGACACCTCACTTTGAAGCTTAATATTTTGCAAATGGGTTTAAAAATTAAAAATGGTAAAATGAATCTAAACTTCATTTTACAAACCCTTTCCAACAATACCTCACACGAGGGAGTAGGTTGGAAAATATTTTCATCCCCATTTCCCAATACCTCGAGAAATTAAGAAGTTTTTTTTTGTTGCGGATTGATTAAAATCTCTATCTGCAACATGTACATGAAAAATTTCATGTTCATAGATCCAAAGAAGTCGAAATTCTGAAAATTTAGCGACGGAGAGACATAACGAAAGCACACAACCATCTGGAATTCTAGAACAACGAAACGAAATTGCATTTTTTTAAATTTTTTAGTAGAAAGAAATTGCTGCCGTTATATCGAGCAATTTCAACACCTATTGCTTCAGAGAGTCAAACATAACGAGAGTGTAAATAAACTGCAAATGTCTCAACCAAAAAATCTCCGCGAGAATCTGAAGCTTTCAACTTTATTTGAAAATGAACAACTAATGTTCGAAACAACTGTCACAAGTTTTTATAAATATAGTGGTACTTTGCAAAGTAAAATATTTGTTTTATTATTTATATTTTATTTATTAAATATAATTTGAATTGTTTATTATCAACTGAGGTTGGTCAGTTTTCAACTAACTTTCGTCAAAATTCAACTAACTTTCGCTTACTGCCATTGCTAACTTTCAGTAATTAATTAACAGTTACTAACGTCAATATCGGCTATTGTCTATAAATAATCAATACTGACTTTCAATCATTTAAAAAAATCTAAATAAATAAGGGTTCAATATAAATCATTTAATCGATTTAGAATATATTAAATAAGTAAAATATTATATTAATAACCTTCCATCTTCGCTCCATTCTAAGCAGTTGACACAACCTTTATGGCCTTGAAGTTGACCAGTAAGATCTAGTCGTTTTATCATTCCTTCCGTAACATGAGCCGCTTTTTGAAACGATCTAGTAAATCGATCTGAAAACTCACGTTGCCGAAGCATGCACACCACACTTTCCGTAACATGATGATGCCCTCTTGAATCTTGAGTATCCATCTAAGTACAATTAAATAAAACCATAATCATGATAATTATAATTATAATAATAAATTGACAAAAGTAATCTTTCAAACAAGTTGTGTTTATATGAAAATATGTACCTGAATATTTTAAAATAATTTTAATATAAATTGGTTCACAGTCAATTATAAATAATTATTATTTATTTTTTTACAAATAAAAATAAATTCTTAAATTCATTATTTTAATTAAATTAAAAAACTGTCTGAAAGAATCAATTTTTACTTTACTGCGGAAGTACTAGTACCTACATATAATCGAGTGAAAAAGATTATACTTGCTTAACTATCTTAAAAAATTTAAATAAAAGCAATAATAAAATTATTATAATTTTTTTACTTACAATATTTACGATAAATAATTATAGAAAAAAATAGAAAAACAAAATTTTTATCTCGTATTGCTCAAATATTTCTGTTTCGTATACAAATAGAAATGAAAATATGTATTACATAAAAAAAAAAATTAATAACTTTAAAATAATTCTTGCCTGTTTCTTTGCTTTAACTTTTTCGTAACATTAAGGAATAGAAACACAAATAGAAAATAAAATAATTTAATATTAAAATTTGACGTATATTGGAACTTGCAACATATATCCATCCACAATATGTCAAACAAAACTCATATTATTGTGGTTAGGAACACAAATGTAGGAAATACTTGTTTGAAATTTTTAAGATTTCTACTAACCATTCCAAATGTTTCTGTAATTGTTTAATGATTTATAATAATTTTAATTATAAATTTATATCACATAAACTATTCCCTAAAAATATATTCATGATAAAAATTTATCTGTAGGTTAACAAATGTTAACACCAACGACCAGTACGACGAGTACCACGAGTACGACCAGTACGACGAGTACGACCACCACTTGTAACACTTGTAACGTTATTAAACTTGTAACATCATCTTGCCTATTTCTATTTACATATACCTATGCTGCCTATGTATTTACGGTATTTACCGTATTTACATATCTTATTATATATTTTTTCTACTTTTTCCCTTTTCTCTTTTGATAAAAACTCAGTCAGCAAAAATTGAATGTATCATAATCATAATTACTCATACTTTTTACAAATGAATTATTTTAAACTTATAAACTTACCTTTTTTATCAATTATTTCAAAAAATTTTAATTTTTTTAAAGGACACTACCTACTGTATATCTTATAAGTAGTTTAAAAATCATATTTTGTGGCTTTATTAAAGCAATTTGTATATTTTTTATTCAAAAAATTATTTTAAACTTAAACAAATTAGCTATTTATACAGCAAGTATGTACCTACATAATGAATATCTTTATGTACGAACCGTATGAGCACGGCCGGATTTACCTTTGAGAGGCCTCGGGGCACTCCCCATGTGGAGGCACCTCCTAAGGTGATAAAAGAATTTCCGAATTTTTTCTTTTTCCCCCGAAAAATACAATTTATAAGCTAAAAAAATATCCGATAAAAAAATATTGTTTTGAAAAATTAAGTATTAATTTTGTGGAGGACCCTATTGTATGGCGATTGGCGACCCTGGGGAACGTGCCCCAAGTGTCCTTATGTAAATCTGGCTTTGTATACGAGCCGTGTTTACAATAGATTGAGCTTCCCAGCGAGACCAATAAAGATGAGTTCAAATTTATAAAGTCAGATTATGTATATACAAGTTGCACATAAAGCTTTATGTTCAATTGCTAAAATTTTTAAAAATTGATAAAAATCGAATTTTTAAATCTGACCGCTGTATTTTATAGATAAAAAATTTATTGGAATGAGTGTAGCGAGTGAAGCTCCCACATAGCGATTTTCGTTGAAATAATATCCGCGTATCTTAAGGACTCCGCGAGTGTACAAAGTTTGGGAAGCCCTGAATTGTTTCCTGTAAAATTTTTAATAAATGACTGAAAAGTCTTTTAAACTGTCAATAAAGTATGAAGACAGATTTACTGCCAATAATAATAATGCTCTGCAAACTACTGAAAATTCTGATATTACCACCTAATTATTTTTATAATTGTTCAAACTGTAATTTCAGTTTCAATATATATAAATTTTTACAATTTTTTTAAGCTGATTTTACTTCCCGTACTGCTATTTACCTACCGCACTGTTATTTCTTGGTTACCATCGATATGTTCGGAAAATTTAACTTACCAGCATTGTCAATAGTATAGGTAGGTAGTCTAGTGATGTCGGATGATTAATCGATTAAAATCGATTTAGTCGACTAACTTTGTTTACATTTAGTCATTTTTCAGTCGACTATTTTACCTTTGACTAAATTACTAAATTATTAATTTATTTTAAATGACTAAAAACGACTAATTTATTAATTTTTCTGTATTATTTATTGGATTCAAAACATGATCACTAAAAAATTATTTATTTGTATGATTTTTTACTTTTATGTAATTTACACATTGTCACATGCCATATTTTTCTCTTTCGTAAAAAATATGTTAAAAGTCAACAATTACATTTTTTTAAAAATATAATTTTTGAAAGAATTATACAGGTTATCCTATTTATAAATTCGACTAAGAATTTAGTAGATTAGTCGACTATTATATGCTCGATATTTTCGACTAATGACTAATTTTGTCTGAAAAACGATTTTAGTCGATTAATCGACAAACTGTTCCTTGGTTCCACATCACTAGTAAGTATAGCGCGGACCTTTCTACTTGGCAGTAACTCGCGCATGATACAGATAGATGTATTTGAAAATACATTATAAGTAAGAGACAATATTTGAAAAATATTTAGGCTTAAATCATATTAAAAATAGACACCTTTTTAACAAACATATTGTTCTATTTCGTTCCTTCTTTTATTACCTACTATTTAATGTACGTGTTAAATTCGTTTTCTGCGTACTGCCAAGTAAAAAGGCCGAAGCTATAGTACACTTGGCGTAAACAATACAGCGGTTGAGATACCATTGCGCATCATGTACAAGTTATAGTGGAAGAAAATGTCAAACGTTTTGAATCGTAGTACAGTAACGCTCAACAAATGGTATAATGGTATATTATCCATTGTATTTTATTGTGCAAATAGTTTAATAGTTATACTGAGTTTTACTATCTTGTTGTTTGTTTTATCATTGTTTTAATATTTGATTTTTATATGAAATAATATTTTTAAACAAAAAATTAAAATTTTGAATTCACTTTTTATATTAAACATAAAATTATTGAACGCCAGAACCATTTTTGTGTTCATTACGGTACTTTTTGTACTTAGTTACGTGACAAGGAAAATAATATGTAATATATACGCAGTACATTCTCTCTCAGTCGCCTGTATCGTTATGCCGCTGCTACACGATGCTACGAACACCTTCCAACATTCGACGTTGGATGGTTCATAGCATCGTGTAGCCGTTGTTCGAACCTACGAGTGTCCAATGTCGAGCGTCAAACATTCGCATTTGGTCGTGTCCCGTTCGATGTCGGTATTCTTGCACCGAGTCAAAGGGATGCTTCGAACGTTTGAAGGTCAATGTTGGTTGTGTTCGTTGGTTGCGCACGACTCGTTCATGTGAAGAGAGACAACATCAGTGTATAACATTAGAGATAACATCAGACAGATAACATCTTCGTCACGTTTGTCCCAACACATTATACAAGAGAGACAACATCAGTGTATAACATTAGAGATAACATCAGACAGATAACAGCGTTGTCGACTGAGTACCAACACATTATCATTCGTATTGGATCAAACATTCGACTCACCGTGTAGCAGATACATTCGTCGCACCAACTGTCGAACTTAACTGCCTCAAACGTTCGATCGAATGTTGGAAGGAACGTTCGTAGCATCGTGTAGAACCCGCTTAACAGTCAGTTTATACATGAATGTACAAAAAAATGATTTTTGTTTTATAAAAAGAAAATATATTTTAATAAAAAAAAAACATCAATAATACAAAAACATCATTTCAAGTATATACAATGATAAACAGAAGTCCTAAACCAAACTTGTTAGAAAAAACAATAGATTAGTTTGAACATTTTATACTAAAAATACTTTATTTTTGGTAAATAAACAAAATCTGTATTTAAATAAACAACTTTTATAACTGCATTACTGAATAACTGAATTAACTTTAAAAGTGAAACTTCTTTTAACATACTAAACGTCACAAAACAAATTGTAACTTAAATCATCATGAACGTACAGCAGAAGTGGCGAACAATATGGAAAAGATAATTGAAAATGTACATCACAAAAAATAATACAAACAGTAAAAAATAAACGGAATGAATTATTTGAGCAGCAATTTGGTTTATTGAACAGCAAAATTTATCAGCTCGAAAATAGTTTAACGACCAGGAAATTATTTTAACGGCAGTTAAATGATCTTGCCACCAAAATGTGGCCAGCATAATAATACGATTTGGCATGCAAAAAAATAAATATTGATAGCAAAAATGATAATTGAACA
The DNA here is from genome assembly GCA_035578155.1 of Brachynemurus nebulosus. Taxonomy (NCBI): domain Eukaryota; kingdom Metazoa; phylum Arthropoda; class Insecta; order Neuroptera; family Myrmeleontidae; genus Brachynemurus; species Brachynemurus nebulosus. The sequence continues at coordinate 589,022 of JAPWDM010000024.1, forward strand.
ACAGAAAAGATAATTCAACAGTAAATACCCCTGTCGCAGCATCTGCATAACATAGCGAATTTCCAAATATTGGTCACCAGCGGATCTCATCTAAGATCTGTATCCATTTAAAATAATTTTGCTTTCTAACAGTGAAACAATTTTCAAAATCAGTTCAGTAGTTAATTTTAGGCCTCAGGACCCTAACGAATCTCATATAGTGTAGCATATATCCATTTAACAACATATTATTACATTACGTAACTATAGTTTTCGATTTTTTTTCTAGGTATGCAAATATATATCAATTATATTTTCTCTCTAAAGGAGAACATCACACAAAAATTTCCTTTCCATAACGTACTCTTAAAAAATTTGACTAATTTTAATTTAAAAAGATGAGACAGAGCTATTGTTATTATAACACATACATACATATTGAATCTATTGAATAACTAACTAGCACTTGTTTTATCTAGAAAAGAATTGCCAAAACAATGAAACATTTATTGTAAAAAAATTCAGCAAATTTCTTAATTTTTCTCAAAAGCTAGTTCACTTAGAACAATGTTTTAAAAGCTTATCTTATGCAATTTTTTACGCCCCTTTCGATGGTGTCAAAAAAAATTAAAAAAATTTTTGAATTCTAGCCAAATTTTGCAAAAAAAACCACTAAAAATGGCGAAAAATGGCCAAAAAACCTACTTCTGGGTATCCGACTTGTCTGGCTAACGAACTTAGCCGAGCGAGTACGAATTCCAGCTCGCATACCAAATTTCATAAGCATTAAACGTTTCGTTCGAGAGTTAGGCCAGGCGCACATTGAGCTGCGTCACGCACTAAACGCAGAGCAGGGCAGAGCAGGAAAGCACGTGTGGTCGGGCGCACATTGAGACGCAGTTAACGCAGGCAAGGCAGCGCAGTTTTTATGACTCTTGTTGTAGAACGAGATAGCACGAATTTAAAAGCAGAGCAGAGCAGAGAAGCACTATTTTTCTTTAATTTCTTCAATTGTTTTCATTTCGACGAAATAAAACCAACAAAAACTCGAGAACGTGTTACAATGTCGCGCAGCATCGCGCAGTTTCTGTATCACATTCACGAGTGCCACATCGGTCTCGTGCGATGCAGTGCTGCTCTGCTCTGTTCTGCGTTTCAGTTCACGCTGTTCCGTTTTATGAGTCACAGAAACTGCGCTGCCCTGCCTTCGTTAACTGCGTCTCAATGTGCGCCCGGCCTTATCGTGCACACACATAAATACATATATATATATATATATATATATATATATATATATATATATATATATATATATATATATATATATATATATATATAATTTCAGTGAAGTAGATTTTCGGGTTCTAGAGGCTCCAAAACAAATTTCTACCATAGTCCTAAACTTAGGTCTTACCATAAGAGCTGCTGTAATAGCTGAATTTCCAGAATGGAAATTCGCTAAAAGAATTATTTATAAAATTGACGTATTGGCGACGCAAAGATTCTCACTCGCACCTTTGGTGGTAAAATTAGAACTGCTATCAAGTAAAAATATACATAAGTATAGGTTTAACTGGTGATATAAAATCTAGTAATCCGCACATCTTGATACTAGTTATAATTTTTAAAACCAGAGGCGCGCTCGTAATCTTTGCGTCGCCAACAGATCATCTATGTACGATCACTATGGTGCGTCCTGGGTATGTCCTATTTTTGATAGTATTGAAAGTAAAGCACCTTAAAGAAATGGAAATAAAAAAACAGCTTATACATGAACAATTTTGAATTTTCTGCCCCACTCAGTTCTATAGCTAAACAAAAAATATTCATTTTTTAACCATTTATAAAGGTTTAAATAACTTTTTCCTTTAAAAAGACGGAAAATAGCTGAAAAAACAAAAGTTATATATACATTTTAATATAGATTTGAGAAACGTGATTAAAATTTAGACTCTGGGTCTATTTTGGGATATATCCCATATAAAGCGAACTCTTATTATTCAATAAATACAATATTTAAGTGTATAATATTTTTTCTATTATACACTAACTTTACAGCATACCACCTATATTTGACGTTCAAATGGTTTAAGAGCTGGCCATATATGCATTAAAAGCTGACCGTATCTATTTATTCCGCTGCTCAATTAGCCTTTTGTGCTGATCAATTTTTATTTATTCTGCTGCTCAATTCAACCTAGGCCATAAATAAATAAAATTTATAACATAAAAAAAGTTTCACTTCAAACGTACGAGTTGTCTGAATTTGCGTCAAAATTTTTTACAGCATTTCATTCTTTTAAATTCTTATGTATGTTTATTAATCATAAAATCTGGTGCAATCCAATTTTTATAAATATCTTCAAAAATTTAATCGTACAAGATATATAAAGTTATATAAATTTATTAAAAATGGAATGTAATTTTTTTTTAAGTACTAACATCATACATTTAGTGGTCATGCTACTGCTAGTGTAGGTATTGAAGATAAATTTAAGATTAAGATAATTTTTCCGGTTTCTAGGTGACAATACGTAACATTAAGACGTCTCTATAGGCAAAATATTGAAAAGATAGAGCAATTATGTGATTATTCCTACAAAAATAGTGTTAATAGGTTTACCAAGTAAATAAATACAGGTATAAGGAGGGGCTTAATTGTATAAGTTTTATACTGAACCATAAATCTTCTCACCATATCTCTTTTTTGCATGAATAATCACATGTTTAACTTTTCAAGGGGACATAAGGTGCCGATTAACAATCAAAAGCTATGTCGTATAACCATGGAACACTGGAAGGAATACAACTATCTCTTTTCTGCAATCACTTATAGGCAGGTATGTGCATTTTACAGAATTATGTTGTCATTCACTTAGTAGCTACCAATGGGTGTGTTTCAATTGTTGTCATATTGTTGCCGTTGTGTTGACACGGTATACGTACATCACGTACATTATGCGTGCCATATGCATGTTATGTATATACGTATGCAAGACACCCATACACACAACCATCTATCGCACTACCACACACAACTCCGCGTGCACATTAGGGATGTTATGGATATCCGTAACCGTAACCGAAACTACCGGATATCCGAAATAATTAATTATCCGTAACCGAAACCGTATCCGAAAATAAAAGTTTCGGATTTGTTTCGAATAATAACAGACAACTTCCATTGGAAAACTGAGTTAAATCGAAGAAAATTGTTGCTGCATGTTCTTCTTTTAATAGATTTTTGTTGGTTTGTGTTTGACGTTCACTTTTTCCGGTACAATTTTCCCTCTTTTCTTAAAAAAAATGTTCACTAAAAGCAATTATCCGTAACCGTAACCGTATCCGAAACATTATCCGATATTATTATATATCCGTAACCGAAACCAAAACCGAAAAAAATGTTTTTAAATATCCGTATCCGAATCCGTATCCGAAATTTCATATCCATAACATCCCTATACCCTAGTGCACATATATAACATAGTGGGGGGTTATTTTCTATCCTTTGTCGTTACACTGGTTTCAGTAATATAGAGATACTACCGTTCGTTCTGTAATATTCTGTGCGTATAACGTAAAGGAAACATTATAACATACGTAACTAAAGCCTATTACTAAAATTAAACTTACGTTCAGTTGGCTCATCTTAAGTTTATTTTCAGTACCAACATTAGCCGTAACAAATATATTGATATTTATAGTGAAAAGTAATTTTTTATTTCTAAAATACTTGGTAATGTTAAAGAGAACAAAAAATAGTAGAAAGCTCTGTTAAAACTCACATAAATATTAATCTGAATTTCTTGAGTATTTGATAGCTGTTTTTACAGTCATGTGGATATCACTCCGTATTCCTTATGTTGGACAAATCTACTTCAACTAAACTGTAAAGCTGCCCCGCAGTGGATTTCCTATCAATACACAAGTGTACTGATGCGCAGCATACAAGTACTGAACAATGTGCTTTGGGAACTGTCCGGAGTGAATCAAAATCACGTGCAGAAATCTATATGACTGTAAAAACAGCCTAACTAGATACAGTCAGTTTACGTTAAACTCATAAAACTATTTGCTTTAGTTAGCAAGTATGTCATAAATTTTTAAATTAGAATTACCAAATCAACTCCCCTTCACCCTTTAAGTACAGTCAAACTCATGTATTTTCAACCTGTCGGGACTAATCCGCTCATGTATTTTCAACTTCTCCTTCATCCTCACTCCGTGGCAATCATAGAACCACTTGACAGACATAGAACCAATCACAAAAAGCCCGCGTAAATCTTTACACAATAACAGTAGTCACGTGTACTTCCCCAGTGAATAACCTTAAAATGACAGAATGTCAAGTAACATAATATGATAAACAAAAAAGTGAAACATGAAAAAAGTGTAATAAACTTGTAGTAAAATCATTTTTTTAGGAATTGCAAATGAAATAAAATCATATATTGTAGGATTATAGGATAAAACCATTAGTGGTCGATCGGTTAATCTGACAGTTATTTTTCTGTATTAAAGTATTGCGTGAGAAGTGGGGACCAAAAACTTGAAAATACGTGAGTAAAATCAGTTGAAAATAGATGGTGTTGAAAATACATGAGTTGAAAATACATGAGTCCGACTGTAGACAAGTTCTCTTTTTTCGAATTTTGAATATACAATTATTGTATAAAAAATATTCAGTCTGGTAAACCCACCTCAAAAATTACGAAATCTAAAAATCATTAAAGTGATTGAAATCATTCAAATAAAAGAATAAAAACAATTTGTAGTTTTTAAGGTTTACAGATATACTGGGACTATGTGAGGTAACCATCTAATGGTGAATTGATGAACTACTGCGGGTAGAGTAGACAGTTGAAGCATTATAGTGATTTAAAATTGTTCATTTTTAAATTAACAGGTTCCTGTGAATCATATATGATTCACGGGACAATTTTTGTACCCATTTGCACACGTTCATGAATCAGATATGATCAGATTCAGAGACAATTTTTTAACAGACGTGTCGTCCACGTCTTGAAACAGGGTATATATATATATAAATATATATATATATATATATATATATATATATATATATATATATATATATATATATATATATATATATATATATATATATATATATATATGTAAATGCATAAGAAGAGTTTCCATTAGACAATAAATACTGCACTTTATAATTTAAAATTGTGCTTGGAGTTGCGCATGCCTAGTCTACTCGCACTAGTTGTTTTTTTTTTGTCAAGTTTTAAACGTTATATTTCACCTTTCCCAGTACTAATTTATGAACAAATTTTTCAATTTTTGTTTTCAATATTAGCACCATTATAAAAAATAGATAAATTTGTCTTTGTTTCCATTGTTGTTGATTAGATTCTGCGCAATCATGAACTGATTAATAAATTTTAATATTAATTCAACAGTATATTAAAACTAGAATAAATATTTTAAATATTTAACAAAATTAATAAAAATACTTATAACTTTAAAATAGCGTCATCAATTTTACTTTTACTATAGTCAAAATAATAACAATTAAATATTTTTGTGACGTTTATTATCGAGTTTACAAAATTGTTAATAATGATGCTAATGTTACTACGTTTGGATTTAACGAATCACGTGTAACGGAATAACTGCGTTTTTATTAACGATTTTTTTAAGTAGACGTTCTTCTAATTCTTTTGAAATTTCGGTCCAGTTACATTTGGCAACGATTGGACAATCCTCTAATGGTGGTCTAAATGCTACTAACACGGTAAGGCAGGATCCATCGCTATTACCACCTTTTGCATTATGTTCTACCTGAAAATTAAAATATTATTAGTAAAGATAATGATTACATTATATGTGTGTTTAAAAATCATCTCGCAGAGACAGCTAATAGGTGAGTTGAAAATATTAAAAAAAAATAAAAAATAAAAAAATAAAAATAAAAGAAGGATTAGCTGAATTTTTTTAGTAGTAATAATCTTTATTTGACATACAACAGTTTATCAAATACATAACTTTAAAATACATAAATATTTCATATTTCATAGGGTTTGTAGCTTTTACATATTTGGTTGTTGTTAATAAAATTAAAGTTAAAATATACATTTTTATTTACATTATTTTTTCTCTTATTTTATAAACTTCCTTTATATAGCTAGCTATGTTTTTCAGTTCTTCGGTTTCTTGTTCCATCATTTCCTTGGCCGTATCGAACTTTTCGATGTTGTATTTTTTTCTCACTTCCTCTAGTCCTTTACAGTCCATCATCAAGTGTTCTATATTTTCGTTTTCGTGGCATATTGGACAAATAATGATCTCTTCATTATCATTTCTGTATTTTTTCGTCCATGCAGCTAAGCGTATTTTTGAGATTTCTCTTCTTTCATTTCGTGTAAGTGTATAGATATATTTTGCCCCATTTTTATAATAATTTAAGCTTCTAAACATCCTTAAATTTGTTTTATTTCCTATATCTTGCCACATTTTGTTATACGTATCATTTTCCAATTTCTGCAACACTTTACCTATTATTTCATTTATTGTTTGTTCACTATCTTCAATGTTTTCAATCTCCCATTCTTCTAGTTGCTTCTTTATCCTTTGCCCCCAAAATATTCTTCTCCCCTGTATTTTTATTTGTGCACATTTTTTTTTTTTTTTTGTATATACTTTCAATTTCAATTTCTTTATTATTTAGCTCGTTACGCCAAATCTGACTTGATACGTTAAGACTGGCATCGATAGGACATCAAACATCCTTATTAATGTGTTCGCTGTCATCCACTCGTTTCTATACATGAATGCTAATAAAACTCGTATCATCCTTTGTGCTTTTTTAACCGCTTCTCTTTTATGAATCTTTCATTTTCCGTCTTGACCTTGGAGTAATGGAGACACAGGAACTATCTCTATGATGAAATCTGCAGTGTGCATTTTTGTGTACCTTAGGCTCGTAGGTAGTCAGTGCCTCAGAGGCACTCACCCAGTGTAGGTCAGTCAAACAACAATGGATTTGATTGTTGTTAGCACTGCAGAACCCCCACACGCAGCGTTGTGGTATCACACATATGTATGCGAAGCAGGGTCACGTGACTGTCACCTCTATTTCGATTACGCACACATACACAGTTTAGCGCGCCAATACAAAGTAAACACCGTGCACGTATATAACATATTTTCTATCTCTTACTGGTTACACTGATTCCAGTAGTGGAGAGATACGTATTGTACCTCTGTCCTCTGTGGTCTTGACTAAAATGGACTCCAAGATACTGAAATGTTTTGACTATTTCTATTTCTTCATTTTTATATTTCCAGTTTTCCTTTTTACTGGTTTTGTGTCCATTGCTAAATATTACTATTTTTGACTTGTTTTCATTTACTTTCATTTTATTTTTACTGCAATACTTCTCCAGTTTATTGAATGCCCTTTGGAACCCGGGTATTGTTTGTGAAATTAACACTATATGTATTATCAACATACAAGAGTGAGATTATTTCTTCATTTTCTATTGTAGGTGCATGCGTATCCAACTTTTAAATATTTTTCTGGTAAGTCATTTATATATAGTGCAAACAAAATCGCCGACATTTGGCATCCTTGCCTTAATCCTCTACTTGTTTCGCAGCATTGAGACACATTTTTATCATTTATTTTAATACAAAATTTGAATTCTTTATATATTAATTTAATTACTTCAATCATGTTTGTTGACATTTTTATTTCCTTTAATTTGTGCCATAATACTTCACGATCCACTCTATCAAATGCTTTTTCCACATCGATAAAACATGCATATAGCTTCTTTCTTTTTTTACTTAATGTTTGTTCAATTAGTGTTTTTACTATTAAACTGTCCAAAGTTCCATACCCTTTCCTGAAACCTGCCTGTAGTGGTGTTAGTATGATTTTTTTCTTTTACCCATTCTTGAATCCCTTCCGTTATAATTTTCGTAAATATCTTACTGATTGTGTTACTTGGGTCTGTTATTATTCCTTTTTTGTGTATGTTATATATTAGGCCAGTGTTCCAGCTTTTTGGCAGCGTTTTTGTTTGCATTATATAATTAAATAATTTCTTTAATACCTTTATAAAGCTATCATTTACTTGGTTTTTTTTTATAAAATTCCATTGGGTTGCCGTGAATACCTGGTGCTTTATTATTTTTAAAACTATCTAACACAATTCTTGTTTCATCCTCAGTTATTTCTTTATCTAACATTTCGTCTACTATAATTTCACTCTGATTGCTATCTTTTTCTGTATTCTTTGCCTCATATGAAAAATCCTCTTTCTTATATAGTTCCTTATAATATTCTATCCATTCATGGGCTTTGATATGTTCATTCTGTACTATCGTTTTTGACTTTCTTACACTATAATTTCCCAAAGTTTCTTCTCGTTTTTTGCGCTGATGATTTCTTTTAGGTTTTCTTCAAATTCTCTATTCTTTTGCTCTTTTTTTATTCGGCAGATTTCTTTAAATTCTTCTTTAGTCTTGAAATATTTTTCTAGTTGAATATGTTTTCCTTCTCTCTTAAATTGCCTTAACTGATTTTTAACAATTTTTTTCTTTTGCGAACACTCTTTATCGAACCATAAATTTTTTCTTGCCCCAAAATTAGCTTTGGTCTTTACTTCCATACTATCTCCAGCATCCTTTAGTGCACACTCTAATAACATACTTCCCATTTCAATATTTTTAACAAACAGAGCCGCCTCAACACCTATTATAGATATCACTTAAATTTTTCTTTATTTACATTTTCCTGATATTCTACTTCTATCCGTACATCCCATTTGTACTTGGTTATTTGATTTTGTATTTCCGTGACCGTATTTTGATTTTCATTCCAATTTGGATGTTCCAAACTTATTTCCAATGGAAAATGGTCCGATGATTAGTTGAATTTAAAGATTTACTGATTAAAAGCTTTGAATTATTATAAGTTTTCATAAAATATATCTCATTATTTATTAAATTTTTAGTTTAAAAAAAAAATTAAATTTTATTACATCAACGTCCATTAAGCAAGTAAGTACAACTGCAGTGTAGGTAAACTATTATAATTGTCGTAATGGTCGTAATGTATTAATTACTAAATTTATTTTATTGAATTTTAAGTTTTAATGATGATAATATGAAGAGATTAGACAAGGAGTCGAAACTCAGTGTATTCAAAAAAATGTTCAAATCAAAGATGGCACTCGTGTTCGTGCGATACGAAAGCGGTACAGTACTTATTCTCAAATGGAACACTCTCAAATGGAAACGCGAGATTCTATATTATCTTTGTTAGCTTTTGAATAGAATCTTCTGGAATCTTTTTCAATTTTCAACTCAGTTATAAAGTGGGTTTTTCGATCGTTTTTAAAATAAACTTAACAATTTTTATTTTACGTCACGTCATTTATATTGTATATTATATAATTCGCTGCCGCCACTATGTAAAATCGGAGTCAGTACCATTGGATATCCGCCGTATAAAGTAATTTAAACTATAAGAGTTTATTTCATACATATGTAATTTCTATGTATTTCCTTATTATTAAATATCATCAACCGACATTGGTGATTCTCAAATGGAAACACTCACTTCCCCAGTCCCGGCGTGTTTCTATTTGAGAATAAGTACTGTAGTGACATTCTGTTTTATCCGTTTTATGTTACTATATTCGCTATATTCACATCAGTATTTTGAGATTATTAACGCCGCTAGTGGTAAAAAAAGAAAGCCTTTATATTTACCATTTTCCTGACCAGTTTTGTCAATTCCTCTCATATGAGTTAGATCTCCATCTTATAATACTCCATTGATGATAAGAAAAACTTGGCAGTAAATGAGTTCACAGCAAGTGTAAAGCTTAGAAAGAACAATAATTTTTTAGTGAAACGATTGCATTTGTTTACTACACAGATTACAGATACTTATGTAACTAGCTATCTCATACGGCCTCATTTTAATGGCCAAAGATGACGTAAATCCCCACCAATGTGTTATGTATGTATATTCAACTTCTGCGTGTGTATGTGTCATTTGTGTATGTATGATGTCATTGCTTCTGTTTCGCGTACATATCACATATCTCTCTACATACGTATATGATACGTATGTACTGTGATTAACAATCACAGTGCAGCAAGATAACATTGATCAACAATTCAAGTTAGTGCTTGTTACTCGCACACTGGTTGTGGAACGACTGAATGTAAAGTGGTATAACATCTCGCCAAAAGGCGCCAATCGATCCACGCATTTTTGTATTTAGACTGAATCCATTCACCCGTGGTTTACCACTTAAAATTTTAGTCTATTTAAAGTCAAACTTTGTAGTTCCGATCATTAGGATTGATTTCAAATGTTCATCTGATACGGAAAATCTGTATTTCGATTTGATAAGCTTCACTGGTGACTCATGCGGTAGGATTTACTTTCGTTTATTTTCGACCTGCCTCGGGTACAGCCGGGGTAAAGTACAATAGCGCCGAGTTATCTACTCTTACTACACCACACGTACAGTCCGTGTAGAACACTGACTAACGTTCAATGGCTAATCGCTGCTTGTTTACAGCTAACTTTACACTTATTAAAAAGGGAAAAGACTAAAAGAGAAACGGGTACTGTACTCTTAGTTAACGGTATAAATACTTAAAAGGAAATATATTATCAAATAAAAAAATTTGTAAGCTTCCCGTGGGCTGGGCAAAATCTGTTCGCAGGCCGTAGGTTTGAGACCCCTACATTAGTACTCTAACTGTTTGACAGTACATATATGTGTGTGTAGTTATAAATTTCTATTACGTTCCAACGTTTCCAGCAAAAATTAAAATGATGAGGTTGGATATATGCATATTATTAGGATTGTTGCGGATGATCCGCATCCGCAACAATTTTGACATCCGCATCTGCATCCGCATTCGCACCATTTTAATGCGGATGTCTTCAAAGTTACAGCTCGACTATACAACTAATTTCAATTTTAATAACCGATTGAATTTATGGAGCTGACTTTACGGTTATTTTTTACAGAAGATAGTTTTTACGATATGATCATCATCCACCTTAATACATTAAAAAATAAATTTCTTGGTTTTCAGTTCAATCAAAATAGTATATTGTACAATAAGTGGGAAAAGAAGCTTATTTCTCACGAATATGAGTTTGTTGCGCGAGCCCACAGGGCGAGTGCAACAATTCATATGAGTGAGAAATAAGCTTTTCCCACGTATTTTACACTATACTATTTCTACGACCACATTTTTCTTCGTAAAATTTAACATAAATAATTAAAATAAAATTTAAAGAAATAGTAAAAATTTTTTAAATTTATAATATCAGTGGTGAGATGTTCAAATTTTTGCCAAAGCATACTTTGAAACTATGGAAACAATAATAAATAATCAACCTATATATACCCTGTTTAAAATACAATTGATCATGAAACAAAATTAAAAAATTAAATATTTCTTATATTCAAAACAAATCAATCTTCTATTCTTTTCTAAAAACAAACTGCAAATTTAAAATTTACGTAAGTACAATAATGAAAAAGATAAAGCCAAGAAAACGGGAATTATTTAAATTAATAAGTGATGAAGCTTGGTTAAATTTAAGTGAAATAGACCATATGTATATTTTTAGAATTATTTATATAGATTATATATTAAATCAAAGACATAGCCAACTTTTTTATTATATTAAGCCGTGCGAAATAATTTCCCACGCTATTTCCGCACAGTGTGGGCAATTGTTAATTTTTACATATAGTTAGCCGTGCGCAAAATGTTACTTTTAATAGTAGGAGTAGAAAAAATCAATTGTACTGTTACTGCCGTAACATAAAATTTTAATTTGAAAAATATCTCTAAATTTTTGTGGCAGTCTTTATTTTAGTCTACTTATATAATATGTTAAACCAAATTCAAAGATGTTTCAACCGATTCGAAGGCTTATAATATTAACCTTAAATTATAGTATAGTACGTAATTACTACGTATATTTGAAAAGAGTATTATCTAAAATATTGTGAAGATTCAAAAATTGATTGATTTTATTGTAGAAAATAAAAAGGATATTACTAAACTTAAAGTTTTACAACAGCAAAATTTTTATTTCTAAAGTCAATAACTTACACCTTTTAAAAATAATTTTTTTTTTATCAAAGAAAATAAACAACAAAACCTATTAAATTTCGCTCCTTAGGAAAAATAAATAATTTTTTAAACATCCGCATCTGCAGATGTTGCTCTTCAAAAATCCGTATCCGCATCTGCAGATGTGTTAAAATCACATCCGCAACAACCCTGCATATTATCATATAAAAACGATAACAAGATACAATAAAAAAAGGGAAATAATTATTTGAGCAATTTTTTAAACATTTGGTCAGTTACCTCGGTCAGTTAAAAATTCAAACGGTCAGTATTATATTTTTTAAGCAGTATTAAATCAACTTCAGCAGTAAAACGTGATCAGTAATACATATAAATAAATTTGGTCAGTTATTTTATCCTACAATGGTCAGTAAAATAAATAAATGGTCAGTAAAATAACTAAATGGTCAGTAAAACAAATAAATGGTCAGTAAAATAACTAAATGGTCAGTAAAATATCTAAATGGGCAGTTAAATAAACAGTTGGCTAGTTCCCAGCATAATATAGTAAAAGTCAAATGTTATTTTGATTGAAAATAGTGTACAATTTGAGCCAAAAGTGAATAAAATTTCGTGATAACACAGCATGCAAATTTAAAATAAAGTTAGTTAAGGTTAAGTTAGCTTAGTTGGTTTTGACAGTGTACTTCGACTTTGATATAAAGACTAGGTGATGAGGAGTTAAGGTTAGATTAGTTTAGTTAGTTTTGACAATGTACTTCGACTTTGGTATAAAAACTAAATGGTGAGGTTGGTTAAGGTTAGATTAGTTTAGTTAGTTTTGACAATATACTTCGACTTGTAAAAACTAGGTGGTAAGATTAGTTAAGGTTGGGTTAGTTTAGTTAGTTTTGACAATATACTTCTACTTTGATATAAAAACTAGGTGGTGAGGTTAGTTAAGGTTAGTGTAGTGTAGTAAAATGTAATCTTTTTTTTCTGATTACAAACTACATTTTGTAACTGGTAATCATGATTACAAATTACATTTACAATATCGTCGCCGTTTCTTCAATATGTCGTATGTCAAAAATATGTCATTTTCCGTTAACAATGCTATAGTAACCAAAATCATCTTTTTTATGTGATAGCTAAAATTCCAATGTCTAGGACTACAATGAAACAGAGAATGTGCACTTGAAAATATTTCGTATGTCGCCATTTTTATTTGGCAATGCGTCATATGTCGTAAGGTGCTTTAAAAATACAGGTACTTTAATAAACAATAAATAACACTAGTAACACATCACCAAAAATCCTTGATAATTCAATAAACAAAGCAACCAAAAAGAATTGCAGCGTAAAGAATAAAACAGCTTTTTTTAATTTCTGACAAATGCCTTTTTTGACATACGACGTTTTGAAGTAACGGCGACGATATGTAATCTAAGATTTTTGATTAAAATTACATTTTGTAATCGATTCTGGATTACAAAATATGTAATCGTTTCAGTAATTTGGTTACAAAATGACAATTACTTTTGCTTAAGGTAGTTCCCTCGACATTCAACTTTTCGACAGAATAGTTTCAAATTTTAATAGTATAAAGAAGAATGCTATATCTGATTGTCCTTGTAATTTGGGAAAGATTGATCGCTTCTGAGTTAAGATAATTAGGGTTAAAGTTTGTATCTACTCCATGTATTAGATCTCAAAATTTTGACTACGTACCCTTATTTTGTATTTAACAATATAATGACTCGACAGAATTCAATAAAAAACTAGTAAAAGAAAGATTAATAAGTCCTGAATGTAAAGAAAAAATTTAATTATTTGTTGATCGTTTTGAATTGAATATATCATCAGAGAAATTATAGTATTTTAATAAATACACCAATTTCAAGCAACTGAACCGAAGCAGTCTGGCAGCCCTGTATATTAAGTAACTGGTTTAATCGTATTTATTGTTTAAACAATATTAAAAATTCATGAATAGCGTCTTTGTCCTTTCACCGCTTACGTAGCGAAAATGGTGATAGATACATTAAAAAGTGTATCTATCAATTTTGTAGAGAATCGAATTCTCTACAAAAAAAAGTCCGCGAGAGCACCTGTCTATCTTGTACAGGTGAAAAAATAAAGCGCTCCAAACGCATATACATACCACTTAATATGTTTCTTGGGTAAATAACAATGATGCCAGAGCATTTATTATAAAAAAAATTTGATAGTATAAGTGTGTATACACAGGCTGTTTGAAAGTATGCATATACTTGTTGGTATGAAAAGTACATCATCAACATCTATCCACTATTACAGACAATAATGACATAAAGTAATTTTGGTTTGCAATTTTTTCTACTAGCATGTCACAAGGTAACTACCTTAAGATATATATGAATAAAACTGCTATATATGAATTAAAAAAATTCGATTGTGCAAAAATTAGGTTAAGAGGAAATAAAGTCAGAGCCTTTAGCATACACTACGTCGTCAAAAATATGGGAGCACCTTAACCCAAGTGTGCCCACACTTTTGACGTGGTGTGGTATACTTAACGATGTGGTACACTGCCGTGTCAAAAGTGTACCCCTTGACTTAAAGTGTCCCCATACTTTTGAGGACGTAGTGTATGCTGGAACCCGCAGACCCCCTCAGCCCTGCTACTGCCACGTGGGCGAAGCTACGGGAATTTCTTTCAAAACTATTTCGACGCTATTGATATCCAAAACAGTTTTTCAGTACCTTCTTCTTCCTACGGGTGGGGGGGGGGGGGTCTTGTCAGCCCATGCACTGATTCCTAGTGGAATATTGTGCAGTATTTTCAGTACCTTACTAGTATTAGGAGAACAGAAATAATTATGCATATTTATGTACTTGGTTACTAGTAATAGTAATTTGTAATTTGATTACAAGTAATCACGATTACATGTAACCACATTACATGGTAATCAAATTAAAATATGTAATTGAACAAGTAATTGGATTACATATAATTGCGATTACATTAAAGAAATGTAATCGTACTAAAATGTAATCGCGATTACATGTAATCTGATTACAAGTACTCCGATTGCATGTAATCGATTGCGCCCAACACTGGTTTTGACAATATACTTCGACTTTGATATAAAAACTAGATGCTGAGGTTAGTTAAGGTTAATAAGTTAGTTTAGGTTAATTTAGGTTAGTTTTGGTTAGTTTACCACTAAAACCACATTTTCGGGGAAAGAGTAATTATTTATCACTTATTTCAAGATTTTTAACGGACCAGTTTCGATTTAATAACTGCTGCCAAGTTACTGACCATTTATTAATATTACTGACCAATTGGATTTTTAACAAGCCAAATATTTATTGAACCGCTCATTTCAAAATACTTTTTATTACTCACGCGAGAGAAGTACTAACTTGGCGCACACATTTCTGTACGCAAAATAGCTGTTTGCCCACTGTACTCTTCCCACATGCTTTTTTGCGTGCGGAAAGTAACTTTCCACACACAAATTGACAATAAAACACGCAAAATTTGATCAAAACACGCAAAGCCGCCTCTTGATTTTTCATTTAATAAATATTTCATAATTATTGCTATAGAAACCACCAACAAAGTAATTTAAACAATAATTAATTCAGAAAAAAAAAGACGAACACTTAAAAATATTATTTTAAAAAGTAATAAAAATGTCAAAAATAGTAATAATAATAGAAAAAAGTATGTCAACAAATTCGTAATAAAAAATAGTATGTGCAACTCGTGCAGGATTGTCGATTGCTCACTCAAGCGAATGAGCGCACTCACTACGTTCGTGCGCTCAACTTCGCTTTCGTGGGCAATCAACAATTTCCCGCACTTATTACACAATATACCTACTATTATTGCCCGTATCTATTTTTTTTA